>JACWTT010000029.1:0-378237 GCA_014851275.1 Cryphonectria japonica | reverse complement strand
TTCATCAACACTCGTTCATCAACACTCGTTCATCAACACTCGTTCATCAACACTCGTTCATCAACACTCAGTCATCAAACATGACCATCAGGCACTCGGCTAGGAAAGAGGGCATACAAGGAAGGGAGGAAAGGGTGCACTTATCTTCAGGTGGAATAGGGTGACTGAACGAGGACAACCAGGACAAAGAGGTGGTTGGGAGTTCCCAAAGTATAGGAGGATCAGGATCATAAGTCAAAGTCAGAAGATGGTTCTCATATTCACACACACACACACACACACACACACACACAGCTCTCATCTATTCCAGCCACCTCATCAGCACATCACAGGACCATGGTCAACCCTTTCCAATTACATAGCCATGGATCTGCTTCTAGCTGTCCTTAATCAACAGATTAACCACCACCTCACTGATAATACGTAAAAGGCAGCCCAATGCCACTGCACTGCGACTCCTCTCTGAACTTATCCTGATAAGGCGGCCACCCCAACGCCCTCATCGTCAAGTTCCCCTTCACCGCCGGCGTCCACAACCCCCTCGCCTGCAACACCTCACTCGTGTTACTATACCCCCTCACCCGCAAGAACTCTGTGTCCGGGTTCGGGTCCAACGTCCTCGCAAACGAAGCCCAAGCATCCACCACCATCTGTTCAAACGGCAGATCCCATTCGTCCCGAAAAGGCAAGCCCTGGAACGCAATATTGCCAAACACCTCGTACAGGTCACCCGAGTGGCATTTGAAGTAAGGCTCACTGGGGTCGCCGTAGGGAAACGTCGCAGTGATCGGGGGTTGGCACACGTCGTAGTTGGGCCAGTCGTAGAGTTGGTACGAGCGCCCCATCTCGTAGTAGTAGACCTGGTCCCACAGCCCGTTGGCGAGGCCTGCATAGACGGTGGCCTCGTCGACACAGCGGAACTCAGCGTCTGTGGCGTAGCGGGCTGTCATGTTGAACAGGTCGAGGGTCTGGTTCTTGCTTGTGCTGTCGGTTGGGATGGGGAAGAGGTCGGCCGGCGGCGGGGTGAAGTCTATTTCTTCTAGATACACGGTCTCGTTGGTGGTATCAGGGTAGGCGATGAAGGCCGCGCCGTCATCGTGCATGGTGCCCATGAGCAGTGCGTAGGGCGCCGCAGGCCCCGTGAGCGGGAGATGGTCCGAGGTGATGTACACTCCGTCCTGAACAACGTATTCGGCCGTCGTGGCCAGGTTGAGGAGGGTAAAAGTATCCACCTGGCGCAGGCAGTCGACGTCGGCGCAGCCCGTCTCGGCCAGGATCGCGCTGCCGGCGGCGTCCACCTCCTGCTGGATGGTGTAGTACTCGGAGTACGTCGTGCCGTAGTAGAGCCCGCCCAGATTGCTCTGCGGTATGGCGCCTGCGAACTTGCCTTGGGCTCTTGGAGAGGCCATCAGGGCGCGGACGGAGCCAGCACCCGCCGACTGGCCAAAGATGGTGATGCGGTCGGCGTCGCCTCCGAAATCAGCGATGTGGGCCATGACCCAGTCCAGCGCAGTGATCTGGTCGGCTATGCCGTAGTTGCCGTTGGTGACACCGTCATCCAGAGCCAGAAAGCCCAGGGTCGACAGCCTGTAATTGATGGTCACAACCACGACGTCTCCTCGAGAAGCGAGGCTGCCCCCGTCGAAGGTGCTGTCGCTGCCAGAACCGCTCACAAAGGCACCGCCATGAATCCAGAACATGACGGGCTTGAGGTTGGCCTTTACGTACTCGCTGCTTGGGCCCGGCAGGTAAGGTGTCCAGATGTTCAGGAACAGACAGTCTTCTGATCCGGTGGTTCTGATCTGGGCACATACGCTGCCAAACGCCGTGGCCGAGACAGTGCTGTTGGAGCCAAAGTAAGGCTGGGAGTAATTGAATCGTTCTGGCTGCTCTGCATAGCGGATCCCGTAAAAGCGGAAGGCTGTTCGATCCCGAAAGCTGAGAATGAAGTACAGCAAATGTCAGAATGTCTCGTAACCTTATTTTTTTTTTTGGAAGAGGGAGGGGGAAGAGTTGGACCAACCCAATGAGATGGTCATTGTTCGAGTCCACCGAGACGTGCCACTTGGAAGAAGTCGAGGTCTCCTCCGAAGTTGCTAGAGGTGCAGACTGCGTACAGAGAGCAGCAAGGCTGAGACCAGAATTAACGGTAGACACCTTGCCCGAGGCGCTGATGGCGCGCGTGTTGCTGGTGCTGCTGGAGCTACTGCTCGAAGAAGCCACCCAGAAATGCGTGTTTTCATCCGCCTTGCCCTCCCAGACGAGATAATCCAGGCTGGACTGGATACTCGCCCCAACAGCCTCTGGTGACCACAGCTTCTCCCCCAGTGCGCTACAGCCCTCGACGGCGTCCTGGTACGAAGAAGGCGTGCTGAGCAGGATCACTGCTGAGTCTATGTACGGGCTGCTTGTGCCTGAACAAAATGAGTGCAAAGAAAATGTTTACACGGCCGAGGTCAGTCAGAATGCCTCACACATACACATGTCATAACAATCATATCTCCCACTCCATGAGATGAATAAATAAATTACATGCCTTGAAGATCATTATTCATGAGAATGGTGAGGTCCGAATTAAGACCCCGAGGAGATGGCGTGGCGATGGTGAGGGGGCTCAGCAGGAGGAGGAACAGGAGGAGGTAACGACTGTGAGAAGGAGCCATGCTACTGCTCGAGTCTCGACTGAATCAGTCAAGAAGGCAGTCAAGGCAGTCACGCAAGTCAAGGCAGTCAAACGAGTAGAACGACGAGGCAAGAACTCCTAAGCAAAGCAGGTCCTCTCGTCCATCCATTCGCGACTTCCCATCCACTCTTATATATACCACAAGTACTTGAATCAATTACTTATCGACCACCAAAGTAACATAGCCCAGTACTACGTCGTCATTTACCTTTTCTCCATCTCTTTTAGACCCTGGGGGGCGGGGGGGATGAGCTCATGGATCATGCAGGTAAAAATTCCATGGTTTTCTATTTATCCGGTTAACTGTAAGTAGTAACAGCAAGTGGGAAAGAAAACGGTTTCGGAGGGCACGGGAAAGGCACGGCCAACGATGATGGGCAGATTGGGGAAAGAAAAGGGCATCAACAAGTCAGTCCCACCAGTCGATGCATGCGCTAAAGAATCCTGTGGGGATCTCGGGTTGACGGTCCGCAACCAGACATGGCTTATTACTTGGAGTACTAAGTTAAAAAAAAACAGACAACCAACGGAAACCCCGTAGCACTAGATCTCTCATCTTGTCAATCATGTTGAGAATTGAAGGGAGAAGAGACGAGGAGGTGGTATTGTTCCGTCTGAAGAGCTGAGCCGGATCATCACAGTACCTGAGAAATTTATGAGAGGGACTCAATTGGCTTGTGCAAAAAGCACAACACGGGAATCACGATGACGACCATCTCAAGAAAGACAATAAAAAAAGGGTGGAAGAGAGTCAATTAGGGGGTATACCATCAAATGAATCACTTGCCAACGCCACGCAAAAGAAAAGAAAAAGAGAAAATGAAAGAAAAGAAAGAAACACAAAAAAATAAAAGGGGATCTTTATCTGTCAGATCGAGCAAACAAGCAAAGCAACCAAGCAAAGTAGGTGTAGGCAAGCAGATCTCGAGGGAAGACAAAAGTTCCTCAGCGACCAGACCCAGGCGTGCCAGGCAGTGGCCTGGGTCCAGCGATCTGCCTCCTCCCTGCGCCGATGCCCTGTGTCCCGCGGTTCTGGTTGTCACCACCCGTAAACCCAGCCCATTGGCCAACATCCCACCTCCCACCGATGCCACCTCCGATCCCCTCCACTCCGTCTCCAGCCCGTGCCGCCTTGGCCGTCTCCTTCTGCGACTCTTCCCACTCGCGCTGCCGCTGCCGCTCCATCTCCATCTCGCGCTCCAGCAGCGACTTGGACGCCCATCCACCTGCCTTGGTTCGCTGCTGCGTCTGCTGCCGCCGTCGGTCCTCAGCGTCCCGCTCCGCCGTCGCTCCGAGCTCGCGCGAGTATGTAGGTATTGCCTGCTGCTGCTGTTGTTGTTGCAAGGGTGCCGGGCTGGTGGCCAGGAAACGGTCGGTACGGTTCATCTGTGGAGTAGAGGGTGGTGAGGTAGGTGAGGAGTACTTTCTGGGGTCCGGTAGGGGCCGGGAACTGCCGCCGGTATTGTGCGCCTTTACCTTGGGTGTGGAGTACTCGCCTGAGCGGGGCGTCTTCACGGCCTTCGTGCTTGCGGGTGTTGTTGGTGGTGGGGGCGAGGTGGTCATCGAGGCCGCAGGGTCGGGCAGGGGGCGGGAGTTCTGTCGTGGCGGGGGCTGCGGCCGCTGCTGCTTCTGCTTGCGCTCGTTCCAGGAGTTCCTTAGGCCTTCGCCGTCCGAATCGTCGCCGCGTGCCCACGAGTCCTGTCTGCTTGGTGTGCCGCTCGCGGGGCGTGGTCGGCTACGTGAGCGATTCCTGGCCTTAGCATCGACGCTCTTCATCCGGACCCGGGTCTGTCGCTCACTCTCGTACTCAGCTTCTCGCCGCCGGGCGCGCTCCAGCTCCTCCTCGAGCTCCCTGATCCGCTGATTGGGGTTGCTGCTGCCATTGCTGCTGCTGCTGATGCTGCCGCCAACACCAGCACCGATACCTTGCTCTGCCTGGTACTGGCTCAGGAACTGGCCGTGCAGACGGGAATTGGCCCTGCTTCTGACTTTGCCTCGCTCCTCGGCCAGGCGCCTCTCCGCCTCTTCCTCATCCCTGCGTCGCTTCTCCTCGGTGATCTTCCACTGGCGCTCTTCGTCTTCCCAACGGCGCTTCTCCTCGAGCAGCCGCGCCTCCTCTTCGCGCTTGCGCCTCGTCTCCTCCTGCCATCTACGCTCCTCCTCCTCGGCCTCCTGCTGGGCGCGCCTAGCCTCCTCTTCTTCGTGCTGTCTCTTCTCCTCCGCCTCCTTCTCCCTGCGGAGCTTCTGCTTCTCGGCAAGGCTGGGCACGGCCGGACCGGCGCTGGTAATCTGCCGCCTCCCGCCGAACGAGATGCCGAGGTTGCCCTGGCTCGCACCGCCCATGTATCCGTACTGTGCGATATTCCACGCCGGCGAGGTCACGCCCTCGTGGGCCCGGCTGCTCCAGCTGCTGACCGAGGGCGACTTGGGTCCATTCTGCGCCGTCGGGCTCCTGTTGGGAGAGAAGCGGCCCGAGCCCGAGTCGCCCGTCTTGCTTGCCGTGAGTGCTGAGCGAATATTGTGAGCCGAGGAGGCGTTGCTGCTGTTGGACATGCCGCGCGGTCGGCCACTGGCTGTGGGTGTCGGCGACAGATGCCCAGGCGCGCCTGTCCTCTGTGGGCTGAGGCCCGCCGCGCGGGGTCCTATGGCAGAGGGGAAAGCAGCTGGCTTGGCCTGGCTTGCCGCGCGGCTGAATGCGCCCAGACATTGCAGGACCTGCGCCGGGTCTTTGGCCTCGTATAGGTCGACTGTGAGGAACATGTCGTGCTCCTGAAGGTTGAGCGGTGGGAGCTTGCAGGCGCGGAGGAAGTGTGAGATGTTCTCCATCTGTACAAAGGGCATCGCCGAGGTCTTGAACTTGACACCTGGCGGCGGCAGGGCGAGGTTGACGAGCCTGTTTGAAAACCAGCGCTTAGCCAGCGGTGCTTGAAAGGAGACAATGGGGTAGAGTATATTTCATAAAGAACTTACTTGCAGAGCGCCACGCCGTCCTTGAGAGACTCGAGAAGGTCGCCTGAAGGCAAGCGCTCGCCCAAGATACCCTCGATCCATGATCGCACCTCGTTTGCCGCGGCGGGCGTGTACTTGTCTAGGCGCATCTTGCGCAGGTCTCTGTCCAGGGACGTCACCGAAGCCATGGTGGAAGTGGCTGCTGCTGCTGCTGCTGTCTTTCAGGTCCGTCGTCAGTATGGTTCGAGAGTGTAGCGCTGTGCGTGGTATTGTGGGTAGGACAATAAGAACGAGAGCCGACGACAGGATAGATCGAAAATACCGGGATACAACAGTGACGTATGTTTCGTTCCGTGTGTGTGGGTGTGTGTGTTGACGCGGAGGCTGGCAAGTGACTGGGGAGAGCAGGTATGCGGTTCGATCTGGAACGAGTCGGGGGGTCGTCGATCTGGGCCGTCCTCACTAAGTACGTACTCGAGGAGGAAGAGCCAAAAAAGAAACAAATGCCAACCGACACGACGGCAACGGTGTTTGTTGTTGTTATTTAAGGAAACGAGGACTATTCACCAGAACACGACGGAGAGGGCGAGATTGCCTGGTGGATTTTTGCCAAATTGCATAGAGTTGTAGGAGAGATGACTTGATTTTACTGAGGACTGCGCACAAGACGTGCAAGGACCGCCAGCCAGCATGAACACATCGTGTTAGTGCCCGAAATACCCCATCAGCACTCCGGCTTTCAGTGGCAGTAGGGAGGGGAGGGGCTGGTTCTGTTGTTGAAGAAAGAGGGGCATTCCCCCCTACTGGGCCACCACCCCCCTGTTTGTGGTCCCTGTTTTCTCCCTTGTCTTCACACTGTTGCTTGGTCACTGTACCAGACAGCCAGAGCAGGCCCCTGTCTCTTCCAAGGCTGTCCCCGCCTACCGCCTGCTGCCGAGAGAGCCCTACGTACCGCGACAGCAGCAACAGCAGCAGCAGTCAACCCCCTGCCCCTTCGGCCCCTCCCCAGCCATCCGTGCCAACCCGGCCACCAAAACCAACAAACACAGACGTCACTTACTGAGGACCTCTTCCCCTGGCTCGCTGGAGAAGCACGGAGGGGTAAGCCCTGCCCCCCCTCCCCTTGCGGCTGGGATCCACCCCAGAACGCGGTCGCGTCGAATTGGAGTTCTGCAGAAAAGCGATTATTTTAAAATGGTGGCGCAAGGATTAATGATTTCCATGACGACGAACAGACATTCGGCAGTGTGATTGATCGTGCAGCTCCTCGACCGCAGATGTCCTCGAAACAGATCTCACCCTTCTTACGAACATGGTATAAGTGGAAAGCCCTCCGCCTACCATGGCGAAAGAGGTTTCTAGTTGGTACGTCCCAGTGCAAAACACTTCCTCGCTTTCAAAATGCAGCATCATCATTGCCACCACCACTACTGCTGCTGCTGCTGATCTTTCCCCTTCCCTCTATTAACAACCAAATAGGCCTCGACCTCCAAGGCAACACCTACTGGGAATTCCGCGATGTCCGAGGTGATCCCCGCCCCGGCGAACCCGTCCGCTGGCGCCGCATCGTGCACTACCCACGGGACACCCACTATGGCGAGGTCAAGGTGTCGCCCCAGTGGCACCAGTGGCTGCGCAACATGCGCGAGAGACCGCCCACGCTTCAGGAGCAACACCATGAGGCAAGACGGCAGGCTCAGATGAACTACCTGGCCGCCGAGGCCGACGCGCGGTGGGAGGCTAAGCCGAGGGTGATGGAGGCGCCCGTTGGCGAGCAGCAGCAGCAGCAGCAGCAACCCGTAGCGGCTCTGGAGAGCAGGACCGCGCCGAGGTCGAGAGCAGGCGAGGGTGGGGATGGGCAGGCGGGAGCCGCCCACACTGCACCGGAGAAGCGCAAGGAGGATCCGTGGAAGAAGCATCGTCGGGCTGGACCAAGTGAAGACTGGCAGCCGCAAGGCTGGACACCACCGGCATCAAAACGGTGACATGTATGAAAGCTGCATCATCATCATATTCATCATCAATAATAATATGGATCCTAGCAATGGTATCATCAATATTCCCAGGAACCTCCCGTAACGCCACTTTTGAATCTGACCAGAGCCAACGTGCCATCGTACATGATGCATATCCTTTGGCCATCCACGCGGGCTCAATCTCTGGTAATGAAATGATTGTTGGTAGTTACACACATATCCGCAATACGAGTGTGTCGAATCGTCTCACGCACTATGCATTGCTTGCACCCTCAGGAGGTGAGCCAATGCCAAAATGCGTGCCTCGGAAGCGTGAAGAATCTCTCTTGCAGCCCTCTCGCCATCTGGTTTGCGGCTGTTCTTCTTCGGCTCCGACTTGTCCCGCCGAGCCTGGACGCCCGTCTCCACGGCTTGTTGCAGCGATTCCGTCCACCTCAAGACTCCATTCTGCCACAGGATTCGGGAGAGTGTCTCGATTGCCAGGGACAGCTTGGCATTGTTGGCCGCAGTTCTGTACGCGAAGGGCATGTAACACTTCTCCAGGATGCGAACACTCATCCCTTCTTCTTCATCCACCTCTGGGTGCACGTGGTAAGGCTTAGGAGTCGAGCCTGGAAGGAGTGCCGGCATCAGAACTCGAATGGTTGCGACTAACGAGATCTCATCGAGAGCGGAATCGTGTGGCGCGACAAAGCGAGCAAAGGCAGGTACTGGTAGTTGGTTGATCTTGTGGGCGAATTCGCTGTATAGATCCATCAAATTGAACTTGCATCTGCCCGGCATATCTTCTGCAGCTCGCGACAACTAAAAACAAGCATTAGAGTAGAAGGGCCAAGCTGTGGCATTGCCGGCATGACTCACCAATGCAAACACGCGGACGCGCATTCGAACGGTCTCACCCAGCGATGAACTTGTCCATGTCATAGACTCGTCGTCTTCGTCCGCCGTTGTCCTCTGGTGGCTGGGAGTTGGTGGTTCGGAGCCGTCCGAGGACGAGTCTTTCATGTAGTCACCGAAATCGTCGTTGTCGAGATCGAGCTTCTGCCGCTTTCTCTTCTTGCAGATCTTGGACCTGACATTCGTCTCCTTCTCGAACACCTCTTCGTATATCGTGGTTGACGAGATGCCCCCGTCGGCAAACACGGCGTTTATAATTGGTTTGAGGGGCGATGACCGGCTGTGGTGTGTAATGTAGCACATCAGGAGGGAGTCCCACAGCAGCGGGTGGTCCATCTTCTCCCCCTTGCCCCCGTGTTCCTTGTCCAGCCGTTTCCTCTCTTCGTAGTCTAGCTCGAGAACATCCAGCATATAGTCGAGCCATGGCTTCCACCATCGCCACCGGTGCGGGTACAGCGCACTGCAGTTGAACGCCCAGCCGAGGACCCTCCAGAAGCTCTGGCCCCGCACCCAGATGCTTCCGCTGTTGGCCGTCTTGCCATAGATGGGCTCGTCTTCGCTCTCCGACTCATCTCGAGGGGCTTCGTCAGTGGCACGACGCCGTCGTGTATTGTGACTTCGGAACATGAATGCATCTCGCAGTCTGCCGTTGACCGGCCCGACGAGGCTGAGGACGCTGCGCAGAAAGGAGAGGGACATGGACGCAACATCGTGCTCGGCATTGTTCGAAAGCTTGGAGGTGTGCTTGGGCAGGATCGCAAGGGTGGCCAGCATCGCAAGCTGGGGGGGTGGTGGCACGAGGGCAGGCTTGGCCAATGCTGTCGAACTGGCAATGCCATCGCACAGAACGCTGGTGAGGAGGTCCAGGCCCGTGACATCTTTTGTGTGCGAAAGAGGTGCACTCAGCTTGGTCGCTCGGTACATCACGCTTACACAAGCAGGAGGGGGTTCTTGCTCTACTTACAGGTCTGCTCCTCCAGATGGATCTGGCAGCGATACCTCAGCTCGTAGGGGAGATCTTTGGCTTTGCGGTACGATGGGGCCTTGTTGGCTATGTTGGCTGGCCCAGTTTCACAAGGGCTGCTCATCTCTGTATCCTGTATAGGAGGGCTGGAATCATCTTCGTCCGCCATCCGGCATGCCGACGGCGGCGTACGAGATAAATGAGAGAGGCCTGAGGAGGCAGCCATTCTCGACTGGGTTCACATTGTTTAGAAGCAATTATGGCGGAGGCAGACGCGGTTTCATTGGATTACACTATATGACGCGCCCCTGGTCACCCGCGTTTGCAGTGCATCACCCCGGTCTCCTTGACGGGCGGTTATTTCCTGTCAGTGCCCCGCCTGGGCCTGGCGTTAGTGGCCGTTGCAGGGGGTTACTGTATTCTTTCTATCTCAGTAGGGTCTGCAACACCTCAGCCCCTCAACGACTTCATGTCCTCTGGTACAACCACCCTCATGCACCTGAGCGGTTCTGAGCCCTCTAATTCATATTTCGCTGCTTCAGATCAACAGTAATATAAAGTGGATGAACATTTCGTATCATGTTCTATTTATATCCTTTCTCCCTCGCACTATCCGATTTTCGTCGGACGGCTGCCACCGTTGACAAAGGGCATGTCCACATTCGTCACCAGACTGTCTTGGCTTACAACAGTTAGCAATGTCTTTTCTGTGGATTTGGCACCTGGTATGATTCATCTCTGTGAAAGGTTGCCTCGTAGAGGTATACATATACTGCCAATTTCATTGTATATACGGAGGGATTACAGCTACTTCCAGCCTGTTGACATATCACCTCTGAACGGTGAGCGATCTAGTCTGACCCGACCGCACGAGTAAACCATAATTCTCACAACGAAATGATCCCTCGCCGTCTGATACTTCACACTACTTTAGCTCTTTCTTATCCTTGACGGCTTCATATGGCTTGTTCGTTTTGGGTTTTCTTGCTCGCGCTCTTGACACTTCGCTAACAGGACCTACTCATGCAGAAACTGATGCATCGGGGCTGTCCCTTTTCAAGTAATATGAACACGCATTACTCCATTGACCTTCATCAATTTGCCAGAGGCTCACCCCATGAAGAGAAATCATGAATCTTACGATGCCACGAAAGGATGCTCGTGGTTATTCACGGTATGCTTGTCTATTGTCTATTTGATCTTAGGTAAGCTTTGTTTCCTAATCATGATACTATGTGCTTACTCAATAATAGTATTACGCCAGACTATGAAAGACTTACAAATTCATCTGTCACCCTAAGCCGGTCAGAGGAAATGTTCAAGGGTAATATGGCACTTCGAGCCCGACTTGTCGGTCCCTAGACAGACGATAAACTTTCTGCCTCAAATCGACGAGGCTTTAGGACAGCCCAGCCCTAAGGTACCGCAAGGCAAGATATAATCTCGCAAACGGATCGTCGGCGGTCATTCTCGGAATCAAAATGACCACGAAGAAGACTTAGAGCCATATGTCTAAACCAGCATCCGCCTTACGTGCGAAAGTCAGTCTTGACAACACTGGAAAATCGGCCACGATGGAGCACAACTTTCCAACGATTGTGGTTCCCCCTTGAGCTCTCCAACGTCCACAACCTTTTGATCACACTGTAAGTCTGCTCCAACTCTTTCTTCTCGTGGTATTTTACTTGTATTTCATTGTCTTGCCATCTCTCCAGATTCCTTACTTTGCCTTTTACTGTTCTCACCAAGGGCCTTGGCCCAGTGGCCGAGGGTTTTGGCAGCAGTATATTTGTACTGCTGCCTCAAACTTTGTTTTATGCTCTATAAAGCAATGTGCCTAGGTATGGCAGTCTCTTTGTGAATATATAACTTGAAATCCCAGACAATGTGTAGTTCCTACACATCTCTCTTCATCAACTTGCTGCTTCTACACACCCCTGGCTGCCTTTAGATCTTAGGCAGTATTGTGGATGTTATCGTAGTAATAACCATATATGTTACTTCCTTTTGAACTCAAGGTAGCTGTGCTCTTATATAAAACTAACATCAGTACTTCTTGACTTGGTCTGTCTACCTCACTAAGTAGACTCTATACTGTTTCATAAATCATTTTTCAGCCTTGCCTTATACCTCTCTCTTCATTTGTGAGCTCCTTTCCATTGAGCACTGGACTTGCACCTCTACTAGATACCAAGTACTTAAGTAAGTATGACTGATCTTCACCACCTATTCCAAGAGAAATTTCACACGAATATCAGAGATCTTGATGTCGGATTGACACCTTTCTGGTATACTATCTTTGTATGAATTCTGTTTAGACTTGTTCCAGGTACTGGCTTCCACAGTCTCACTGTCCCCTTGGAACTCAATTCTGGATCCTCGCTGGTCATCAGGCCCGCAGTGTCGATCATCACAACGTCGCCAGGTTCCCACATCCGGAGGGCTCAACTACTTACCCACGCCCTCGCCTATGATGTCGTGTTTTTCTTCACTTTTCACTTATTTATTTTCTTCTTGTCGACATCATGCCCTGCGTGGCCCAAGCTCTAGCTGATTCTGCCACTGAGCTTGAAGCAAAATCTGCTGGCTGTTGGAAGTTTTGCACAAGCTGTTGTTTTCCTTCTTTCTTCCCACCACCACCATAATCACCACTCCTCCTGACCAACATTGCCCATTGTTCATTGCCATTGCATCTTGACTTCAATACCATTGGCAGAGACGAACAATCCTTTTGCCTGTTGTGATCGAGCTTCGCGTAACGGATTCGACTCAGCCACTCCTTCCATCGATTGCTTCCCTTTCTCTCGTTGTCGCGTCTGGTGGCCGCTTCAGCCAGCAACTTGAATCTACCTACTTCAGACACGGCCAATACAACCAACCAGCCTCGTAGACGGCCGAGGCGTGGTGAGCTCAACATGTCTTCTAGCCGACAAGGTGCTCAGCATGCCCACGAAGATGATCCCTCCGAGATGGACCTTGTGGACGCTCCCTCTCCCAACACCCCACAGCCTCAGGTAATGTACACCAGCGGTTGCTGCCGCCAGAGCAATTGTGCTGACTTGCTTCCAACAGGATGGTCATCCCTCATCTTCAACCACGGTGGTAGTTGGCAGCAGCAAGCCACGTCAACCGAAACGCAAAGCTCCTTCGAACCTTAGCAATGCCAAGACCAAGAGAAAGAGGTCTAGTGCGAGTGCGAAGTCCAAGGGAAAGCGAATTGCGCGGGATGATGAGATCTCAGATGATGACGAGCCCGAGGACGACGACACCGACAATGACGATGGTGACGACGATGCTGACAATGCAGCTGAAGATGGTACTACGGGCAAGGTCGATGAGGTAGGCCCTGACACGTCAATGCCACCTCTGTTCAACCTTCGAGACATCATCGGGAACATGCTCGAGTCTGCCCAGCCGCAGGGCCTGCACCACTATGTCGATTCTGGCGAACAGTACTACATCCGCGTCGGCACCATCTGTTCTGGCACTGATGCACCTCTGCACGTCATGAACCTCTTCGGCATGCTGAAGAACGACAAGGGCCAACAGGTCTTTACCACCGTCAACGCTTTTGGTTGCGAGATTGAGCCCTTCAAGCAGGCCTTTCTGATGCGCAACAGCAAGCCGCAGCTTCTCTTCCGTGACGCCCAAGACTTTACCAAGCCTGGCGCCAAGACAGCGTAAGTCATTCATAATCGTGTCTCCATCATCGCGGTTCTCCCAGCCTTTTATTCCTGGGACCTAATAAGCTTACCAACTGTTTTCTTTTGCGCAGTCATCTGGTATCAGGCGTGGAAGCCGAGATCCCCAAAGTCGACCTCTTCATTGCAGGTACTGCGTGTGTCGACTTCTCCGGCCTCAACTCGAACAGAACCAAAGGGTTCGAAGGACTTGCAGAGGCCAACGACCGATGGAAGAAGATATACCAAGATCGTCTGGAGAAGAACCCAGACGCCCCACTCACGAGAGAAGACCTCGAACCGGACGACTGGCACAAGTGCATCGAGGGCCTGACGCAGAAGAAGGGCGTGGTCCGCACATCCTCCATCACCTTTGCAGGTGCCATGAATTACATCTACGAGCGTCAGCCCCTGATCGTTATCTTCGAGAACGTCGAGACTGCCCCCTGGCAAAGCACCATAGACTACGTGTTCCCCCTGTGCGGCTACATCGCTACCTTTGTCAGCCTTGATACCAAAAATTACTATTTGCCGCAGACTCGCTGCCGCAAATACCTTATTGCTTTCAGTCAAGATGCCTTCACGCCAGACGGTGCCAAGGCGCTCTGCAAGGCCTTCCAGATGGCCATCAAGAAGATGGAGCAGCGCTATTCGAGCTCGGTGACCGACTTTCTCCTGCCCATCAACAGCCACGAGCTTCACCGCGCCCGCAACGAGATGGAGCTTACGGCTCAGTCCAGCCGGGAAAAGGATACAGACTGGAGCTTCTCGCGGTCCCGCCACACCGCATTCCGACGTCTATACCACATTCCCGACGAGCGTCCCTGGATTCGTTGGAGCGAAAGGGGAAGCTCGCGCGCTCCTGCCAAAATGTGGAAACCGTGGGAAGCCAAGCAAACAAATCGCGTCAGCGATTTGCTTGAGTGCGTCTTTTTGATCGCTGTCTGTGGCAAAAACTCGAAGCATAGTGCTTATGACCCTCGGCACAAGGCGCAGATTATCGACTGCAGCCAGAATGTCGATCGCGTCAACATGGCGACGGCGTTTGGTGCCACCGGGTGCCTCACGCCGTCGGCTATCCCGGTCCTTACCTTGGAGGCCCGACCCATCACAGGATCCGAGGCCCTGAAGCTCCAGGGTCTGCCAATCGAGAGTTTCGACATGAGCTCCGAGACGCAGACTCAACTTCAGGACCTCGCCGGAAACGCGATGACCACCACGGTGGTTGGCGCAGTCATCCTGGCTGCCCTATGTTGCGTTGCCGAGCGCACTGCAGACAACGCCGACGACAACGACGACAACAACTACAATATCCATCGTCTGCACTCGCTCAGCATGCTTTTTGGGAGGCGAGGCCACCAAGACGCGGTTCTCCTGGATGGCAGCTCCTTTGGGTTGCCAACGACAGCGCTGGACCTGGGCCAGCGCCAAGCCCTCGACGTCGTCCTGTCTTCGTCCGCTAGGCCCAACGATGCCGTTGCGCGTATTGTCAGTCTCGGAAAGATAGCACGCCGCCGCTGCGAGTGCTATCATATACTCTCGTATAGCAGCATGGAGCTCTTCGTCTGCGAGGTGTGCGGCGCTTGGCTTTGCAAGTCCTGCAAGGGCAATCCAGGGCATGCGCTGGTAAAGTCGGGTCAGTCCTTCGACCAGATCGGATCGTTGACCTATGCTAGCGCAGAGGATAGGCTGCGGAAGTTCTTTCCTGCAGTTCTGCCCATGATTTCCACAATGGGCGAAGATGACGCCGCTCATCTGGCGCGCATCTTGGTCTCATCGACGTGCGAGCTGCCCGAGTCGGCCGTGCTCGCTCGCGCGGTCGTCGACGGTCTCAGCAGCACCACCTACGAGCTCAAGTTCATCGAGGTCACCGACGCCGTCCGCATCGAGTACGTCGCCAAGGACAGCTTCATCCTGCGGGTCATACTCGACAACAGTTACGACGACGACGACGACAAGAAGCTCACCTGGTACCTCCACGTTGACCAGTGGTCCGAGGCAGGAAAGAAACTTTCGGGCAGCCGCCACAAGACAAGCCAGCCCATCGCCCGTGCTGTCCTCCGTCCGAACGCCCCCAGCCAGTTCCCCGAGGATTGGAGTTTCTGGCTGCCCTTCGAGACCAAATTCGAGCTCTGCTTTCGCCTCCTAGACGACCGTCGCAGCCTCCAGCTGTCCTTCATCTTCTCTGACATCGAGGGCCTGCATGACGACGTTGAGAACCCGATTCAGCCCCTGCAGGGCACCACGTGGATGTATCACCCCGAGTGCGGCTTTCCCGAGGACGCCTTCTGGGTCTGCAATGATGGCCCTGCTGCTGAGAAGCTCTTTATGTTCAAGGACGTGAACCCCGTTGGTCCTGCCAACAAGGACGAGTTCGTCATCTCGGCCGTCAACCGTGAGATGGGCAGGACGCCCACAGCAGAGTGTCGACCAGTCGTGCTCCGAATCAACGCTGACGACCAGATTCACCAGATCATCAAGAAGATGGAGGCTGGCGATAAGCCTGTCCTAGACCAGGAGTTTGTCGTGTCTGCCTACCTCACAGGCCGGTGGATCAGCCCTCAGGAGCACCCGATCAAGGTCCCTGCCTTCATCAACAACGATGTAAACGACTTGGCCCTGCAGGACTTTCCGTCGTGCCCCCCAGCAGACTTCCGTCTTTTCACACGAGACCTTCCATCTGGCGGCCTCGAAGTATCTGCAGCGGCACACGACGCTACTGGTGAGGGGTCTTGCCAGAGAGACCAGGTTCTGGTGACCATGTCCCTGCCCATATTTGGAAAGAGCGACGGAGCCATCGCCACTACCCTGAAGAAGGTGAAGGACCTCGACTTAACACAGCAGCTTGACCTGGCTGAGTTCAACCGACTGATCGGACCCTGCTACGCCGCGATCGAGCGCGCAGTCCTCGCTCTCGAGCAGGATGGAGTCCATAACGGCAGGATGCAGATCGCCGAGGAGGACCTGACGAGCGACTGTGAACGCTGCGCCCCAAGGATGCCCAAGGTAGTCTGGCAGAAGGCAGACGCATCAGGATCCAGGACCTTTGGGTCTGTTGTGGCAAAACACCAGAAAGATGACCAGGAAGTCTACGATGTGAACATCAGCAGCAAGCCCTCAGCTCTTCGCATCGATCATAATGTCGATGCTGCTCTCGTCCCCGACAGCAAGAAGAAGGCGGCAGTCTCTTATATTGACATCCGAATCGTTGGACGCGCGCAGACCCTGATGCAAGAGGCGCGATCTCATCTTCCCGAACACCCTGCATACTATGAGGATACCGACCTGACAAGGGCCACCTTTGCCTTGGAGTTTGGTGTACTGGAAGACCCGCGACCTGAGCTCCCCGCGGTCGTTATACAGGCCCCGAAGTCTCTGAAGGATCTGGGTCGGGCGGTCACACAACCTCAAGGTTTCCGACAGGGTGAGGCGCTCTTCGATGAACAGCTAGCTTCCCTCGAGTGGATGCTGGAGCGGGAGAGCATAAGTGACAAGCTTGGATTTGCAGAGCGAGAGCTGGCAGAAGTATACATCAGCGATCTACGTCTTCGGACTGTCGCGCAGGTCTCAAGACACATCACTCGTCTCGGTAGAGTCGTGGCGGATAGTGTTGGTTTTGGGAAGACTGCCGTGAGCCTTGGACTCATCGACAGGCAGTACGAAACAGACCGTACAGAATTCATGGAACTCCGCAAGAACAACGATCAGCTCACCGACATGATACACTTGCACGCTACCTTGATCATCGTCCCTAACCAACTCACTCGCCAGTGGGAGCAGGAGGCAACGCGCTTCCTGCACGGCGGCTATAACGTGCGCGTCATTCAGACCTGCGCCCAATTACAGAGCATGAGTGTGGCAGCATTTCGAAATGCGGACATCATCATCTGCAGCAACAAGATTTTCCAGGAGCCTCGTTACCTGGCAGAACTCTTCAAGTACTGCGATCCCAATGGAATCGATGTCACAGCCGTGCCCAAACTCTATCGTGCCTGGTATAAGCAAGCACTGAAGGCACTTCACCATGTTCGGGGTCAGGTGGCTGCGCTCAACCAGACATCTAGTACGGCTGCATACAATTCCACCCTGGTGGCTCTGCGCTCGAATCTGGCCAACTTTCAGGATGATACGTCGTCCTTTGCACCCTCTGGTTCTCTGTCTAGCTGGAGACCGCTGATGCTCCTGGAATTCTTCAGCTTTTCGCGCGTGATCTGGGACGAGTTTCCCTACGAGAATATCCGAGTAACCGAATTCGTGGCCAATGTTGCGACGCTGTCGAAGTGGATGTTATCTGGTACGCCCCCGCTGACAACCCTGGGAGACATCTGCAAGATCGCCTACCTCTTCAACGTTCACCTAGCTGGTCCTCTGTCTCTTGTCAATGGTCGGCAACCTCCCATCTGCGACCACCTCCCTACACGTCCCCTTTCCACACTCGAGGAGGCGCATTTATACCAAAGCCGTAACTCGTCGAGGCTGCTGCAGGAGCGGCACCAGCAGGCTCTCGAATTTGTGGCCATGTTCATGAGGAAGAACGTCCGGGTCATGAAGGAGATCAACTCTGTGCAGAAGCCAATCGTGCTGTCCATGTCGACCAACTCGTTGCTTGCATATCTGGAGCTGCAGCAAGAACTCAGCAGCCGAACCTTCAATGGAAACATGGTCGCAGCTGACTCCCGCCGCCGTCTGATGAGTCTTGTCGACTGGAAGGTCAAGGTGCTGGGCACGGAGCGGGCCATGGAGGCCTTGACCCTTCGCGCCTCATCCTCGTTCAAAGACGTCCAAGACCAATCTGCCAATGCTGCTGTGCAGAGTGTCCAGTCTGCTACTGAAGTTGCCAGAGAAATCTACGCCATGAGCAAACAGAGCATCCGAGATCTAGAAGATCTCGGCCGCGAGCTCATTGGGAAGGCCTTATACCTGGCTTACCGGAACGCATTTATCAACCTCCGTGAACACACCTCCAAGATGGACAGCCAGGAGGCTCGGCACTTTGACTACTACAAGACCCTCGAGCTCGCTATCAATAGCATCCTAGAGCTGGACGTTGCGCAGTACTGTGGTTGGGACGCCTTCGAGTCCGCACTGCGCATATTGATCTGGGACGACGACTTCCACAAACAGCTGGGGGACATCGAAGACGGGACCAATAGCTCATCATCTGCCCTGCCGCCGAGCACTAATCAATATGCTTGGAGGTGCATGGTTCGTAAGCTGTGGGATCGGATGGATTTTGGCACCGCCCCGAACGCGACGCTGGAGCCCACCCAGAAAGGCAGACAGTCGTCTGTGATGAAGAAGAAAGAATACTTGCACAGGTTCAGCAAACTCCTGACCAAGACACCACTCCACTCGAGACGCTGGTTCTCCGTTGCCAGGATCCAGGAGCGTCAACTTCCTGTGTATGTGCAGGAAATCCTCAAGATGGAATGGGACCACAAAGTCCCATGGGAGATCAAATTCCGGAGCGCGCAGCTCGACGAAGTGAAACACCCCTTTGTGCCAATTCGAGAGCTGCAGCGACCCTCATCGGACGAACAGGCATCTCATTCTGCTTTCAGCTTTGACCAGATGCGAGAGCATGACAATGCCCGCCTCCAGGACCAGAACAACATACCCCCCAGTACGAGTACTGAGGTCGAGGCGAAGATTAGGCGCAGGACCAAGAAGACGAGAATTACCAAGACTGACTGGCAGGAAGAATGCACGCGGCTAGGCCTCGTCGCCAAGTCCACCGATTCTATGGAACTGCTTAGAAATCGTGTGATTATGGCTGAGGCCGGCAAGGCCACAGAGGACTACTACATCTCGCCAGAAGGCTGTCTGCCCACTATCCAGGACGTTCCCCTGGAGGGCAAGCAGCGCATCCGGGGCGGCAGCATGGAGGTCTGCTTTGACCAGCTGATGCACACAGTCGACAAGCTCTCCGTCGTCCTCGAGCGGCTCGTGGTCGCCCACTGCAAGAAGAACTTGCAGCGCGTCATCTGGCAGGTCATAGAGCAGAAGTGGCGATGCACAAAAGAGCACACTACAACTGGCCCCCAACAGGAGGAAGAGGAGGCCCTGCACACACACTATGTCTCGCTTCTCTGTGGCCATGTCCATTGCTCGCTTCCCCAAGGCACCGCCCTCGACACCGCCGTCTGTGGCGTCCGCGGCTGTACACACCCGCTCGTGGATGTGTGCATCCCCCTCAGTAAACTCCTGGAGCCAGCTCGTATGGTACGCGCCGACGACCTGGGCCATGGCGCTCTGGAATCGGAGCCTGCCCACTACCTCGACCCGCAGACAGAGCACCAGGGCCCCAAGGCAACCATGATTGTGAATCTCATTAACGTTATGCCTGCAGGTGACCAGGTAGTCATTTTCGTCCAGAATAAGACCATCATGGACGGCGTATACCGGGCTCTCGCGGAAAGCAACCCCAAAATCACACACGTTTCGCGCCAGGATCTCCTCAAAGGCGAATCCGAAGCCCTGGAAACATTCAAAGTGGGCGGCGCGCGCGTGCTCGTGCAGATGATCAACTCGGAGCAGGCGGCAGGGAGCAATCTGCACAACGCTAACCACATCCTCTTCGTGTCTCCCTTGATCACGCGCAGCCAGAACGAATGGGACGCGCAGATGAAGCAGGCTCTCGGCAGATGCATCCGGTTCCGACAGGAGAAGACTGTGCATGTCTATCACCTGGTTATGAACGAAACTGTCGAGGTCGACGCGCTCGAGTGGCGGATGAAGAAGGAGATCTTGGTGAGTGGCGGACGGGCGGCGGGCAGGTTCAATGACTGCACCGTTGCTGAGTTCCTTGACCGGTTCGATTCAAAGGAGGAGCCTGTTACGGCGGGCGGCGCAGGCGATGAGAGCCGAGCTATCTCTCTGCTGCCGCGGGATGATATCCAGATGCTCATGGGGGATGACTACATTAGCCTGACTGCGGCGCGGACTACGATGACGGTGGACTCGGCCAAGGCTGGCACTGTGGAGGACAAGACGGAGATGTGAGCCCTGGAGAGGGATGTGGAGAGGGAGATGTCTTGATGGGCTGATTCTTCATAAAAGGTGAGTGAGTCTGACTTCTTTAGTTGTGCGTCTCACTAACGAGTGTTCGCGAGCAGGACTGCAAGGCCGTCGTGTCAAACTGAAGCCTTCCCAACGCTGTCCCTTGCCACCGCGGCATTGGGCACATCAACAAATACACAGGAAAATGAGAGAGATAGCGAGACGGGAGAGAAAGTTTACTAAATGTATTGTACGATTAAGGCGAACCAGGAAACAGACACCAGTGATTCACAAGAGGACGAGAGCCCCTGCGAACATGGAAAGGCACGAACATAAAAAACATGGTAACCTAAAGAGGGAAGGGCATCATGATGTATGCAGCTCATTCTTAATTTGAAAAGAATTAAGTGCCATACATAGAACTCTAAGAATGGTGATGAACGGGACGAGGGCAAACAGGTCGAGAGAGGAGAACCTAGCCAAAATTTTGGTATGAAAGAGACCCCGCATAAAAGTGAAACAATTGATCCCTTCCTGGAATCGTGAATGGGTTTGACGGTGACGTGTATAGCCAGTCCTTCTGTACGATCACTGCAGAGAGCTCCAGTCATAGAAACCCGGGGGGGGCGGAGGGGGTCGCCGCCTTTCTTGCCTTCCACAGCAGCGTAGGATCTGAGACCACAAGTGACGCCAACGCCATTCGAGAAGCTGGGATTCCGACCAACCAACCAACCCGTGACTGCACCGATCCGAAACACTTGTCTGGCTTTGATCCTCGGCCGGCTGCAGCGGAGGGCTGGTCGAGAGAAGGGGGAAAAGAGAGCGAAGGAGAGGGGAGAGGGGGAAAAAAGAGGGAAAAAAACACCTGGGCCCGCTCACCCCCCCGCCGCCCAGAAGTTCCCCCCATCCATCCCTCGTCTTGTCTCTCTTCCAATGTACCTTTTCTTGTGATTGCGAGGCTGGTTTGAGACTTTCTTCTTCTTGCTCATGTCACGGGAAGCACTCTCGGCGTGAAGAAGACAACGGGACGTGCGGCGGGTGATCATCATAATCCAATGGTATCTATGGATATGTATCACGCCCCTCGCCAGGAGGGACGGCATCGTGAGATTTTTGTTTTGTCTGGTGCGGAACTCACTCCACATGGTGGGAGAGGGGGTTGGAAGGGAGAGGCACATTGGGTTTTACCTGGAGATCATGATAGCACAGCACATGATGATCGTGCCGTGTCTGTCCTTTTAGCATGGGCTTGGCTTGGATTATCCACGCACACACCCCAACCACACAGCAGCACGCTCGATGCTGCTGCTCAGAGGGACGAGGGTTGCTTCTGGTGTCAGGAGATAAACCGGAGAGACCATCTGACGCCTCTGGATGGTCACGGCCAGCCAAGGCAGGCAGCTCCCTGCCGAGAGGAAGTGCATCGGGCGGGTGGCGGGCACGAGAGAGGATATTCCGTGTGGTGCTCGGAGAAATTTCGTGTAGGCATGGATGGATGATATGCAGTGCATGGTGGTATGCTGTGCATGGGTGAGGGAGATCGTGAGTGGCTCTGCCTTTCCTCCGGCCAGGGACACAAGGACCCAAGGTCGCATCGGGACCTGACAAAGCTGCAGTTTGAGACAAGACTCCGCACACCTTCTTCCTGCCAATCTCTGTTTCTCCCCTCGACGGACCTGGATGATAGTGAGATAAGAGACGGTGTGTGTTGTGTGTGTGCGAGAGAGAGAGATCAAACAAAAAGCACTGAGTCGTGGGTGAATCGCCACGCACATATATTAGATACGCGGACTAGCCCCGGGCCAACAAGGCAAAGAGGGAGGTGGATGGTCAACGGCTCGTAGTGCTCATCTGCAGCGTGGTGACACGAGGATGATTAGCAAACACACAGAGAGAGTGTGAGAAATGAGAGAGAGGAGAGCGGACAGAGAGTGAGACTTTGGGCCTACTACGGTGTGCAGTAGTACTTACCTAGTCATTGCACCGGAGGAGAAGCCAGACAAGCCAGGCTCGGCAGCCTATTTGTCCTACAGCAGGCGTCGAGGCACTGCAGGTTGATGCTAGTATCATGTACGGCGGCGGAGTTTCGAGACGAGACTGGGGCAGAAGAGCCAACCTATCCTCCTTCCTGCAGTGGGCTTGCACAAGGAAGAGCACGAACGCAACACCAACGGCAAGCCACCTCTGCCACTTGCTCTCTCGCTCTGTTTCCTTCCATGTCCCGTCCCATCCAATCCAATTCCCCCCTTTCCTCGCCCTCTCTCTCTGTGCCTCCTGTCCGTCTCTCTCTCTCTCTCTCTCTTGTGATCCCGTCCCCCCTTCTCGTATCCCATCCCGTCCCCCCACTTCCGACGTATGCCTGCTGCAGCGATTGCGCCCTAGTCCACTGCACTCTCTGCCGTGGCAACTAAGGTCCAGGGAGGGACGGACGAGGTCAGCTGTTCTCCATCAATCAGCAGCAGCAATCACCCTTACTACTTCAGCTCTAGATAGGATTTGAAGAGTGAGAGAGAAAAGAAAAAGAAAATATATCAGAACCATTGTGCTTCTAAAAACAGAAATGAAAAGAAGAGGAAAAGAAAAGAAAAGAACAGAGAGTCGACGGTCGTTGGAGCTACAGCACGCCAGAAGTTGCCAAGTGGCGAGGTCGGGGTAGGTAGGAAGTCACGTCGAGAATTTGAGATCCGGATCATCCTTGAGAGAGAAAGCACTCACCTCACCACTTTTGGTTGGCCTCTCCTTCCCTCTTTCTGCAACCACCGGAACCACACTCTTTCCAACTCAACCCAAAATCCACTTCCACTCCTACTCAGACTTGTCACTGCACTTTTTCCATACCAAAACAAGGACTCAGCAAGATACAGACGGTTACCCATCCACCCTTACTCACTACGAACTATTTAATTCCTTCCATCCACCTCAGCATCGGCTCGATTTCCGCTACAGTATACATACATACGCTGGGTCCAGATTCTCGTCGCCTCCTCCCACAAGGCCCCATCATCGTGCAGCCTTGGTCGGTTGCCCGTCTCTACTCCTTCTCTCAAACTAAGGGCAGCTGTTGGAATTTTTTTCTTCTCTTCTTCTCCTTCATCTTAATACTCCTCCATACACCACTTATTTAGATATCTTTACAAACACAGCTTCCATTCATGCTTCATACATATACCATGACTATGGACTTATATGGGACGGCGACTCCACCGCGCCCGGCGCGATCGATATCGAGCTCAGACTCGCCCCTCGAGTCGCAGGTCAGCGACTTTAACCAAGGCGCAGTCTATGGCTCAGGAGCCTCCGACAGTCGCCTCTCTCCAGATGCAGCTTCTCAATCTGCGCCTGCCAATGCTGCTCCCTCGGTTCCTGCGGCATGCCTTGGCTGTGTAAGAGCATACTCTCCGCTGCCCTACGCGCCCCCGTTTCACCCTCTCCCCCAGCGCGCGCGCGCACACACACACACACACACACAAGTCAGACTATGTTTATGGCGATGGATCGACTGATGCAAGACTCT
This sequence comes from Cryphonectria japonica, assembly GCA_014851275.1. Lineage (NCBI taxonomy): Eukaryota > Fungi > Ascomycota > Sordariomycetes > Diaporthales > Cryphonectriaceae > Cryphonectria > Cryphonectria japonica. The sequence continues at coordinate 354,575 of JACWTT010000029.1, read as the reverse complement.
TTTTTTTTCTCGCTCATGAATAGCGTGCCAAACACCTCAAGTGCGACGGCAACACCCCCTGCGCCCGCTGCGTGAGCTCGGCTATTGAGTGCGTCTACGTCGCTTCGCGCAGAGGCTACAAGGGCCCGCGCAGAGGGATGGGCCCGAACCCCAACAAGCGCCACGCTTCCTCGTCTCCAGATGCCAGGGGCGGTGGTGATATTGTCCCTCCCGGCGCGCAGGGCCCCGGCCCAGACAGTTGCCCCATGCTGCTGGGAGCCGGCATCGCCCCGGGCCTGACCAGCACCGCTTTCACCGGGGGCACCACGACAAACGGCTCTACCCCAGCCGGAGCCGCCGCCCCCTTCCTGTCGGCCGCGTCGTCCATGAACCATCTGCAGCTGTACAGAAACCCACCCTTCTCTACGCCCCTCGATGCCGTCCAGCACGGCGCGCCGCCCATGGCCCCCATCATCAGCATCGAGGACAAGTGCTTTGACTCATTCTACTATCACTACCATGCTGCCCACCCCTTCGTGCTGCCCAAGGAGCACCTGGCCCGCCATGTGCGCGAGACGGGCCAGAAGCTGGAGCATCTCATGACAGCCATGCGATACGTCGGCTCCTTGTTCCTGCAGGCCGGGCCGGCCCGGGCCTCATACTTGGACGAAGCCCTGCGCCTGTGCCAGTCCCCTGCCACCAGCAGGGACGGCTTTCTCGTCCAGGCCCTGCTGCTACTCATCGTGTCCTTGGATGGGAGTTGCCAGCAGGACAAGGCGAGGGAACTGCTGGGCGAGGCCGAGAGGATAGCCATCGAGATCGGCCTCAACACCAGAGAGTACGCCACGCTCCACGGGCGGGGCCTGCCTGTCCTTGAGGAGAGCTGGCGGCGCACGTGGTGGGATCTCTACGTCTGTGACGGCATGGTTGCCGGCGTCCACCGGGTCACCAACTTCTATCTCTACGATGCAACCGCCATCGGGACGCTCCCAGGCCTCCCTTGCGAGGAGTCAGAGTACCTCTCAGGGGTAAGTCAAGGGGAGCTGATAGCAGCAAGAGCCCTTTCCCTCCCCCTCCTTCCGCCTCTGCATTCGTGGTACTTTATTTTCTCTTTCCTTTTGATCCTTTCTTTTCTTCTAGTGGCTGGATGATCTGACTCTAAGAAATGTTGTCCGCGTAGAACATACCACACCCGATGTACCTAGAGGACTTTGAGGACCAGGTCTTCAGCGGTGAGGACCGCACGTTCTCGTCTTTCGCCTACCGTATCGCCGCGATCCGCAACCTCGGGCGCTTCATGAGGTGCCCTCCCATCATGTTCCCCGAGGACGAGAACCTGGTCAAGATGGATACGCACCTGACCAACTGGAGGCTACACCTGCCACCGGGGAAGAGAGATCCCATCGACAAGAGCTGCGCGCCTGATGAGATGCTCTTCCAGGCCCATTTTATCACAACTGCGTGAGTGATACTTCCCCTCCCCTGCCGTGTCCCAGCCTCAACCCATCCACGATGACCTGCGGCAGCTGATAATCCCTCTCACTTCTGCTCTTCGTTTCCAGATGCACGATCATGCTTCATCAGCCCCATTCCCAACTCGATGCCTCCCCTGCCCGCAGCGTCAACTCTTGTGCGCCGTACCGTGCGGTGCCCACAGGTGACGCCTTCAACTCGCACACCCGGCACACCATCACAGCTGCGTGCGACATTGCCAGGATGATAACGTACGCAGTGCCGCTGCAGCACCACACGCACTTCTTCACGTGCGTCATCACCATGGCGTCCATCGTGCACCTATCCAAGTGGGCATTGTACTTCATTCCGGACGAGGACGACCTGCGCGAGCAGATCCGCCTCAGCATCGGCGCGCTGTCCAAGCTCAGCGTCATCTGGAAGGCCGCCGCCACCGCCTGCGGCCAGGTCAAGGGCGTCGCACAGGAGATATACAGGGCTAAGAAGGCCGCCCAGCTCACCCCAGCCTTCTGGATCGGCTTCACCCAGGCCGAGATGATCAACAGCCTGAATGTGGACGACAATGTCATGAGTGAGATCGACTCCATGTTGTCCGCCGTCACGTCGGCACCGCAGTGAAGGAATATTCCGGGGTAGTGAGAAAGAAACGCACAAGCAAACATACATATATTTATATATCTTGGATCAAGAACTTGATTTGGAGAAGGTAACAACACGGGAAGAGGCTGGCCCTGTAACGAGAAGAAAGACCACGTATTTTTGTTTTGAAAAGGATTAGGAGGACAACGTCGGGAAAGGCTGACGTGCATGTGTGTACTACTACAGCAACAACAACAACAGCAGCAGCAGCAACACGCTTCATTCCGGCGCACGCGCTACAAAAGTGAAGAAAAAAGTATTCTTAAAACACGTGCACTTTACATTCCCTGTCTTGACAGGGGGCAGGGCTACTAAAACTCTGAATATATTCAAAGCGACCTCCGAAACATAAACAGGAAGGAGAAGCGATCAGGTTGTATTGACCGTTTCCCCTTTCTTTCCTTTTTCCTTGCTTTTCGGTTGGGGGGGTTTTTTGGTTTTTTCTTTGGCGGGGGTTGGTAAGGAGAAAAAGAAGAGACCAGAGAACAAGGTGAGACTCGAAAGGTCATGCTGTAGAAGCAAAAGACAGACAGAGAAAGCACCCGACCGCCTCGTCTCACCAACAAGGGGGGGGGGGCCACATCGGAGAAAACTCATGCTTTGTTCGACTTGGTACGACCAAGTCCATCGTCGACTTGACTGAGCATTTAATCATTTGATCAGTCTGTATTTTCCAAGTCCCCGAGGCCCGGATTACACAGCGGTGACCACTGGAACCTGCTATTTTTATATCGGCATAGATGAGTTGGTATATTTTCTCTTCCTTCTGCCTATTACTCTGTACCAAGAACTATACCCGGAAGGGTCAGAACTGAGTGTGGAGCATTCTTCTGAGCGGCGGCTTTGTCCTGGACACCACCAAGATACCCGCTGAAGGTGTGACTGTGGTGGTGGGTAAGACGGGTGAGCAAAGGAAGAAGAAAAGAAAGAAGAAAAATCCAAGCTCACCTGCCAAAGGAATGGGCTTTGTGTGTGTGTGTGTGAGAGAGAGAGATCAGAATCTTGTCTCTGCCTTTGGTTCAAACCACCCACCACCCATGGGCACACTCATGCACACAGCATACAGTATAACACAGCCTGGCACAGCGTTGCGCTACGTCAGCCGCACGGCGCCAAAAATTAATTTGGTTCCGATGCAATGCAAGGGCAGGGGCAAGGGCACGCGCGAAACACATTGTCCCTCTGCTTTTTGTGCAGCAGTGAGATTTACTTCTGCCATTCAGTGTGCAGCCCGCCCCGTCTCCAGGCCCCCTGCCTGGCTTGGCCCTGAAGCGAACAAGCCGACCAAAGGGATACAGTTTTTCTTCTTCTTATGGCCCCCCACTTATGTACTTTAGGAAGTACAAGTGTACGCGAGAAAACACACGGCTCGGGACAGAGACATGGACGGGCGTTTTCACGAGGGATGTGTCAAGAGCACACTGACACACACCAAACTCACACACTGGCACGTGAAAGACGGCCCGCCCCACGAGGAATCATGTTCCTGCACGGTGCTCGTGGCTCTCAGGAGGGTGGGTTCGGTTCGGTTGAAGGAGGGCGTAGGTGAGTGAGATGGGTGGGCGGCTGACCGAGTGTCTGTACTGTATGTCTCTTCTTTTTTGCATGTCTGACAGCAGTTGTAAAGAAGAAAAACGAAGGTCATACTACATGCTAATCTACTACAGTCACTATTGCAGGACAGTACTACTGCAGGCGAGGAACGCGGCGTGGAAACAGGCTTATTTGGCTACACCACATTCCATCGCCTGACGATGATAATATTTCCTTTCACTCCTTTATCTTTATTTTCTCTTCTTCTCTCTGGTCCACACGAATATCAAAGGGAACACAAAGAAATCAGGTTCCCATCCTCTCTCACTCTCTCACTCTCGGGGACCTTGGTCTTGGTAAGAACCTAAATTCATCGCCGACGATGACGTTCGGGATACTCGTCACCGTTCCATAAGCGGCCGTTTCCGTCCAGCTTTGCTACTCCTCCAGCTCCTCCTCCTGCTGCTGCTGCTGCTGCTGCTGCTCCTCCTCCTCGGGTGCCCTCCACAGTGTCAGCCAGACCACAATTCTTTCTTGTATCTTGTTTTTCCTATTCTCTCGTGTGGGGGGCTGCGGGTTGATTGCAAAGGGAGCCAGTCAGCCGAGGGGAGTGGAGGGGCCTCGCCAGGCCTGGTTTTCTCGTAAAACATTCATCGACAACGGCATTCCAGCCTTTATAATAGCCTTGTTGATCTTTGTTTTTGAAACGGGATCCCTTTCTCTCGCACCCTTGCCAACAATCAATTGTTGTCTTTTCTGAAAGCAGCGATTATTGTTTCTTTCCCTTCTTATTCTTTCCCTTTTAGTCTCTCCCATCCCTAATCTTCATTTTCTCTTCTTATTCTTCGTCTCCTTCTTTTGTTCCCCCCCTTATCAATTTACCCCTTTGTCCGGCAATCCCGGATTATCTACCAACTCAAGAAGATATGGCGAGCAGCGGACGATGTGCCTACAGCTCCGAGGGCGAGTCGGCCGTTGTCAAGGAGTCCAAGTATGTCGACGTCGAGCTGCACGCCGCCACCGAGGCCCACCTGCGGAACACAACGGTGAACAACATCTCGTGGCGTGGCGTCACCGTCACCGTCAAGGACAGGGCGACAAAACAGCCCAAGGTGATTGTGGATAATGTCGAGGGTCATGTTCAGGCTGGTGAGTACTCATGAAAGGAAAAGGAGGGAGAAGAAGCAGAAGAAAGAAGGACGACCAAACAAACCCCCTCCTGTCCTTTCCTTCTCAAGCACGACACATCTCTCTCTCTCTCTCTCTCTCTCTCTCTCTCTCTCACATATATGGAAACAGAATGCTGAACATGTCCTTATCGTTCCCTCTCTCAGGCGAGATACTTGCCCTGATGGGCCCGTCCGGATGCGGCAAGACAACCCTCCTTAACGTGCTAGCCTCCCGTGGCACAGGAGCCGCCAAGGTCAGCGGCGGGCTCCTCGTCAACGGCACCGTGCCCTCCCCAACAGCGTTCCGGCAGCTGAGCCGCTTCGTCGAGCAGGACGACGCCCTCATCGGGTCGCTGACGGTGCGCGAGACCCTGGCCTTTGCCTCCAGGCTGTCGGGGGGCACAGGCGCCTCGTCGTCACTGACGAGGCGGGAGAGGGCGGCGCGGGTGGACGGGCTGGTGGATGCGTTTGGGCTGCGCGAGCAGGCGGACACCATTGTTGGCACGCCGATCCGGAAGGGGATCAGTGGTGGGCAGAAGCGGAGGGTTGGCATTGCCAGCCAGCTTATCACCAGCCCTCGGATTCTGTTCCTGGATGAGCCTACGAGTGGGTTGGACTCTGTGGCTAGTTTTGAGGTTATTAGTTACCTGAAGGGGGTTGCTAAGCGGAATAATGTGAGTGAGAAAGGCTCCTTGCTGGGGTTCTACTTTTTTTTCTTTTTTTTCTCAAATTTCAAATCCTTTATTCTCTTTCTTGCTTGGGGGAGAGAGAGAATGTGTTTTGGGGCTCATATCAAGACTGACATCACAATCCCTTCCCAACAACAAAAGCTCATCGTCGTGGCCAGCATACACCAGCCGTCCACCTCGACATTCAACCTCTTCGACAAGCTCATGCTCCTCTCGGGCGGCCAGACACACTATTTCGGCCCCATCCACGCCATTGGTCCGTATTACGAGTTCGCGGGCCACCCTCTTCCCCTGCACGTCAACCCAGCCGAGTTCCTCCTGGAGCAGGTCAACGTCGACTTCGTCTCAGGCGAGGCAGCAGGACAACCATCCCAGCGCCGCCTGGGGGCCATGCAGCAGGCTTGGGCGTCCTCCCCCATGGCCGAGCACCTGTCCAACATCATCAGAGGGTGCGAGGCCCAGCAGCATCACCAGCACCAGGACCATCACCCACGCCACCACGTGCGGCAGGGCAGCAGCACCTCGTCCCTCGAGATGGTGGCCGTGGAGGAGACGAAGCCTGGGTTCGCGAGCCTGGTGCTGACCCTGCTCCATCGGTCATTCATCAAGAGTTATCGTGATGTGATTGCTTATGGGGTGCGCATGGCCATGTACCTTGGGCTGGCCATCATGATGGGGACGGTGTGGGTTCGGCTCAAGACGGAGCAGGAGTATATCCAGCCCTACATCAACGCCATTGTAAGTGTCTGTTGTTTAATCCTTTTTCCCATAATCCCACTTTTCTTTCAATGGTTTCCTTTTGCTCCTTTTCAAACTTTTTGTCTCATGAATTTTATCAGTTCTTCGGCGGAGCCTTCATGTCCTTCATGGCAGTAGCCTATGTCCCCGCCTTCATCGAAGACCGCAACCAATACGTCAAGGAGTTCCACAACGGCCTCTACGGCGCCGCCGAGCTCGTCGTCTCCAACTTCCTCATCGGCATCCCCTACCTCTTCCTCATCGCCCTGGGCTTCTCCGCCATCTCCTACTGGCTGTCCAACTTCCAGCCCACGGCCACGGCCTTCTTCACCTGGGTCATGTGGGTGTTCCTCGACCTCCTCGCCGCCGAGGGCCTCGTCGTGCTCATGTCCAGCCTGTTCCCCAACTTCGTCGTCGCCCTGGCCCTGGTGGCCTTTGCCAACGGGCTCTGGATGTGCGTCAACGGCTTCATGGTCTCGCCCACCGTGCTCAACGTCTTTTACAAGTACGTCTTTAGCTACTGGGACTACCAAAAGTACGTCTTCGAGGGCATGATGGTCAACGAGTTCCACGGCCGGGCGTACTCGTGTGGGGCCGGGTGCAACTGCATGTACCAGACTGCGCTGGCGGACCGGTGCTTGATTGCCGGGGACGGCGTGCTGGCGCAGTATGGGTACCAGGCTGGCTATCTGGGCAAGAATGTGGGCATCATGATTGGGATTATTGCTGGGTATCGTATTGCTGCTTGGCTGGCGTTGGTGTGGAGGAGGTGAGAAGGAGGGAAAGAGAGGTTGTTCGGTTCGACGAGGCAGGCAGCTTGGGGTGGATTTTCTATGCTCTTTATGTGCACTTTTGATGGTCGTTGGAAGGCGTTCATTCTGGTAGACAATCGTGGGGGACATTCGCTCTTTATTTCTCTCCTGGAAAATTGGATGGGGTTACATGTTGCGGGCTGGATGGGGTTCTGGCATTTCATATGCATCTTGAATTTTCCTGCCTATTTACTTTTCACTCGTTTCATATCTCTCTTGAAGCAGGGGGAAAAACGCCCAAAGAAATGCTTGCTCGCTCTCCTGGAGAGAAAGAACAAGAGGGAGAGGAAGGGATAGATAAGATAGATAAATATATATATATATATGTGGTTGAATCGTGCCTTTTTAAACAATAATGCACGGATGGGCACAATACCTGTGACGCCAGCAGCATGCTCGGAAATATCGCTTGTTCCGTTACATCCTGTCCCCCTTTACAAATAAATCAAGTTCATTGCCCAAACAAACCCCTCGTCCTCTCTCACACGTCTCTCTCTCTCTCTCTCTCTCTCTCACCCCGAGTCATCCTCGACTGCTGCATACCAGTCCTGGCTTTGATTCGGTGTCCCAATGCCGCTCTTGAGCCAGCATGTATTCGTACCATAGTAACTCCCCCAGCCCACAGCAATACAGCCTTCCAGGTTCCCACACTCGTTCAGACAGCCCTCAAAAGTGGTAATATTCATGGACGTAAGGTCCGTCGCGCCGCCGTCGCTGTTGTAGTCGCGCCCGCACAGCACCAGGTACTTCTTGCTCGTCTGCGTCGCCAGCGTGTACAGCGTCTGGTTGGCCGTCGGGCAGATGATGTCCGTGTTGCCGGTGGCTGTGGCTGTGGCCGTCGCGGCGGGGAGGGCTGTGGTTGTCGATGAGGTGGTTGCGGTTGCTGTCGAGTTGCTGGCACTGTGTAGAAGAGAGAGAGAGAGACGTTAGCAGTGTTAGAGAGGAGGGGTTGATTTCCGGAACCGGTTGCGCGCGCAGTTTTCTTTGTTGCGAGATAGAGAGTTCTTGACGAGCCGTCCCGCTCGCCGACCTCTTTTCTTGTACCTCTCTTTCTTCATCGCCGAACCGCCTAGTCCGGGATCTGGAGATGACTTCTCGAGGGATCAAGCTTGGAGAGGAGGAGGAGGAGGAGGGATGTGAAACATGTTTTCAACATACCTCGAAGACTTGTTATTCTGCTCGCCCAGGCCCAATCCAAGCCCCACCGCGATGGCGACCATGAGGCCAAAGACCACCAGGGCCAGCACCACCCAAAACATTTTTCTCCTCAGCCCACATATCCTCGCGGGTCTGACTTTGGCCCCTGGAGGCTCGAACGGGTTCCCGCCGTTGTGGTAGTGGTAATCTGCCGCCATGCCCTGTCCTCCTGCCCCTCCAGCCGCCACAGCGGAACCCAGCGGTGGTGATGGCTGTTGCTGGTGTTGCTGTGCAGGATACTGGGGGTAGGCGCCAGCGGCGCCGTTGTATTGCTGCTCAGGCGAGACCTGTGGCGGAGGATACCGGCCAAAGGCCTTGTGCTCTGCGTACTCGGGCAGATCGCCAGGGGCGACGACCTCGGGGGCCTCCCTGCTCACGATCTGCGGGCGGCCATCGCCGACGACCTGGAGGCCCGAGAAGGCCTCGTGGTCAAAAACCTCCTTCTCGTTCTTGGGACCGTTGGTGTCACTATTAGCGGCCGCCATGATGGCGGGACCGGTTGGTGCGGCGGCGGCGGGATGGTGGATCCAGACCTTTTGCTCGTCGACGGCGTTCGGGTGCTTCATGCCATTTGGGGGCTTCTTCTCTTCGTGTCACATGAGGAAAACGACCAACGAGGAAATTGTCACAAGCACAGCACGAGAGGCAGGACCAGGCTCCAAGTTGCTGGACTGCTGGTGGAATTAATTGTGTGCGTGCGTGCGTGTTTGCGCGGGTGAGATGGCGCCGTTTCTGGCGCTTGAAGTCGCAGTAGTTGGTGTTGGTTGATTGTTGGGTTTTTAGGGGAGAGGAGGGGGGGGGGAGGAGCGATTGAGAGATTGAGAGAGGGAAGGAAGACCGAGAAACGAGCCAGGTTACAAGCAGGGGGGGTCCAGTCTTGGCTTCTTTTCTTTTTTCGGCAGTCTTCCTTTTCAGCTCCTCTCTCTCGTTTCTTCCCTTTTCTTTTTTTTTTTTTTGCCCTTTCCCGATGGCTCCGGATATAAGATTACCAAACACGAGATTCGAAGGCAGGGGGGTTATAAAAGGGAATAAGGAAGAATGAGGACGCAAAGAAACAAGAATAAGAACAATAACAACAAGATAATACAGCAGGAGGACAATGACGTCCGTCGAGAACCGGCGTGAATCGATTCGTGAAATTATGGGAGAGACAGAGGAGAGAGCAAGAGAGGAGGGAAAATAGAAGGGAGAAGAGTGCAGCTAGTTGACTTTCATCTCAGAAATGGAAATGGGATTTAGAGACCATAAGGAGCCGTCCATACCACACACACACGACCATGGCGCCCCCTCAAAAAAGAACAAGGCCAGGATACAGCTATAGCTACTATGTACAGCATGGTACGATCAGTGCTTGCTCTGGACCGTTATCGTTGCAAAGCCAATGAGAAATTCACAAAAAAAAGAAGAAAAAAAGGGAGGCAAAGGAGGGCAAAAGCACATATATGGTGGTGCGCATGTGCAGGGACAGGCCAGGGCACATGGCTACCCTGATGGCCGAATCCCAGCGTCGTAGTTTGGGTTCAAGGGGGTTAAAACCTCCGTCATTCTGGGGGGGGTGGTACTCTAGGGTACAATACTGACCCCATCCTGGACCGCATCCTGTCCACGGCAACAGATGATAGACAGACAGACAGACAGACAGAGCTGGGAATAGTATGACCACAGTACTACCATGAGCAGTCTCTCATTATTGTCCCAAGTACTCAGGGAAAAAGGTCGGGGGGAGAGGGGGAGAGAAGAGGGCATGTGTAGTGTGGGTGGGCTCATGCGTGAGAGAAAGGTCTCCCACCCTCCTCCTCTGCAAGGACGGGAATCCTGAAGGAGGTGGCGCTAGACACCACAGGAGTCACATAATAGTCTTGCCAGGGCCTGTCCAATACCATGGGACCGTTCATTCCTCCATGGGGTGTCCGCAACTCGGTTTGCAGAGGGAGCCAAGCTGGGAGGTATCTGTGGAAGATCCATGCCTTTTTCTATCCTTGAGCACGGCCGCCGTGAACTCTAAAACCTGTGCATAGTCGTATTGTCCTCTCTCGATCTGGCAGTTTTTTTCGACCTGAGCTTTGTCCAACCCACCTGCTGCCCCCACTCCTTTGTAAAATATTGAGATGTGCATAGCACGTGCATGCGTGCATCGGTAAGCGTCGAAGGTCCCCACAACCAGAGGGGGAGAGAATGCTACTGTGGTATGCGGAGCAGAGTATGCATTTACGCCATGACATACTACATGCAATGCTAAGTACTTGTTGGGCAGGAGAGTAAGCCCACGTACATCAGAACCACACATAATGATACTTTGTACTGAGATTGCCGAGAGCCGTCAAACCAGGCCGGCGATCTGGAGGATTGAATCCCCTTCCATCCTCCGACCGACACTCCCTTTCATTTCTTTTCCTTTCCTTTGTTGGTGATTGGTTTCCAAAACACAAGATATATATATGTGTGTGTGTGTGCATGAAGTGCATGTGGTGATCTATGATATCTGTGGTGCATAGTGTAAGACATGGCCATCACGTCCTCGACTGCAGACCGGGGATTGGAATGGCCCGTTCGCGAAAGAAGAAGAGAAGAAGAGAAAGAAAAAAGACACCGCCCCAGCCGGGTGGTAGCAGCCAGTGGGTTCGGAACCAGAGAACCAGCCGCTGCTTTCTGACACAGTAATACATAGTACATTGATCCTGTCTGCCGGGTTTCCAGCTTTTCCACTCCATGATGGATTCCAATCATTTAGCCCGCCCACCCATCCTGACAGACACACGAGACAATCTTCCTCCTCAGTCGGCGAAGCAACCCTTCTCGGCCCACTAAAGAATACCGAGGCTGCTTTTCCCTCTGTGGTTCGTTCAGGTAGTCCACCCTACGATTACCACTAAGTATATTGTACAAGACTTACTGTATGACACTACTAATCAATGATGATCGTTTTCTTGAAGATCCCCGTGGATACAGGATCCACCACATCCGAGTGGCGTTCGGTGAGATCCTATCAAGCTCACACCAGGCTGGGGCATTGTGGGATGGGGTCAGACCTAAGAGAGAGAGAGAAGATTCAGCAGTCAGCAGGAAGAAGAAGTTGATGAAGAAGAAGAAGAAAATGAAGACAGAGAAGGGTCATCTTGATTGACTATCTGCTGTGGCAGCCGAGGTAGGAGAACAAGAAGAAGGAAACACAACGCCAGCACTATGAAGCAGACCATGAAGTAAGTCCCCCCCCCCCCAAAAAAGAACCATTTAACCACCACTTCTTCTTCTGAATAACCATTTCACCAACATCCTTTTCTCTTTTCTCTATCTCTCTCTTTCGCTCAGATGAATCTCCATATCAATCTCTTGCGACATACCCGCCCTGAGATACAGAGATCGGTATCAAGTAACCCACTCAGCCACGTACCGAGCGGGCGAAGCAAATCATCAATCAACCGGCTTCCCGTGCATCCGGCCCGGGCCTCCTCCATCAACGTCTTGTGCCCTTGTCTCTCAAAGTAAAGCGCCCGCCGCCCACGGCTAAATTTGGTAAAGAGCCAATCGTTACTATATGTACAACTGCACTAGGGAACCACCCCATAGCGCCAGAGCCAGCCCTCAGTGGTTCTGTTGTGTAACGCGCAAACAAAGGCCCGGCGCCCTTGTCAACTGTCAGCATCCACTTTTGGGCGGTTTTTCACTAGCATTCGCTTGGTCGTGGCGGCCGCCCGCTCTAGACCTCTTAACGCCCGTACCCACCGGAAAGCTTAAATAATCTCCCCCCTCAGAACCCCCCTAAACGGGTGTGCCCCAGTCCTGTCACGCCCTGGTTCCCCCCCCTATCTTCTGTACTAAGCAGTAGATGACCAGGATCGCCCGAGAAATCTTACACTTCCTCCTTAGCATTTACCATCTCGCCACAATACACGCGCGGGTATCTCTAGGGTGTCTTGTCTTTTCTTTGCCTGTTAGACGGTGTTCGTTGTTGCTTCAACGTATGCTTTGAAAGGTTGCCAAGAAAAAAAAGCTTATGCCGGACTTTCGAGATGCATGCAGCAAGACACGCCGCCGTGGTTCCTGTCAAGGGGAAGGGGGTATCTGCCATCCCTGCTGCATATCCCAGTGCCGTAATTATTTGCCTGCTTTGGCAATGCAGGCCGGACCAAAGATCCGTTTTTCTCCAGCGATCAAAAGAACCCGTGATTCGTAACTTTAACCCGGGACATTGTGCCCTGCAATCATCCCCGTTCTACGAAAGGATAGAGAGATAGGAGAAAGGATGTGGAGAGCTCCGACCTTCGCATTCATGTTGTGGTGCATTCGCTGAAAGGTCTAAGTAGAGAACCCCGGAATCATGGCAGTGGCTGCTTTTGCGGCACTGCGAATCTGAAGATGAGGCCAAGGACGTCCAGTGTCTAGTCAAAAACAGTAACATTCTGATTATGACCCTGGGCACGAAGACGCAGTGGTTTAGCAAGTAATCATGATGTCCTCGACGGCGGAGCCTCGCCTCTTCACCTCTCTGTACTCATCAGGGGTCACCTCATTTCAATTTCGTTGTTCCCCCTTCTCAGACAACCTCAGTGATGGCCAGGCGAAGGATCTTTGGGCTCGATGACGGTGCAGCAAAGACGATGCTGGGCGTTTGGCAGAGGCCGTAGGACTGTGCTAGTACTAGTAGAGGTAAAGAGAGCGCCAAAGCCAGCGACCAAGTTGAGGATGGTCAGCCACGACGTGCTGCTGGTCTCGCTTGTCCTCGGGATGCTTCATCTGGAAGACATTGCAGGGTCGCACAAGATGGTGATCAGAAGCGCAGGATCGATATGTGACCTACTAAGTACTTAAGCAGTCATGGTGTTTTTCGTGTTCTGGAAATCCAAATATCGGCCCCCATCCAGACATCGATGTGCTGGCCCCGGTTCAACCCTTCATCCTGCGCCATACACGTGTTTTGCAATTTTACAATCTGACATGGCTGCTGCCGTGTTTCTTCCTACCTGTTCCTCCTCCTTCACATATGCCCGGCGCAAAGTCTCTCAATAGCTCATCATATTATATCTGTTCCCTCCCCCCCCCCCGGCCTTTCAGGGTCTCGTTCCTTTTCTCTCTCTCTCGCTCTCATGGCCTCCCATGGTCACTCTGACGTGCCTGCCCCGGGTCCTCGTTGATTCCACACTGAGACCCATCACAGGCTGACGGGGGGTCAGCCTCTAGATCAATGACAGCTAGAGTCTGCCATGGTGTAAGCCCGTCGAGCGAAGCCTACCGGGTATTTGCCCTCGCTCACCTAGATTCTAACAGCTGTACCAGGACGCACAATCCTGATTCGCTGGTGGCGCAAGCTTAGCTTGGTCTTCCGAGCTCCATGTCGAGCCCACGACTTCGCCGACGCCCAATGATATCTTTCCACGGGCATTGCCAGATAGATGATCTTGACGGTGGGGAAGAAAGGGGAGAAGGACAGGCAAGTCAGGCCGGTAAAGAGGGCGCAGGATCCAATGAGATCGACTCAGTCGAGTATGTCGATGGCATTGAAGCTGGCTGGGATTGTGGCTTGCGTGAGCCTGGCATTCTTCCTCATTTTCGTGGACATCATGGTCGTCAGCACGGTAATTAAACTTCGCTCTTTGGTGAATTCTGAGAGGATTTCGACAACAGGGGCTGTAGTAGTTTCGGTGTGGTAAGATAGGGGACACACACACATACACACAGAGAGAGAGAGAGAGAGAGAGAGAGAGAGCTGATCGCTGCATCAGGTCATACTATGCATCACAGGCAAGCTCAACTCGCTCCAGCATATGGGATGGTGCGCCAGTGCATAGCAATTTGGGAGGCAAGTCTCCGGCACCGGTAGCCCTGGGCTTCATCGCACTGTCCCGGCTGTACATCACGGGAGAAAGCTCAGGTAACACAGCAACTCGTCTGATGAGAAGGCCTAACATACTGATTCTCTGTGGCAATAATTAGCATTGATCGGTCTGATTGCAGGAAGTGAGTGCTGCTACATTTTTAATCTGTGTGCTCTGGAATCGCCACAAGAGCCTGGATGATCTCATCTCTCCATCCAAGACCGTCAAGAGGACTGTATAGGCGTCTGCTATACCTCTTTGCAATCATTCGCACGATTTCCCTGTCTATCGGTAGCGGCCTCTACTCGACACTCCAGCCTGGTTGCTTGACTGGCAGGCCTTCCAGATCATCTCCGGCGTGGGTTAAGAAAGCTGCTTGCAAATAATCCATAGAAACCCTTTATCTTCCGAGTTAACACTCGACTCCTAACCGAGAGTATAGTGTCGAACCCGACATTCTGACCTTGGCCTGACGGCTGCTTGAATCGCAGACATACTGAGACTGGTCGAAACAGGAGACGAGCTTCTCCAGCTTTGCTCGGCCCATAAGGGCCGGCTATCATATTAGCATTGTATGATGTTGCCTTTCATTCGAGCCTGAGGTCGAAGATCTCCAAGCAAGCACCCAGTATCTAATGCTGAAGTCGTTATATCAGCAGGTGTCTCGACATCGCGCACTGTTCCGGGAGCAAGGCCGGCTGGAAGGCGTGCTCAGGGCTTATACGTACCGCCTGGTTTCCACCTTTTATCTTGTGGTAGCCTCTGCAGTTGCGGGTATTGTAGCAGTCTGGAGCATGTGTTCAGAGGATTTTCGGAAGAAAAAAGTGGCGCAGAGCAAGAGGAGAAGAGCACGGCGTCAGATCAAATTGCGTGGTTTTCAACCATAACCATATGGAGAGGTACGTGTGTTAGGGGACTTGAACGGTAGCTTGGTGATAAAACGCAATAGCGCAAACCCCTACGTTGTATCTTTATTCTATGATCCTACTACTGTATAAGATAAGGCTACCCTGCCTCAGCATCTTTATCAAAGACATGAGTGCTGTGGACGTTTGAGCTGTACCAGACATCTGGGGTAACAGCTTGCTGCGGGTGGAAAATGGAGCAGCAGATACCTACGATTCTTGGGCATACAAGCAAGACTCAGGGCTTCGCTATAGTACCTAGGCGCCGGATATTACACCTTGAAGGGGGGGTGAGGGAGAACATTAAAGGCAAAGGAAAAAGGAAAATTAGGAAAAGGCCATCAAGAATTCTCATTCGTTTCGTGTATACAGCTTCATACCTTTCCCTTTATCTTGGAAAGATACAAAAAATGAAAGACATGGGAGAAGAGTAGTGATTAAATAGGGGGAAAGAAACTCAACAACGGCTTTCAAAGAGTATTTATATAGGGTCCGCCCATGCCATTGAGATCATGTCTCGAGAGGACCTTCGTCCACCCTAGCTCAACTTCATTATCCTCTTTATCAGTAGGACGCAGTGTATACAGCTTCTTCCCACGTCCGCTGCTTCGTTCTTCAAATCCGTCTGTAACTGTCTCATGTTCTCGGGCCTCTACCCCGTCGGCCTGCGACCAGAGTGACTTCTAGACTTCGATCCCCCCCACCAAGACTTTAGACATTACCCAAAGCGAGCATCCAAAACAACCACAAACCTATGACTTCTTGAGGTCCTCCGACCTCCTATAATCCTTGACTGCATCCTTAACCTCTTCGCCCCTCTTAACCGCCCCAAGAGCATTATTTGCCATCTCAACACTCTCAAAGGCCTGCCCAACGCCGCGCCTCCTCCTCCTCACCCTAATCTGCGCCCCAAGACCGCCCTTTCCCTTCTCCCTCTTCTCCACCGTCTCCCATAGCCGCCGAAGCACCTCCCACCCCTTATCCACCTCCTCTACCCGCCTCCTGCGCTCCTCGGCGCTTAGCTCCTTGTACTCTAGCTGGCCCTGAAGTATCCTCGCCCTGCGGATTTGCTTGTACGGCTGCCGCCGCCTCTCGACTTGCTTCTTGAGCCCCATGAGAGTGTACCCCACTGGCGCTGTCAAGGCGGCGAGGTCCTTGAGCACGAGCCCGCTGAGGCCCATCCCGACACCCTTGGCAAATCCTTTGGTTCCGGCGTTCTTTGCACCTCGCACGGGCAGACGGACCACACCCGTCCAAGCGTCGTATACGCCATATGCGAACTGGGTCCTCGCCGCGCGCAGCCCCGAGCGGAGGCCCGTCACGCGCGGGGGCCGCCGAACGGTGTCGTCGCCGTAGAGGCGGGGCGCGTTATGGAAGCCCTGTGCGAGCGCGATGGACAGGTCGATGGGTGCGCTGGCGAGGGCACCGGCAGATTGGAGCGCCCCGCGGGATACTTCGTTGACGTACCAGGAGTCAGGATCGGTGTCTTGCGTCGTGGCGGATTCAAGCGAGGCGGCGGCGTGTCTGGGGATAGGGCGGCGGTCGGTCGTGTGTTCTGTCTCTGCAGGTTGAGCCTGAGAAGTTCCGTTCGTATCTTGTGTCACGTTCCCGTTTTGTTCCGTCTCGGATTTGGGTTCAGGTGTGCCAACATGCCCATCTTTCAGAGCCTGCCCCCTCACCATGCGTTTCGCCGTCTCACGCTTCTGCCTTTGTTTTGCCTTCTTTTCTCGCCTCATGTGAGAATTCTTGGCTATCCGAGAGGGGACGCTGCCGATACCACCAAAGGCCTCGCTGAGCGAGCCAGCCACAGATCCAAGAACACCAGTAACAGGCTCGCCCGGCCCTTCAAAATCGTTCCACTCACAGTGCCTGACGAGATTCAGCTTTCGCCACTGGATATAGCCCTTTCCCACGAGAATATCGGCGGCCAGTGCGCTCAGTCTCAGGCTTGTGCCCTTCATGTGCCACACCGCCACTCGGTCCTGCAAGATGGAGCACCGCATCGAGTGTTTGCCGGAGAGCTGCAGGTGGTTGTGGAAGAAGGCACACATGTTCTCCGCCCCGTCCCCTTCCCTCGCGATGTCGCGCGCGAGGGCCTGCGCATTCTGCTGTGCCTCGTCTGTCAGGCAGAACTTGATCCCCTCGGCTAGTTTCTCTACAGATAGCTGTTTGTACGGCACCGACTCGGGGCCCGCCTTTGCTTGTTCGATCATGTTGCCCCAGAAGAACTGGTCGCCGAAGAAGGGAACAACCATAATAGGCTTCCCGCACTTGAGGGCAATCGCTGTTGTTCCTGCTCCACCGTGGATGACACATGCCTTGACTCTGGGGAAGAGCCAGTCGTGTGGCGTGTTTTCAAGTAGGAATATGTTTTCAGGCACATTCAAGCTGTCGCCGCCCAGCCCTCCCCAGCCCTTGCTGACGAGCGCACGCACGCCAGCGAGCTTGACAGCTATTGATCATCGTGGGTCAGCATATCTTAACAGCCTGGGATCGCTTCTTAGAAAGGAGCATCGGGCCCTTACCTTCGAATATCATATTAGTAAATTTCTCAGCATCATCGACAACGATAGAACCAAATCCAATGTATATGGGCGTCTCGCCTGCACTCAAGAATTCGTCGAGAGGATTGGGAGGTTTAAATGAGGATGCGAGGTCGAGAAAGACAAAGCCGCAGATGTCAATCTCATCGCCCCAGTCTGGTGGCTTGGGGACCAGAGATGGGCTCCACAGGTATGCGAAGGGAACATTTAGTCGATAGAGGGAGCCTGGTGCCCAGAGCGTGGAGACAGGTTCGAGGCCTAGTGTTTTGACCCGCAGGTCGTTGACAAGGTCGCCCAGACCTTGCCAAACCATCATCTCCACAAGAGGATAGCTCATGAAGTTTGTGTATCCAGGGTCGACATTGCTCTTCTTGACATTGGCCATGGGGTGGGGGAACGAGCGCGTCGGCGTGTAAGGGAACGTAAACGACAAGATGAGCGGGATTCCAAGTGCCTCGGCGCAGTGAACATGCGCAAACGAGGCAGGATTGGCAATGATAGCATCAGCGACAAAGGGTTGTCTCTCCCCCATCATTCGCAGGTTTCGGACGTCCTTCTCATCGTCTGTGGCGTTGACGCACGCCCGCCAGAACCCGCCAAACATCTCGTTCATGGCTGCTCGCCTGCGGCCGATATCTCCAGCTCGCAAGGTCTCGAGTGTTGGTATCAGCCCAGGGTTCTTGACCATGAACGCCATCAATTCAGAAGGGTCCCCGCCCACGGAGAAGAACTCGAGACCCGAGTCCTTCTCTACGAACTCGCGGAAAGCTGGGTGTGTTGCTATCCTGACCCTGTGCCCGTATTTCTCCTTGAGTACCTTTCCAATTTTGAGAAACGGCTGTGCATCTCCGCGGCTCCCAATCACCATGATCACAATGTTGAGCGGCGGACATCGGAGGCTCTCAGGAGTAACCATCGTCTCGGATGATGTTCTCTCGGCAACTGGCTGCTCCTCTTCTTCTTCCTCCCCCTCAGGCTTTCCACTGATCTCGCCCTCCTTCATAGGCACCACCTTTGTGATGGCAGCGCCGAGGGCATTCGGTAGGTAGCCATTGGTGCTGATGTCTTTGATCGAGATTGCAAGGCGGCCATCGCGCTTTGAAACCCTGCCTTTCGTTTGATAATTCTCATTCGCGACGCGAAATCGACGGAACTGTTGGGACTGTGCCTTGCTGCCAGTGGCGTGGTCCGTCCGCTCGACATCTGCACTCAAGTCCTCATCTTCGTCTGTAGACACATCGCTGCTGGACGAGTCGTCCTCATCGTATGGGCTCGTCCACAAGGCCTGTTGAAGCTGAGAGACGTTTGTCCCAGACCTCTTGATTGCCGGCATTGGCACGGCAGATGACTGCCGCCTGATCCGCCGAGGCGCATCAGTAACGGGCCTCTGTGCCATCTTCGGACGCGTCATGGGCATCGTGTTCTTGTCTTTTGTTGTCGACACAGGCGCCGTCGCCGTCTTCCGAGGAGTTGGGCCGGGGGAAGGTGGGCTCTTGGCGTCGGAAGGTTCGGGGGATTTGGGAGACTGTGGAGCTGGAGGCACGTAGCCCGGGTAGACGAGCTGTCCCTGGCCATCTCGAACGATGCTTGCTGGCTGTCCCGTCTCCTGCACGACCGTCTCGAGGTTGACCTCGCCATCTGCGGATCCAGTCGCCAAGGTCTCCGGCGGGGAAGTCATTGCACAGTTGCAAGGCTCGTGGCGCGCGTCTCTGCGTGCTAGAAGAGGGTTCAGTTCGTAACGTGGAGGTTTTGGAGTCAGTTAAAGGAGGCACAGGCGAAATTGGACAGGAGAACAAGACTCAAGGTGGTATGGCGTCGTCACCAACAAGGATTGTAAAGAGTGTAGCTTCTTCAAACTTGGGAGAGTCCAGTAGAATTGGGACTTGAATTTTAGTCTTGTGGCCATGGTCCAAGTGTCTATGGGCTAATGCTAGCTGGCATCAGATCCCTCGTGTGCTTCCTGTGAAAAGAAGGGGGAAAGCAAAATAAATTGGCTAGAGGCACTGAATGACGGGCAACCTCGAGTCGTATAGGGAATGCTAGGCAACGCGCCGTTGAAACAGGACGGCGTCAGTGACATCATGGCCGGAGCCAACACCCCGAAAATGGGACCTGATCCTTGCCGAAACCCACCAAATTACGGGTTGGTGGACCGCCTGTGGGAGATATTTCCGTATCGCGAGGAGCCATTTAACCGCTGTGGATTCGGTACTGACTGCCGGGACCAACCTTAAAGGGAGAGTCGGTACTAGCTCCGACCCTGTGATGACAATGAATTGAAGCCATCGCAAGACAACTGCAGACGTGCAATCTGTCCGCCGCCCACACACTCTCTATCTCTCTCTTCAGTCAATATATGTCACATTTACATGAAGTCGATACATGCCAAAGTACTTACCACATTGCCACAGTTGAGCTGGGTTGACTTGGAAAACATCCAGCTAGGCCCGACGTCACAAGGCCTTCCTCATCCATGGTCGAGATCTACCACATACCTACAGCATTTGGCTGGTAGACTGTTCCAGCACAACCTATGCCCTTGTAAAAGCTTCCTCATCAACAGCACTACATATATTGGGAACAGCATTGCCAGGCATGACCAAGGAATCTCATTGACTCTGTGGTCGGCTGCTGATCACTTCCTGCAAGTGTGTTGAACATACTTCATGCACAGCCTGGTCAGCTGAAAGCTAATGCCTTTAAAAGTACATATGAATTGGCCCACCTGCAGTATTCCAAGAATCTACTCTATCATCAACAAATCATCTCTCAGTACCTCTCAAGCGTGCCAGATCCCACCACTGAAATGTGTTCTCCTGAGCGAGCTGCAGCAACGTGCTGCTGATATATGATCCAGCAGCATCACCTAAAATCGGCAACTTTGAGCAATATCAATTAGTTGCATCAATGAGATGGCATTTTTGATAGGGATTTTTTTGGAAGCCTTACACGGCACGGGAATCATTGGTCTCCCCAACATCCTTCCAAGGTTGTCTGCGGATAAGCTGCCGTATCGCCCAGTCTCCTTGCCGCCATGCCGACACTTAAAACACCAGCCGTATGCTCCCTCCAGTACGTTTTGAAAAAGATGCAATTAGTCTTTTTTTTTTTTTTTTTTTTTTTGAATTCCTCCTTCGCTGCACAGGAGTGCAAGTGTACAACATCATTGTCATGATCATATGCAAGAGTCCCAATTTCCGTTAGTGTAAAAGCCCCTAGTCGGGCTGATTGGACAGTATGGGACGATGCGCTGTCTGTCAGAACCATATGCTTACTGTGAATGGTCGGCTTCCCAGCCCTCCGGCCTGAGAGCCAGTCATGGCCACGACTGCAATACCTAGGCAGACTGTTACCGCCCTCCAACGCCCAACAAATGCACAGCCCCACACCAAAGCCTCAAGGAGGCCGCCCCAGAGAGACTGAAGATTTCTCCCCTTGTTTAGCTCTGGATCAATCTCGAGTCTTCTGTTGATTCCAGAATATCACTCCCAGTAAAACCTTAACCTCTCCACCCCAAGTACCCCTTTGTTCTTGACTGAAGCCGCCACATATCAGAACAATGGAGGCTGTCGGTGCGGCAGCCAGCATTGTCGGGATCACTGACTTTGCCCTGACAGTTGGGGAGACAATTTGGAAGATCAGGAAACTATGGGTCGAGATCCAGGAGGCCCCGGACACTGTCAACTCCCTCCAGCGCGAGATTAGCATGCTGGAGAAGGTCCTCCCTAGTGTAGACCCCAGATCTAATGCTGAGCCTACTGGAAGTATAGTCTCACAATCTCATCACAACCACCCTCCCACGGTTGCAGTCGCAAGCCACTGTCGAGAAGCCCTTGGCGACCTACAAAACCTGGTGAAGGACTTGAGCAGCGAGATCGACTCCGGAAAACGCAGGAGGCGGGGGGTTGCGAAGCTCAAGGTCCTTCTGAGGAAGGGCGATGTCGAGAAGTTCCAGTGCAGACTGGATAGAGCACTTCATTCGCTGCAGATTGCTCTGGCCAGCTTCCAAGCCACTCAGACCAGCTTGCAGTCGACTCAGTTGGATATGATGTGGAACCAAATGGTCCAGCTTACGTGAGTCCATGATCCCAACTCAACTGCTGTCCAGTGATGCTCATGAATCGAAGCGTGTTGTACCAACAACAGGCTGTGGCTATGGACCAGATGCGCATGCAGGCAGCTTCGGCTCAGAACAACAAGCAACAGGCAATCGAGGGCCTACAGAAAGAAGGTGAACATGATACGCCGAATAAAGCAACATACAGTCTTCAAAAACGAGGATACAACCCGAAGCTTCCCCGGATCAGACCATCACGTTTCGGCTACGCAGTACTCAGGTCCTCCCGATCGGAAACTTTATCAAGTATGTACTACAAATATAAGCGTCCACTTTTTGAGAAACAGTATGGCTGACAATTACAAGTCTACAGAGCCCGTCTCCAGCTTCCTTATTGGCTATCACAGAAAGCCTGGGATCTGTCTGTCACCATGTCTACCTTTGGATGGCAGACCTCTCTCGCCACTTTCAATGTTGTACCTAGAGGTTCGCTTGTCTTTCGATATGCGAGAGAGGGCAACCTACATCAGCTTCGTGAGCTGTTCAGACAGGGCCTTGCGTCTCCCCTCGACTGCGACCAATATGGATACACTGCATTATGGGTAACACTACCATGTCTATTTGTGGAATTGCCTTGCTAACAAGACATGACAGTGTGCAGCTATACATGCTCAAGTCAATATCATGCAAGAACTCATGGACTATGAGCCATTACTTACTATGCTTGATGCCCTGTCTTGGGCGCAATGCTTGTGGGCCCTAACGAGGGGTCTGCAAGTTTTCCATACCCTCAGGGATACCTTTCAACGGGCACTGCTTACCCGAAAATTCTTCCAATTGTCATTAGTTTCCGATGGGAGTCTACATGACTTCTACCTGGTTATTGCATGCCTCAATACGTTGAAATATTCAGACGATGAAACCTGGCCTCAAGAATTTCTTGAACATGTGTCCTGGCATGAAAGGCGGCCAAGATCTAAAGAGAAGGCATTTTGGTACGTGTGGCCTGAATCTTACAACGCCAATAGTTTGCGCTCGATGGTGTGCCCACCTGGTGTGGCCTTGGAAAATACCATACGAGAATGGGCTGCAGATGACACATCTTTGCTAGATCTCATCTTCTTTTGTGCTGGGAAGTCCTGCAAGAACTTTCATGTGTCTAGTGCGAGTGATGACAAAGCATGGGAAGACTTAATGAGGACAGTGGTCACTACAGACATTGAATCGTCGATACGTACCGATTGGTGGAAAGATAACGGGCATCATATTCTTGTCTTTTTCCTGGAAGGTTCAACTCTATGTTGTGTTCGCTGCAGCGAGATGGGGCCTCGCAGGCGTGCAAAGCGAGTACAAACACGCCTACGTCAATTATTGAGATTGCTTATGGAGTTTGGCGCCGATCTTACTGTCCTTGGGAACTCACTCTCGAAAGGAGATCTCCGGGCAATAGAAGCGATGTGCTTGAAAGATTGGTGGCGTAAAGATCAAAATCTGCATATCATAGAAATACAGTCCGGCCCTACACCAGAAGATTGGCGGCTGGAATGGGATCGCTGCTATGATAGCGAAGAGCTGGCGGCGGATTTTTGGAACTGGATCGAACCACGGCCCCAGCTAGTTCCCGGTGCGTGGCCAGACGAGGACTGATACTCGGATACTTCACCTGGGCAGGTGGGAGGACATTTGTGGACTGCCTGGCTCGTCCGACGGTGTGGGTACAGTCTTTCAGGTTGATGGGGTCAAAAAAGCGAAGACAAGACTCTTCTGGGGAGCAGTGGTGGTCGGTAGCGTACGAGGGTTGTGCGCAACTGATCCGGACTTTTACAAATGGCATGGGAAGCAAGGAATGGGTTCCATTGTGACCGCATAGTCTCTTCGCAGTACATCTCCACGGCAATAGCTTGTTCCTCTAGCCCCTTGAAATCGATACTTGACAATCTCCAAAGAGTAAAAGAAATAAAATCTCCCCCCGACGACTTGTCGCAGTCGACGACTTCGCGCCATTGTCCGTTAACGTCATCCTTCGCCGCGGTTCCCAAGCCAAAGAATGAGTCTTGAATCACCGTCCACACTATCTAGCTTGGCAATGAACCCTCTCCCGGAACCACGGTTCCATTGTCGATCGCGGCATGATGTGCCCTCGCCACCATCCCGTACGCAGGGTAATACTTATCGAGCCAGGGAATCAGCGTCGCAGAGCCGGGAGTGTCCCGCCAGTCGCGCATGAGGTCGCAGACGATGGAGAACAGCGAGACGAGGCTCACGCCGGCCTTTGCCATGCGGTCGTTGGAGACGTCCCGGATCAGCGGGGTGGTGGTCCCTGAGGCCTCCACGTTGGCCCAGACGGAGTAGCCCTCTGCGCGGAGAGAGAGGGCGAGGAAGGTTGTGCCTGGATATGGCATGGCTTGTCAGCGAGGTGCTTCTTTTGTGTGGAACTGTAGGTTGTCCCCAGTGTCCTATGTTTGTGTTTTGTTCTTTTCTTCCTTTTCCTCGTCTTTCTTGTTTTACTGTCTCGTTTCTACACCCTCTCTGGGAAGTGTTGGACTCTCTAAATTTTATCCAGGGTTCTTTCTCTCTCTTATCTTTCTTCTTTTTCTTCAGGCTGAAAAGGTAAAAGGGAGGAGTGCCGGGAGATACTCACAAACGTCGGTGACGATACCAGCCATGATGATCTGCGACTTGTTGGCCGCCTGCACAGCAGCACGAAAATCCGCATTGTCCCAGGCGTCCACCTCGCCCTGGCGCTGGATCAGCGGGGCATCGGGATACATGTCCAGAATCTCCTGAGGAAGAGGGCCGTTGGGACCTAGCACAATCGCGAATACGTCAGGGACTAAAGATCTGCACGCCTGAGGATATGCCAGGGGAGCTCGACAGATACACGCACCTGTCTGGGCCGACGTCGTCATGACCACGGGGATGTCGAATGCCTGGCCGATAGCAGCGTGCGCAATGATGGAGTCGCGGTAGAGGGTGGGGTCAAAATCGCGAGCGAGACCATAGAGGCCCTCCTGCAAGTCGAGGATCAAGAGCATCTGGGAGAGGAAGGCGTGGTTAGCTGAGGGTGGTTCTCGTGGGACGTAGGGGTCGTGGGTATGTTTTGCTTGCCGAGTCGTTTTTGTTGAGCCTTTCGAATGGGACAGCTGTGCTTCGTCAGGGCGTGTGGTCTAGTAACCTGGGTCCAAGAGAGCTCACCGTCGCCCAGAGCCGAGCATGCGAGGCTGATAGCCGCGAGCAAGACAGTGTTGATGGACTTCATCTTGGGAGATTCAAGTTTCGAAGGAGGCAATATTCAAGATATGTCGAATTTAGAGCAAGGTAGCTTAGCTTGGTCTTCTGTCTGGTTTCGAGTGCTATGGTTTTTCAGAGTCCTGGTAGAGGATCGAGGGCTGAGTGTGCTTGTCTTTATACATGTCTGCCTCTGCCACATGGGCAGTCAAATCCCCTCGACACTCCATCTTCACAAGTCTTGGACCAAAGTGCTGCATCCAGACCTGCAATCTATTGGAATTCGGATTTCTGTTTTGGGAATACCAGATCATGACCAATCCATGACATTTTCGTGGCCATTACTGAGAGAGTCTTGGGAGAAAGAAAGAAGGGAGCAAGAGTGAAAGCCTATCCTCCACCTTCGTCCATCACCCCAAGCGAGGGTTAAGCGAGCATACGGTGAGTAATCTATTACCTACTTTCAGACGATAACTGCCACGATAGCAAGTCGACGCGAGAATATGCGAGGCCCTCAGTAAGCAATCGCAATGATGTGGCTTCGTAAACTAGTTGTCATTATCGTATAAGCAAGGATTCCAACATCAAGGACGTTCTGTTCATCCGCATAACATACAATGCTTAGGCATAGTTTTCCCCAAAGGAAACTGTACAGTGGGTATCGTGATGGCGGTGGGTTTTATGCCAAGACCCCGGGCGAAGACGCGCGCTCCGGATTGTCAAGCACCTTGTCAGATATTATAAATTCTGGTGTTGCCTCTTGGCGTTCCGCAGGGCTTCGGTGGCTGAGTACCCGCATACTGTTCTCTAGGCCGAGGAGTCTAACCTACGTCCGAGTATGCAATTGCGGTGAACTCTTGTCGCCAAAGTCCAGCAGCGGAACTTGGTCATTCGAAGGCGGGAATGAGGCACACACGAGCCCACCTGGACGTTGCCAGTCACTCTCTACCAACTACTCAAGTATGGAAAGGACACTCAGGACATGGTGGATTGAACCTTGGCCTTCACAAACGACGCTGCAGACACGCTTCGCGATGACCAACAACGCTTCAAAAAAATGGACTGCAGAATTGTAGTCTGTTTTTGATGAGTTTTCAAAATTGACCAAAACCTCATTTTCTCCCTCCCTTCTGTTCTCTTTCATTTGTTGGTCCTTCAGGCATGGAGGTCGGTGTTGGATCGAGTCATTACATAATACTTCTAGGTAGGCATAATAGTAAGGGTTGACCACAGAAATGCTGCGCATATGTGCCGTGGTGAGCCTGTCTTCACACTTGGGTGGAATCTAAACCAGTATGTAAATGAGAGAGACTTTTTCGGGTGTACTGAGCATGGCGTCATCAGAGCCTATCACCTGGCCCTACGCACTGTTGCAGCACTAACCCACCCACTTTCAGGGCTGCAGTTGCGCCTAGATCGAGTGCAGGGGCCCCTACCTGTACCGTAGTAGTGAGCACTCAACTCGTAGTGTACGGCACCATACAGTAGGTGCCAGACGGACAACCCCTCCTTCCTCGACCCCACCTCACCTCCAGCACACACCTTGCAGATCCCTGCCAGCAACCCAACAGCCTGCAGATCAGTCGTTGCCTTGGCGGGGGAAACCTGAAGGGCAAACCACAGCTGCTCATAGTAATTCTCTCATATCCCCAGTGAATTTGACTCGTCCTGACTTTGGTCTTTTTTCGCTTCTTATCCAAGTACATCCACAACTAGTCAGCAGACTCGTTTCGGCTCACATGGCGGACGCTTCCAAGGCTATCGAGGCTCTCACCGAGTCTCGGCCTCCAGCCACGGACCGGTTCACCTATCTCACCATCATCGAGAAGTTCCTGTCGCCCGAGATCCTGCCCAGACTGAACGATATCCTCCAGGATGCGCGTCTCACCCAGGAGATTGGTTGGGACCTGGTCGAGATGCTGGTCCCCGTGCAAGGGTGCGAGCCATGCCTGGAGACGGTGGCCAGGCTGGGCAACCCCAGGGAGACCATCATCAAGGTGCTCGAAGTCATTGAGGGGTTGCAAGTCACAACCGCCGAGGAGGGCCAGGAGGACGGCTCTCAGGATACTGACGACGACAACGACGCCAAGGATCAACCATCCGTCAAGACACCAGAAGAGGTGACGCGGCGCTTCATCATCCTGCTCGGGATGCTCGCCATCCTCCACAAGCGTATCAGGACCAAGTATCCCTCCCGCTTCCTCGCCACCAGCCTCCTCACCGTCTACAAGACCTACCAGCCAAACCAGGAGATGACCGCATCCGTCATTAACCTAGTTCACTCCCTCTCGGGCCTCTCTGGGCAGGCGACCCGCCCGCCTCTCCCCATGCGCAAGTCCAGCATCGAGGTGGCCAACCCGGATCAGCACGGGGACGCGTCTAAGAATGCGCCGGACCCAGAGGCTGAGCGCGAGGTCAGCACTTCCGAGGAGGCAGAGGTCCAGAGGCGGCTGTTGTTGTCCTTTACAAGCTGTGTGCTAGAGTCGTACGTCAACGCGAACGACATGCAGTGGACAAGGCGGATGTTGGAGTTCTACAACCCAGACAAGATCGTCCCGGGACGGAAGACGGCCACGCAGGCTTTCCGAGAGGACCCGGACCTTGCCAACAGGGACACCATGGTGGGCAAATTAGTGGTCAGTGAACCTACGAATAACCTACCGTGGCGATGCAAGACTGACAAAGGAAAAACAAAATAAATAGGCACTCACCCAGGATCTGGGCCTGTCATCGTCCACCTCTCTCATCCAGGATATCTGTACCGGACCGGTGAACAGACAGCCCTTGCGAAACGCCGAGGACGTCAGCAGCGCAGAAGACATTGGGCTTTCTACTGGTGGCACTATCTGCCTCTTGGCATATTGGGTCTTTTCGTCCACGGTTTTCGAGGCAGATCATCCTCGGCCTGAGATGCACCTCTTCCCCGACCACCACACGCTGCTGGAGAACTATCTCGGGCAAGATGCGCAGTCGCAGATCCTCCAGAACCCCGCCAGCGTCGAGGCCATCCTTGTCCTCGGCTTATGGCTCCAAGAAGACAAGCTCATTGCCGCCTCGGGCACAGAGACCAAGTTCATGTCCTACCACCACGCCCTCACCCTCTGCGCCGTCTTCCACCCGTCCATCTACGTCCGCAACGCCGCCGTCACACTCGCCGGGCTGGTCCTGCACGACGACCCAGACGACGCCCACCGCCTCAAGATCCTCGAGGACCTCCTCGAGAACTGCGTGTTTGCCTCCCTCAAGGCCTGCGCCCTGACATGGCTGCGCGAGGAGCTCATCGCCGCAAACAAGGCCAGCTCGACCACCAGCGTCTTCTCGACCACACAGTGCATCGAGCAGCTGCAGTACCACATCTTCCCAAACCTGGTAGAGACGCTCGAAAAGGCAGGTCCTGAGGCCCTGCTCGAGTACTGGACCGAGAACTCGGCGTTTCTGCTGCAGGCCGCCAACTTTGCGTATTTCCTGTTCTCGTCGGACGTGTGCAAGGAGGTTGTGCCCGAGGCTATGGGCGCCGCCGTCGAGCAGAGGTATGTCGAGCCTCTGCTGACCGCTGCGAGACGGCTCGAGGATGACCTGAAAAAGGAGGAGGCGGAGGGTGATGGGGGTGTGCAGGGTGTATTGTTGGAATTGGATATTTTGCAGACGCGGTTGACGGCAATATCACTCCGTTAGGAGGCAACCTATTGTTTATTCAGCCTCGGGTTACGACGAGGCCCATAATTGCCGGGGTGGTGTTGACCTGGATAATGACATTCAACACCCGTCTTTTGGACTTGAAACCCTTCGTCGACGATCCTTGCCTGACTTCCCATCATCCTTGACTTGGAGAAAGCTGCCTGGTCTTCTCAGCAGGCTGCTAGTCCGCGCTACAAACATGTCAAGCGGCGATAGTCCCTATAGCATTGCACCGGCCCTTGAGCTATACACAGTGATTATGCAACTTTCCCCTCCTAGATCTTCGCATGCCTCATCTCTCCTTGGTTAGCTGTCAGTAGTTGTATGATTCATGAGTACTCGAATAAGTCTCAGTGTTTGAGAAGGACTCCAGCCCTCCCCCACTCATAAAGTCACTCAACCTGCCACTTCTTAAGAAGCCTTTACTCCCAAGCTTCCTTTACAGTAACGCGATTCTGAACCAACATACATCTTATACTTCCTAGCTATCAGGTCAGTTTCCAAAGAACAAGCTATCAGAACCCAAACGATCATGCCACGGGAGACTGTGTTCCAGGCCATTCCTTCTCGCCCCTTGCTCCTCCTCCTCCCCCCCCCCCCCTTCATGACAGAAGAGTTCCACACTCGCTTGTCAAAGTACTACTTCCTAACTCGAAGAAAGAAAACAATCTCCCTCAAGAACAAAATGGGCAACCTGGAATCCAAGCCTCCGCCCCCTTCCTTTCCAACCCCAATCCCAGGCCTCGACATCGAGCTCCAGAAAGTCCACGGCCTCTGCATGGCCTCCTGGCACGCAGAATCCCACTCCCAGACACTCCGCCCAGAGAGGCCCGAATATGCTGCCCTGATGGGACGGCCCATGGTGCCCACCCCAGAGTGGGAGCGCACACTGCGGACGATGTGCACGGCACTGGCAGGCCATCGGTGCTGGGGTACCTGGCACAGCAGAACACCACTGGAGTGGTTCAAGGAGTTGGGGCTCGGACGCAAGGCGCTCCTCGTCGCGACGGCAGCCATCCTTCTCGACACGCAGTGTTGCATTGCCCCGGATCCGATCCTGTGCAACCCCTTCCTGCTCGACCCGTATAGTGACGGTCTGCTGGCATATGGTAAATTTGGACGTGCTGCGCTCCAGCCCGTTCTTGAGCATATGCTGCTTGTCGATTATGGTCTCGGCGAACAGCCTCTCCGCTCCGAGGGCTCTTGTCCGCCCGGGAGTGCATTTCTGACAAGCACACGACCCCAATTCAACGCCTTTTGCAGGGACATTGTCAAATTTGCCGCCCAGTGCGACTGGGGCGTCCTACCCTCACAGCTTCAGTGCGAGCGGCTGATTGATGCCGTCAATGTTCTGCATCCTTATGGTTCGGACCAGTTGTTCGCCGACATTTCGACCATGTTCTACTGGTTCTGCACGCGGCGTCGCAGGCTCACGGCTGAAAAATACAACCGAGGCTTGACCGGATACACAGGAGTGCTCCAAGAGATGATTTTGGAGGTACCGATAAAGGGGTCGGATCGATTGAGGCGCAAACTGTCTGTCGATGTGAACCTGCTGATCCCCAAGTACGTCGGATCAGAGGAGCAGCGAGAAGTGCTCCTCACTGCTGCGAGGAGTCTGGCCATGGAGCACCATATTGCGATCACAGTACCGTCTAAAGACCTTGAAGCAGATTAAGAATCCGATCACGTGCACTGCAAGGCCGGAAACGCCTCGAAACTTGCCGACAATTGCATTACAGCTACTTCTGCTCTTTCACCACCACGCTATGAGGCGACGGAGGCCTTTCCACCAAGCTACGAAAGATCAGCCAAGTCGTAGCAGTGTTGGTTGTTCGTCTGTCCCAAGGAGCGAGGGCTTTCACATGTTAACGACCGTCAAGGTTAAAAGTGGCCAAGTAAGCAGTTGAAACTATGGCTCATCCGAACTGCGCGTTGTGACTGGAACCCAGTGAGATCAGACTTCAACTCGGCATGTGTCTAGTAGAAGATGCTTGCAGAGATTTTTGCAAAAGAAACTCTGTCCGTCAGTAAGACCGAGGCACTGGGAGTCTTGCTGTCGAGGGCATACCGAGGATTTTATACTCCACTTCTCGAGGCTCAAAAGACGTGATCCAGGTCAAAGTAGAGATTACACAGATGATAGTAGAAGGATAGATGATAGACGAGTTACAGACAACGAGTAAAGTAGTACAAGAATCCATGAAAGGTGACGATGTAAGGCCGGAGGGTAGGCAAAGAGATTTACCAGGCCAATTATTATTTTTTCTTTTTTTGGCGATCGAGGACGGTTGAGATGAAGGCAAGTGGCCGGACGTCCCGATGTCGTAGACTCGACAGCTCGCCTCTTCCTAAGTAATCTGCCAAGGAAGAGTTGAAGACACAGCTCTGCTGATGCGTTGGGTCACGATATACCACGTGTACTTGGGTTTCAAAAGCAGGATTAAAATTTGATAAAATAAAAGAGGGAACCTCCCTCCCTACTCTTCTCCTTTCCTTCCATTCTCCCTTGACCCGCTACGCTCTATTCTTTCCAAATTGAGAAGGAGGGCGCCGTCGATGTGCCTTCCTTTCATACTATCGTTTCCGCTATTTCCATGGCAATGCTATCGATGCTCGATCCAGAAGGAAGTATGCTTGATGATCTAGGCAGGAAGCTCGCTAGCGGAAGGAACACTCGGTTTTCTTTCCCATAAAGTTCATTCCGAGAGGGAAGTCGCTCCCAGGGAGGGTTGCAATGTTTACAAATAAATAACAGAAAGTTTTCGGTTTGTGGTTCAGCTGATGTTCTTTTTTTTTTGTCCAAATTCGACAGTGACAGCAACAACAACAACAACAACAGCATGATCTTTTGGATCATGGAGATGATTGGCCCATTCTGTGAGATCATCTCGTCCATCGCCCCTCACCATTCTGTTCTCACTCTCCAGTGCTCCTGCTGACAATTTGAGTGGATAGGGGCCGAGGTCGCCGGGAGGCTGGTCGGCCTGTTGCTTTTCGCGGCGCTTCGGCGGCTCGCCGTCGTGCTGTTCCGGTGCGGCGGTCGGGTGTGCGGGGCGTTGGCGTGGGGGTTGGTGGTGGCGTGGCGGCCGGCGAGGCTCCTCCTTCGGGGGGTTTGTTTCGTCGGCAAGAAGGTGCTCGGGTGGCTGGCGGGCGAGATGAATCGCCTTGCGGAGCAGGGCAGGGCCCTCGAGGAGCAGGCGTATGCCTGGGAGAGGGTCCTCCTCGAGGATTAAGGGCAGTATTCTTATTTTATCACACATCCTCATCCCTTTTTTGCCTAACATACTTAACCTCCTCATTATTCCCATTCTTACAGTATCCTTATCCCATCCGACGCTTCTCACCTCACCGTGGTGGATGGGTGGTCCTCATCAGAGCTGGTCACTGATGTGCGAAGAAGAAGCTTATCCTTAACCTAGCTCCCCTTGGCTCACAACAGCATTTTGAAGAGATGGTGGGCTGGCAAAGCAAGATTTTGCGCTAAAGGGTTCATATGACTAATGACTCTGCAGAAGGCAGGTCTACTGGTAGCTGCTGAAGCAGACAGGCGGGTACACTGAGTCCAGAAATGCGTCAGCCATGACAAGCACGCATTGTTTATTAGTGCCTAAGGACTATGGCCTGAAAGGTCAAGGGTAAGCTCCGCCACATCCTTTGTTTCGAGCCGGCCAGAGACGCCTGTGGCTCTTCGAACTCCAAGCTCGTGTGCCACGCCTTCGCCAGCAGACTGAGGACCATGACGGACTGGCGGGCGCCGGGGCTGACCCGACATGCCAAGTACTACTCCATCTTGGCGAGCCTCTACTTTCAGGGAGCCCCCGACCTCGACGCGTATGAAGAGGAGCAGGCCGTGCAGCTGGCCTAGGTCCTGGGAAATTTCGAGTACCTCAAACCTATGCTCGACACGTTGGTGATGTTCTAGGAGAACATGCACGACGCGCACGAGGAGGTTGACAGGGACATCAACCCTGTGACGATCACATGGGCGCGGGTCATGGCTGACGTTGAGAAGCTCTACGAGATGGCGAAGAAGGAACAGTGTGCCGAGCAGGTCGCGTCGCTGAACCTGTTGCTGTCTGCAGAGCTGAAGCGAAAGCACCCGTCTGCCGGGGCCAGCCTCTGGATCATTGAGTTGGACTCGCCACCGACCATCAGCTCGGAGATGGACACGAGGTTTCACAACGCGAGATGCTGGTGCCGGTCGTGAGGTGAGGGATAGAGAGGAGAGGGAAACAGGCTGTTTGGAGGCGAGGGGAGCAATCTCTCGAAAGATTCATGTTTCTTCTTATAGAACGAGATAAAAGGAGAAGGGAAGAAGAGAGGAAGAAGAACCGCCGTAATGAAATTCCATGATCCGTTCATGGAGTTTTTCACGAGGAGCAAACAAAGATATCATCGCTGCTGTCACGGTTTCTCGCAGAAAACCAAAGCCAGATGAGCCGTGCAATCAGCCCGGAAAAAAAAGAGAAGAGAAAAAAAGAAAGCAAGAAAAAACCATGTGGAAGAAGGAAAAAGGGGGCAATTGCCGTAAAAGTTTCCCTGTGTGACCCTCATTGGCAAACCTTTTGACCTCACAACAAGGCAATGGTTTGGATGGCCCTGCTGTGACGGTGCGAGTGGCCCATGAGATTCCCAAAAGCCGTGCCCTGTGAGTTAGATGAAGGTGCTGGAAAGCCAACTTAGTCCTGAGTCCTTTGTCGCCTTTGAGAAAGTATGATTTGACTCCTTTACCGCGTGCGAGTGGTGACTGGCTAACACTTTGGGTGTGCCATGGCAACGGTATACTGAGGCGATGGAAAGGGAGAGGGAGAGAACTCCTCAACACCTGACCCACATCACACAGTCATCAACAAGCAGAAGCACACACCCGACATGGCATCACCGTGTTTCAATCCGTTTGCCGCCCGCTTCGCCCCTTCCCTTTGAGTGCGCCACAACGATCACTTGATAGTTGCCATCACTAACCGCCCATGTTCAGGAGCTGTGTTTGCTCCTTAGCAAGGACCTGAGTCGCGGTCATGATATAGCCAGGAGTGAAAGTTTTCAACCCTTAAATATTGGCGCTCCATTCTTTCTCTCAAGAGAACCGTCAAGCCCGCTCTTTACTTTCCACCGATCACATTACCAGCCAGGAAACAAGAGGAGGGGGGAAAAGAAGAAGAAAAAAGTAAGGAAACACAAGCGCCCCTCTAAAGATGCACGCACCACTGCAACATATCACAGAAATAGGCTCTGCAGCCGACCCAACACCCTTCAACGCCAACTTGGCAGCCGACAAGGTCACAAGCTATATGTGGTACGTCCACGTTCTCGTAAGAGTCAATACGGAAGATCGTTTGCGCGCAAGACTCCACCTCTTCCTCGAAGACCACCATCACGGTGGCGCCGACGGCGATGGCCTCACCGACCACTTGATCTTACGTGTCTTCAGCGACAGGATCCTCGCGCGGCTCCTCGCCAGCCCGCCCGTGCTCGAACAGGCTAAGGGCTACGCGCGGGTCCTCTCCGACGTGCCCGCATCCTTTAGGCCGGAATTCTGCCGCCGCCTGTACTGCCTCGTCTTCAGGAAGCACATTGTCGAATGGCCACATGGGATTTGTCTCCCCGAGGTGGTCGCTGCTGCTGATGTCCAGCATGTTCTCGACTCGAGGCTGCAGATGGCAGACGGCGAGGTCGGCTTTGAGAGTGTACGTCTTGCACTGGCGCATAAGAAAAATGTTGGCGTGAATGGCATCTTGGAAGAGGTGACGCAGCAGAGGGACGACGATGACGAAGGAAAAGAAGGAAAAGTACAAGAACAAGAAGAAGAGAATGATGCAGGAGAAAATGGGAGCGACGACGACGACGACGACGACGACGAGGCCATGTCGCGAGGCGGATATTTCGGCACGGTCGCCGACCCTCTACCGGAGATGTCCTGGCCGCAGGGCCGAGACAGCTGCATTTCCACGCCAAGAGGCAGCGGCGGCAATGAGGAAGAAGGGTGTTGGTCGCGTGAGCAGCCTATGTTCCTCCAGTCTTTGAGGTGGCAGCCACGTGGCGCAACGCTAAAAGACATTGAGGTCAGTAACCATCAATAAATCTCTTCTGTTCCCTCTTTTCTTCTCTTCC
This sequence comes from Cryphonectria japonica, assembly GCA_014851275.1. Classification (NCBI taxonomy): domain Eukaryota; kingdom Fungi; phylum Ascomycota; class Sordariomycetes; order Diaporthales; family Cryphonectriaceae; genus Cryphonectria; species Cryphonectria japonica. Next base: position 320,008 of record JACWTT010000029.1, on the reverse strand, counting down.
CTCTCACACATGGCAAGAAGGAAACCGCCGCTGCGGCCCGAGAAGAGAGATCATCGTTGCAGTACAATGGGGTTCGCCGGGTTCCGTATCCTATTGTCCAACCCGCCCCTCCCCTTCCCCCCTTGCGCTTGTGAACCCGAAAGGATGGGATGAAGTGGGTACCGTAACCGGTAGTACTTCGTACCAGGTTGCTAACAAAGTACGACCAGGAGAGGCCGCTTACGCAGCAGGACCCTCCCGCTGCCAACCTCCTCCTCACCCGCGAGGAAACTTTCCCTCTTATCCCTGCTCGTCAGGCTCGTCTTCAGAACTGCAGCGTCACTCTCATTAGGCAGGACGATGATGGTACCACGGCGAAGCTACCGAGTGGCGGTGAAGCAGACAACGAGCGAGGACCACTGGGTATTGTGGTCGGCGAGGTTAGTCTGGGTGGCCGATCAGTCTGTGGTCATGTGGTACCGGAGCACCGTATCGCCAGGGACGAGCAGCACGTCTGGGGGTGGGATTGGAAGAGGAGTGATTCGCCGGTTGGCAGATCCCCTGGGTAAGTAAGCAGACGACGCATCGTCGACTATCTAGCCAGGTTGTTGGTCTGTCCGATCTGACCGAACAAGCCGAAGCAAGGCAATGTAGGTGTTCGCGGGGAGGGGGGACAACAAAGACCAAGAGAGGCCAGGAGGTAGTAACACCAAATCCTTTCCGGGTATTGGATTGGCTAAAAAAACCTCTATTGAAAGATAATAGCTTTGTTTCCTGAGTGATTGGGGGAAATAGAAAGGGAGTCCAGGTACAGAGAACGACATGTAGCACACGGCGTTATTTTCCTCGAAGCAAGTAAAGGAAAACAGGACATCAAAGGATGACGACAAGAAATAGAGTAATCAAAACACTAATAGCCAACAGGGTACACGTGTGCGGAACTAAGCGCAACATGAAACCCTGTGAAGCCCGCGCCTCCCCCTCCTTCTCATGCAAGCCTCGAGAATACGACACGTCTACTGAATCTGGCGTCTGCCAGGGCAGCATGACAAGCCACAGCCGGGCTGTACCTGAAGTATACCCTTGAAAAGGAAAGAAAAAAGAAGGAAAAAAAGAAAAGACCCCACGTGGTCCTCTTCACCGGTCACCACCTTGGCGGCCAACCCCCCCCTTTTCCAAAGACAGCACCTCAGCGCCCGAGAGCTGATTGATAAGACATGTGGTCAGCTTGGCTGAATCACCGGTTCACGGAGTGCTCCAGGGCCAAAAGAGATCGGCAGTCTCCGCCAGACATTGTAGACGAGTGTGGGTGCCAGAGTACGTCACGTATGCGTGCGTTTTCTCCTCCACTTGTAGTCTGTTCTGCCAATACACTCATGTGATCAGAGGACTCACTTGGGTCACGAGGTTGCGGCTTCGTATCTGGCTTCTCGTTGCCCGTGCCTGCGGCGAGGAGAACAGGAGAAGGGCAAGATCCCATCATTTTCGGCAGCACACACGAATAGAGCAGGGCAATAACAAGTCCAGCAGCTTCTTGCGAGGCAGAATTGGGTGGGCAATCGATGTGTCAGTTGCAAGAATCTCCCCTCGGCGCGAGAAGCGTGTCTGAGAGTTATGGCGTATCGAACGACAGGATGTGCGGCTGGTAAAGTGAGCAGTGCAATAAGAGGTGAAGTGACTGCGATATGACTTTTCGGTCGTTGTGTCTTTGCTTTGGGCATCAAGGCGTCATCCAGATCCATCTCTCATGAAAGGGGTCGACGTCTAATTTATAGACGTGAGCCGTCAAGATACGTAGTCTGCCCATTGGCCGAGTCTCTGCGATGATCTCATGTTCTTTGTTGGAAGGGCAATCAAGTGTTGCACCTCGCCGTCCTATGGGAACTCGTCGACAGCCAAGAAAGGATCATGTCCGTGCAAGACATCCCGCGTTGCGAAACAACCGAGCTGATGGTCAAGCTCTAGCGGGTTCACAAAGATCATCACGAGGATGGGCGAGCGGGAGCTCATTGGTAAAGGCCGTGATGGTTGCAATCCTATCTGACGACTTTCGGGAGAAACGGCGATGATACGGAAACCAGCAAGATATAAAGGGGGAAAGAAACAAGCCTTCGTGGGACTGCCACACTTTTTCGAGCCGGTCAACGGAGCGTCGCCACGTCGAGAGAGACCACTGAAAGAGCATCTCGAGAGCGCAAGTGATCCCAGCTGTGGCACCGCTTACTGCCCAAGCTGTGTGTTGATCCGACAGCCTCGAGAGCCATGACCCTGTCGTTGATGCCAGGGGGTGGCTGCTGTTGTGTGCGAGCAGCGGCCTGGAGATGAAGTCAATAGCGGCATGGGAACGGGTTTTCCCCAGGGGTAAGCCTCGAGAAGAAGTATAACACAATAGCTAAAAATTGTGCGCGTCAAGTTGCACGACATTAGGATCTGACCTCTAAGCCCAAGACTTGGACAACATGGTAGTTCGTGGGGACCAATAGGAGGCTCGAAAGTTTCGAGATGCCGTCGAAAGTAGGGCAAGGGGCGAAGCGCTCCGTCGCGAGCACCGGTCAAGAGAGAGAAAACAGAGAAACGGTTACATGAGGTTGCGGTGAAATTTGCTGACGACCGGAACCGTAGATTTATTCCCGATAGCACCGACGTGAGTCTTGGGGAATCAACAAAGAAGAAGAAAATAGAGAACTTGCTGCGTCTCAACAGCACTTACTCGTCCAGCTGCTGCTCCACAACGCCGACTCAACTGCTCGTATGTCGGGGAAAAACCGCCTCCCCCGCACAGCAAAAGTCGAAAGCCGTTGCGGGTCCTGCAAAAGGTTGCAGTGTTGACGAGCGAAAATCCCCAGTTATATTCTGGCAAGTAAATATGACCGTATATCGAGGTGGTGAGTCAAAATCGGTTGATTAGTCCTGCCTTTTTTAAAAAGTGTATGGAAAAAAAAGAAAACAAGAGAAGCCATCGCGGGCACCAAAGAGGCGCTAAGGTTGTATGAGGTCGGAACTCGGAGCGCGCAGGGCGGGGCCGGAGCCACGGCGCACACTTAATCCGGATAGCGCTGCATGATTGGGCAGGCCAGTCATCCACGTCTAACGTAACTTCCATGTCCTGTCGCGTAAATTTTCTACCTTCAAAAACCTGCAACCTGGGAAACCTGCGACCTGAAGTTTCTTCTCTCTACAAACTCTCAGCAGCAACCACCAACAGCTTTCGCAAAGAAGTTGTTGCATCGCACGCGTCGAGTTTTCCGAGCTCAGAGCACGGCTGGATGTACAAATTCACATTTCTCAAGTCGTACTGCCATAGGTTTGAGAACCCTTTGTCACGAAGGTGAGAAGGTTTGGGGCAGCAGACCAGGACCATGGTCCTGTTCCCTCGTTCACATCATCTCTTGATTCCCCCTTCCCTTCTTCCCCATTTTCTCCCGAGGAAGATGATGCGCACCTATTCTCTTCTCTACTACGTCGTTATCAGAACCACAAAATGCCTGCCGCGGTGTCTCTCCCTATGCACAAGACGGCTACTTCTTTCATTGGTCTCGTGGGAGAACAAAACCAGGGCCTAGACAGCCCGTCCTATCCACCCTGCTGGTGTAGATCCAAGTGCACCAGTGGGACTAAAACGGACATACATCTTTTGTTGACACAATCAGCAGTCATGTCACAGCCGCCCCCTTCTTTTCCTTCAAACACCAGTCGACCGGACAGGCCAAGACGACCACACTTTGTGTCAGCGCTGCGCCTCGTGAGGAGAAGACGGCTTTCGCTTCTTTTCCGTTGTCTTTTCTAGGGCTGCCATCTTCATCGCGAGGTGCAGCGTTTTGACCATGGTCAACGGGGAGCCAGGTGGGCAGAGGAGCAAGGTCGATATCAAGTCAACGCTGACACATGTGTGTATACGCACACACACACACACACACACCTCTACACATGGATCTGTGCCCAGCGATCCTCTGTTCGCTCCGGCGAATTCAGGGTTGATTGCTGCGGCAGTTCGATTTTGTTCAAGGAGCCATCAAATCCCCATGATGTCAATCTTCCAATCGACAGGTCCTAGATCATTCGGGGTTGTCGGGGGAGTGCAGGGTTCGCTTCGGCTTGAGCCTTGTCCTCCCCTCTTCTCCAGAAGACGCCATATTCCACACCGTTCGCCGAGATCGTCGATCTATGAGGCTGGGGAAAACCATGGCATTTGCCTACATACCACTAAACTTGTAAATCCTAGAGTTACACACTTTGCGTGCTGCCCTACTCCGCCCCCCTCTGTCTAATCAACGTAGAGAGTAATGATGATACTCTTTCCACTTGAGAATAGCTTCGTTTAGTACAATCATCATCGAGAAAATAAAAAGCATCTCCCAGCGCCTATTGGTCATTATACTATGTTCCAAAGTTTTATGTAACTTTCATCATTCATCACTCTGACCTATCAACCATCCATGTTCCCGAAATACTTGGAGAATTGGAAATCACATCATCACGCCATAACACAATCAGGAATCAGGCTTGCGTAGGGAGCGATGCGACTAGACAGAAGCAAAGATGTAGCTCGGGCGCTCAAAGGAGAGCAGGAACTTGGACACGAGACGGCCGACGTACTGCTCCTCTGTGTTCATCGGGTATGTGTGGCCCCCGGTGTTGGGCAGGATCGGGTCGCAAGTGAGCCAGTCCATCTCATTCCCTGGGTAAGAAGGTTAGCTTCTCCAAGGCTACCGAGATCTCTTTCTCTCTCTCTCTCTGTGTGTGTGTGTGTGTGTGTGTGTGTGTGTGTGTGTGTGTCGCGAACATATCTACAACTCCTGAGGGGTTACTCACAATAACACTCCATGAGGTTCCTTAACCCGAGCACCATTTCCAACGCCGCAGGGTCCAGATCCCCCAGGTCATTAAGCCCCTCGCCGAAAAGAGGGTTGAAGGACTTGGCCGACGCATCCCGTGAGTGTGTTTGGTAGATATTATGAAATTGAAATGCGAATTGCTTGAAAGGCATGTTCTCGATGCTGTCGTTGATCTGGAAGGCATACCGCCGCCCGTAGCGGATGGGCCGCTTGTTCCGGATTTCGATCTCGTCATCGGTAACAACAAAGGCGTCAGCGGCGGCCTCGATAGCCTCCATCAGCAGACAAAACACAAGGAAAGCGGCGAGGCACGGGGCCCACTGGGTGCGGCTCTTGCCCTTTAGGCGCTTGGTGAGGTCGTCGAAAAGGGCGTTGACCTCTTGCTGCATGAGGTCGTCGACGACGGTCTTGATCTGGCGGTTCAGCAAACGCGAGGTGAGGAAGCCGCCTGTGGCCGACACGGGGTTGACCTGGCGCAGGCTAGCGATGCACTGAGGCGTCATGGTCAGATGGCGTGTCATGATGTAGTGCATGCCGTAGATGGCGAGCGCCCTGCGCACAATGGGCGCGCCCGACTGCGCGGCGTACTGCTGGACGAGGGCCAGGATCCTGCGCGGGACGAATGACTTATACAACGAGTCCGTCATCTGCTGCCCGTAGCCGGGATCCGCGACCAGTGCGTCAACGTACGCCTCGACCTTGCGCCGAAGTTCGCTCCTCTGCGATCCGCCCGCGGCGCCATCGGCGATGTCGAGGCCGATGGGCGCGGACCGCAGCGCCTCGAGTTCGACGCTATGCTTGTCGTTGTCCATAAAGTGAAACCAGTGGTGGTTGATATCGGAATCAGGGTGTTGGGCGGTGAAGAACTTGGCCACGACGACGAGCTTGGCCCCGATGCTTGGCCCCGACGACAGCGTAACCCTGCAGGGGGTCTCGACGCCGTCCATCGTGAAAGAGGCGACGTTCTCTTCGATGAACCGGGCCGTCTCGTCGCGGCGCAGATGGCTCCGCATCATTTCTGGGAAGAGGATCTCGTTGAAGTCGGGAAACTTCCAGCACACGGCTTCGGGCACCTGAGCGCACAGCTTGACACAGTTCTTGCAAGGCCGCTGCTGGTCGCACTTGACCTTGCGAATATGACAACAGAAGCACGCACCCGTCTGGCGGACCTTGAGCGCATTAGCCCGGACCTCTTCCGATAGCGCACCCTTGCGGCCCTTCTGCGATGATCGCTCGATGTTCTCCAGGTCGGCAAAGTTGGGCTTGCCCCACGTCTCGACTGTCTGGTTGCAGAACATGAGCACACCTTCCTTGAACCGGCTGTCCGAGCCGTCGGAAGCCGACGACGACGATGATGATGACGACGACGAGCGGGGCGACGTCGACGCCTTCTTCTTCTGCGTTTTCTGAATGCCGGCAGGCTTCTTTGGTATGCTCTGGATGGCCTGCGTGCTGTTTCTCTTGCTGTTGGTAGTGCTGCCGCCGCCGCTACGTGATTCCTGTTTTACAGGAGGCGAGGCCGGGCTCCTCGGACTGAGCGAGATGGATGAGCCGTCTGACCTCGGCGGCGGTGGGGTGGTGAACTGCTCCGAGACAAAGGTCTTGGTCTGGGGCACTGCTGTTGGGTCCCACGGTTGCACATCGGCAGTGCCCTGCATCGACACGGGGATATCCAGCTGCTGTGTGAACTGGGGCTGCTGCTGTTGCTGGTGCTCCAGAGCGGAGAAGGCGTCGTTGGTGATCATCGACACAGCATCAAAGCCGGCGTGAAAGCCAGAGACCATCATATCCTGCGGTGTGAAGACGAAGTTCTGGGGTGCAAGGGCAGCCGCCTGTTCGTTGAGGAGCGCCTCGGTAACGACGAACTGCTGCTGCTGAGAAGCCTGTTGCTGAGTGGTGTCCATGGGCAGGTGGGAGAAGTCAAAGACAAGGCTGCTGCTATTGCTATTGTTGTTGTTGTCCAGGTTGGCCGTCGACACGGGCCCAAAGGCGGCGGCGGCTCCAGAGAAGGGCGAGGTTGACAATGCATGGGCATTTTGAGACATGACGGGTGACGGTGTGGTAAGAGCTCTCATTTGCTGCTGTTGGTGGCCACCATTGTTGTGGACAATATTCCACGAGCCCTGGCTGACGATGGAAGGACTGGCGGCGGGGAAGACGAGCTCACCGGAGCCGCTGTCAAAGGAACCGGTGTCGGCGCTGAGAGACTCGATGAACCTCCATGACTGCGACTCCTCGTCCTCGTCCAGCGGTATTGAGAAGCGCGAGGCCGGGGAGGTCCCGGAAGAAATGACAGCCGCCATGAGTGTGTCTTGTTGTCGTTGTTGTTGTTGGTATTGTTGATGAGGAGATGTTGTTGTATTATGTCCAAAGTGCCTATTGAGTTGATGGCCTCTCCGCTGGTCCGGCGGAGGGGGCTGTTGGTTCTCGTTGGATGCCAGTTTCGCGATCGAAGGGGGTGGATGTCGATCCAACCGAGACTGAATCAGGACGTTGACGGCACCTCTTTGAAGTTATGAGACTCGTGGGTCTTCTTTCTCTCTTTCTTCCGTCCTCTCTTTTTCTCTTCTTTTCGCTCTTGTAATCCTGCCCACGTCGACTTTTACACTTTCTTCTCGTCTTCCTAAATTTGGGCCCGTACAACCTCGGACCCGTCGACGCCTTAGTCCAAGCTCCTTATGTAGGTTGCCCCTCCTACACGTATGCACGCGCCCACAGCAGCCGGCACGCAGTAGCGAGCACCAGTAAATCAATCAGGCTGTCAAGCGCCTGACCAATTGATGTGTATTGGAGCTGTCGAGAGCCCCTTCTCTTCCCAGTGTGTTGTTTGTGAGCCCTTGCCTGTCCCAGCGCTGCACAGAACCAAGTCCCTAGCCTCGAGTCGCTGCGGGAAGCCGCCTCGGCAGATGATGGAGGCGAAACGTGGACAAATGGCCCGCCTGGGATCACGCCGTCCTTTGTGTAATCGTGGGTAGACAGATGGGTCTCGTCGTCGCCGCCTGGAGGTGACTGTTTTCTTGCATTAATTCGCTCAATTGTCGGGAGAGTGCCTATTGCTGTTGGCAGATTGCTCCCTAGGCTGGAGAAGGAGGGGGAAAGGCTGAGGTTGTGTCGTCGTCCACTACAGATCTACAAGAACGAGAAGAAGCGATCAATCACCAGGCAGAGGGGAAGAGGACGAGCAGCGCAAATGTACTCAGGGGTGAAGGAAAGATTCTGGGAACGTCGGTCACGTTTTAAGACGAAGTCGCGCCCGACAGTGCAGTGCAGTGTAGTGCATCATTACTTCCAACCTTCCTTCCACGCTCTTGCTCTCTTTCCAGAAGAAATGTCGCCGCTGAGCCCCCTCCCCCTTCCTCGAGTTGAGAATAGGGAAAGAGAAATGGCGCTTGACTGTTTTGGGGACCGACAGCAGGGGTGCTGAAGTCTTCTCCAGCCAATCCCGTCTTCACAGGCCACCGAGGCGGGACCTGATTGGGATGCTGGGTCGACCGACGGCGAAACAGGGATCCTGGGCCTGCAACAATGCCACTCCAAGCAGCAGTCGCCTTCTTAGAGGGTGAGAAAGAAGAATGAAGCGTGTTTCATTGAGGGGGATGGTGTGGTGGTTGGCTTGAGTTACTCCGGGATGAATTGATTGATTGTGTTGTAGAACAGCACGACACGACAACAACAACAACATAGACCTAGTTATTGATTTGATTTGATTTGTACCGCATTGTAGTGAGCGTGCCCATTCAAACCAGTCAAGAGAGCTGTACATGCCACACAAGACACAACCTCTGCACAGTCTTTTGGGGTTCCATTCCCCCCTAGCAGCGTGACACTGACAACTAATACTGACACTGACACCACAGGCCCTCAAAAGGCGGCCTCAATGCAGGCTACCTCCTCAGGCAGACAACACAAAAGCAACATACGAGCGCTAGCAAGGCTTCATCACAAGGTAACCACGAGATGACAAAGAGGCAGACAAGGAGGCAGGGAGTTTTACAACGAGAAGAATAGAGAAGAGGGTGTCTGCAATACTCCTCAGCAAGCAAATAACCCTGATGTGGGAACCCTGACAACCCCGCCCCCACAATCCTTTCACCACCAAATGGAACCCCCCAAGCTGGCTCCCCGTCTGCTGTGTCACCACAGCATAAAATATGATGACCAAAGCCTATGCAGACAGACAGACCTTCCACAACCAAATCTTGTGGCTGTAGAACACGGCTGGGCAGTTTTGGGCATCCCGTGCAGGGTGTGTGCGACACTGACCGACCATCATCTCGTACGAGAAGAGGCATTGGCATCGTCCACGGGTGGTGGTTATGGCCGAGAGGCAAAGCCAGAGAGGGAGAGGGCTTGCTCACTCGCTCGCCCCATCGAATTACTTCTCCTTTCTTTTTCCTTCTTCCTCAAACCACAAAAGGATGCTTGCATAAGTAGGTGAAGGAGAGAAAGAAAAATGAAGAAAAATGGCGTCACGGCAGATACTTTGGGCTGCCACGACAACACTTCATCTCGATGACCCCACGCTTCCCCATTGCCGAAGGTGAGCTGGGCAGCGCCAGCCTTGCGTTCTTAGTCCCATGCATGTGAATGACCCTGCCGTCACGCACCTAATCCTTCTCACACATATCATCAGGTGAGAAGAGAGAAAAAACGAGGCGGCAGAGGACTTCACTGGTTGGCAGCATGCAGACAGCCATCATATCATATCAATTCATACCAGCTAAGTACCTAGCTCCTTCAGTGGAAGGAGGGGAATAGTTTTACACGAGTGGCGCCTGAGTCTTCTCAACAAGGAAGGGGGAAAATATCGAGAAGGCCACATGATGACTGACTAAAGACTACGTTAACGATAAAAGACAAATAAGGAAATAGAGAAGGAAAACATGGAAGAAAGAGGATGAGAAAGGAAAAAGAACAGAATAGGGCAAAAAGATGTGGTGGGATGACGGTGACGTTCCGAGCCCAGCAGAAACAGCCTTCCAGCCCAACCTCCCCCTCCCTCCCTCCACCCTCTGTGACCCTCGGATCGTGCCGATTCGTGATAAAACAATAATCCAGGTAAGCAAGAAGGGTTTTTGCGTCGTCCAGTCATGCCCAAAAAAAGAATTAAAAAGAGAGGGCGCCCAACGACAATAGAAGCACGAAGCTTCGTCGTCGTACCACCTCCCTCCTCTCTCTCTCTCTCTCTCTCCTCTCTCTTTGGTTTTCTCTTCCCTACCCTGTCCCATTCCCATTCCCCTCCTGCTCCTTTGCTGAACCCCTTTTATTTACGCTGACACGTTTGAAGATCTGTGGTTCGTTTTCCCGTAATTCATACAAAAAAAAAGGTAAGGGACCCTCAGCCTTATCTGGCCTCGGCCGGTGGCGAAACCCAATGCCGCCGTCTTCTTGTCTCCGCAAGTCCTGCGCTGGAGACGTCTTTTTTCTCTTCTTTGGCAACTGCAACGTATTCGGTGAGTATATATTCAACCTGAATTGAATGGAAGCACCGTTGGTGGAAAAGATATCCAGGGGTCCTGGGTCGTGAATCATAGTCACGCCGACTCTTCCCCTCATCATGCCCTGGTTTTGCCCAGAGGTAGTCAGGCAGGTAAAGGTGGTAAGCTCGTTTTCTTTTCTTTTTTCTTCTCCTTCGTCTTCTTTTGTCTTCCTCGTCAGACTCGGTTGAATCTCATGGCGGCAGCCTTGGCCCTCTCCTGTATCTGCTGCTCGGTGGAGATGTACAGCCTGTCCAGGTAGTCCATGGCCTGGGCATCCTTTAGTATCTTTGCGACCTGGATTCCAGCGCTGATCAGCTGCAGGATGTTCCTGTCATCCTTGAGGGGCCGGCTCTGGTGCTTGGCGGCGTGCCTCATCTCCAGGCTGTTCTCGAGGATCGTGACAAACTGCTTGATCTGGCCGTTGTACAGGACCCGCGCTGGGATCCGCCTCTTGGTCGCCAGCCGCTTGAGCAGGTACACCCACTCTGTCCACTCGCGGTCGTGGGGGCGCTCGACGGGCCGCATATCCTGGGTGAGGGGGATTGGGAACTGGTACTTTGCGACGAAGTCGTACGCGCACTGCGAGAGGCGGTCGTTGACCTGCGAAAGTACGCTGTCCTGTTCCTGCACGAGCAGGTTGGTGGGCAGATGCGGCAGCTCCCGCTCCTGCATCGCGATGTATTCCGGCGGGGGCCGCTGGAGGAACTGGTGCGGGCCGTCAAACTCGTCGCGGTTGGACGGCCTCCGCTGCGAGCGCTTGCCGTTGGAGGATGTCTTGTGCTTGCCCGGCGGGGTGGTCCCGGTGCTCTCGCCCATCGAGTAGTCCGAGAGGCTTGGGGAAGCCATGAGGTCATCCATCGGGTCTACTGGTGAATACCGTCCTTGCGAATCCCAGTTTGGAGGGCTGGAGCTCTTGAACGACCCATAGGCTTGTTGTTGCTGCTGTTGTTGTACCTGCTGTTGTTTTTGTGACAATGTCCCTGTGGTCCCGTATGTCACTGCCAGAGGTCTGCTGCTGGCGGAGGAGGAGCAGTTGTAGGATTGAGCGGTTGAGTAGGTGGTTTCCGATCGTCCATGACTGGTCGTTATGGCTGCTGCTGCTGCGGTGCTCCCCGGGAGACTATAGGCTGAGATGCTCGCGCCGTACGTTGTACTTCGCAGGGGATCGTCATCATCGGCGCCCAACTTTCCAGGGGGGTGGGGGGGTTGCATGTGAATCTTGGTCTGCCCTTACCTCTGTGGATTGTTGTATGTATTAACATTATCATAACTTCCTCTGGCGGAGAATGGCTCCTGGTACACCACCGGGCTTTACCTTCAGAGTTAGCGGGCGCGCAGTCCGTAGCGAGGGGATCACATCTCGTAGTCCGCACCTTCGTGTCGCCCAAGGTCCTTTGGAGCTCCTGTAGGTATATTCCGGTTGTGCCATCTTGAGAATCCACTCCGTGTCCACGGGTCGGGTATCCGGATATCCAACGGAAAAATAAAAATGGTTCGAGATAGGGACGAAAATCTGGGCTGGCCACTGGGAGAAAAACACGAGCAGGACAAGAAAAAAAATGCAGACAAACAGTCAGTCTAGAGAAAGGGAAGCATGTGGCCACGGCGCGCACACACAAAGTCCAAGATAATCCACTGGAGTGCTCAAAGCAAAAATGGTCCAAGGGAAGTCCTTTTTTGTTTTTGTGTCAGGTCAAATAATGTTTTACTCCTGGCTGTCCTCTGGCAGTATTGGCTCCGTTACCAGGAGAATCCACGGCTATTGCAGTTGGTCCTTTTCTCGGAAATGTGTGTCTTTTCGGTGATGTGCTCGGGTTCGAAGCGGACGGCGACTCGTACAAAAGCGCTTCGTCCTTGGGGTTGTCCTCCGGAATGGTATGATGCGGTTGAAGCAGCTGTTACTCGTAGCGGAATGCTTCAGAAGCGACAGACTGCCTTTGCTTTTCTTTCTTTTTCTCTCCTCAGACCTTGGCTGGTCAGGACGGCTCCAGATCGGTGAACCAGTTTACCAAAATGTGCCGACAAAGATTCGGAGTCCCGGGGGGTTGATTTTATCTACTCTCGGCAGGTGGCAAGAAAGGAACCTCGAGATGAGGGCCGAAGACTACCTCACGAGCAGGGCGGCAGGATGAATCAAGGCTGGAGACAATATCGACACGATGTCCTCAAGTCGCCACTAGGATCCACACACGACCAGGAACAGCGGACTTCACCATCGAGCCACAAGCTGCAAGCAATTCCCGTGGAGGCGGGCGACAGAACCAGAAGTCGGGCGTGTCAGAGAAAGCAACCCCAGCAGCATGCTTTGCCGTACCGTACCACACACGACGGCCAGCTGCTTCTTTTCGACCCTGAACTGTGTCAAGGATGATTGCGTGTCTGAACGTGTGAGATGTGACAGAAGAGCTGGTTCGGTTCCAGGGAGATCCTAGACCAGCACGTCTGGCTGTAAGTCCCCGCACTTTCTCCTGCTCACCAGCAGCAAGCCTACCCCCTCGAGCAGACACCGGGCTGTCAGCTTCAGCGGGCGAACAAAGATGGTACCCGTTGGGCCTCGACGCGACGTTGCGATGTGGCCCAAAGGTGGAATTGGTATCCAGGTCGGGATCTGGAGGAATGCCAGGTTTTGCAGGGGACTCCCCGGGTCGCTTGGGCATAGTGACAGCGCACTGGTTACGTTGGGCAGTGAAATATGCAGAACTGCAGCCCAACGAAAAGCATTGATGCCAGACCCGCAGGTGGTCATCTCACCCCCCCCCCTTCCTCTCTCCAAAAAGAGACGAGGAAAGGGGGGGGGGAATGAGTATTGCCCTCAAGATGCATCGCACAGCCAGTGATAGGCTCGATATGCCAGAACGGCACACAGCAGCAAAGATCACTGTCTTGTGCATTCTGATGGGATTGCATCCACGGGATGCAAGTGAAGCAAAAACCAGCATGCACAATGCACACCCTGAGTAAGCCATGGCGGCTTGGTCTCAGTCTCGGTCAGCATGTCACTCTGCAGATGGACTGACTCAACTTCTTCAACCCCCAAAACCATAAATGGTGGTGTCCATTATTCCACTCTATGCAAGCGAAGGGGGGATGCGACTGTTCTCCAACGTTGCTTTTTCTCTCGAGCTCGCTTATGGTCGTGAGACGTGAACGGTCTGGTGCGCTGACGCCGCGGAAAGCTCATGCTGCTATTGAATACGTCGTATCTGTCGACCTTTCATGCGGTTGACATTGGTACCTGTTGTGTTACCATATCTGCCAACTCGGTAATTCGGCCGAGTCGTTCCTGTCCCAGGCTGAACCACCAGGTCTGAACACCACACAATTGTATCTATTCTATGTTGGTTCTGAAACGCTGAAACGCTGAAACCACTGCCAGACTGCTTGGTGGGCAGGGCGCTGATTGAATGAATTGCTGCATGCGTCTGCATCTCCCCCAACTGCCAAGTCGTCAGGCATTGATATACTGAGGTATTGAGTCTCCGACATAGCGGGCTTACGAACAGACCAATTGCGTGTCCTTGTCTGACAAAATGTAATTCTTGCCGTCACTTGCCCTTACACGCTCTGCGCGCAAGAACGGGGTCATGATTGCACGATGCCAACTGCACCAGCGGCTTGGTGTCACCGGGGAGTGAGAAAGACTAAGGCGGTATCCTGACGAGCTTTAAGCGGTTCAGTAGAGTGGTGACGGATGGGTTGCATTTCTGCCTCCTGCTGACCATCAACCGAGACCACGCGTGCACGATTTTTCAGACTGTAGGCTGGACCATTCCTGTGCGATCGTCAGCGGCTGAAAGACGCCATTCACCCTGCCGGCCCCATACAATTGCTGTGTAGGTCTTCTCTTCGCGACGCAGAGGCGCTTAACTCCAGAGGCGGCGGTCTGGCTTGGATTTGCGCGGTCCAACCAGATGATCAATTTGGAAACCCTCTGTAGGTTGGGCATCAATGCTGCCTCTTACCATCCTGCCGTCCGGATTCTAGAGCAACGCCCGAGTAATCAGCCATTGTTCGGAGCCCGCCCCTCCTCCACCAGGGTACCTGCGTTCAGCTCGTCTACATCTAGGAGCTCGACATATGTCGCACATGAACGCCGGGTTAAGACGTGAGAGTAAGTGGCGGCGCAGTTGGTGTCACAAGGAGCGGATCCATACGTGCTTTGGATTGGGCTCCAGGCCTGCATGCATTGCTGAGTTGGAATCTCTGAGTGGTGTCCTGCGTTGCGGTGTCGAGAAAATTGCCCATGATATCGTTCAGAGAGTTGCTTCTGCTCTTAGTACCTCGCGTATCAAAGGTCTGGATGGTACCGATTCAGTCTCGGAAGCCATGCAATCCGGCATAAGCTAACAAGAACTGCGCTGCCTTGGCCGCAGGCAAACTCATTGAGTGGCAGACAGGTTCCGTTGGCCTTCTTTGCGCTGCACGCTGATATCGTGCCAGCCTTTGGAGGGAGCCATTGCATTTGCACGAGAAGATGTTTGTTGTAACCGAGCCTTCGCCCTAGATTCCTGTCAGTCCAGTATTCAGATATCCGCTACAACGGCTTAGCCAATGCATGGTCCTTCTTCCCAGATTCCGTCTCTACACGACCTGAATCCTCAATTCCCTTCAGATGCTCACCACGTCGGTCAGACTATCCATTCGGCCGTCTCCCATCCGTCTCCCCCAAACCTCTTCCTCCACAACAAGTCAGAAAAATTGTGAGAGCAAATAGGAAATTGCGGTGGTCAGCATGGTATGAGGCCCATCTGTGGTCGAGACTCAAGGAGACGGCACCTTCGGACGCTCACTGTGTTGATTGACGGATTGGAAAGTGTGTCCGCATGTACCATGTCTCCGTGAGTGGCCGATCCAGTAGTAAGCAGCGCAGACTTGAATGAAAATTTCCATAAATCAAGAGGGCAGAAAGAGAATTGCCATCAATGAAAGTTCTGTTCCCAGGGTAACGGCCTTCGACTAAGACAGCGACATGCCGCCAGATGACGATCATGAGATTCATATTGACGTGACCCATCTCACTGGTTGGATGCAACGAGATCCCCGGAGCATATCGTCCTCCAAGACGACGGTACGGGTTTACAAGGTGCTCTTGTGTGCACTTGAGAGTTTCGTAGCGAGGTCAGAACAGCCCTGCCAATAAGCTGGTGCCAGAGGAGATTGTGTGTCACGAATTGCTTGAGCCATCCTGAAGTCGTCCTTTCTGACACTTGCTTTTCACGTCAGTCCGCATCAGACAGAGCCTAGAGTCCAGATGGCTTCACGACGCTGGTCCATCAGATGTCCGGAGAGGTTAGAAGAAGGTAGCAACGAAGAAGAGGGGAAAACATTAGAAGGGAAGAAAGAAGACAGAGAGAAAGCGGCAGTTTGGCCATACAAGGCCGGCCATGCACGACCTGGGCACGATGATTCTGTCCTGGCTGACGCTGCCTCTTGGGAGATCGCCCAGATTGGAAAGCACCAGGAACAACGCATGTCTATCAGCACCAGGCACTGAGAGAAGAGAGAGCAGCACGACGAGGATGGGACGCGTCTCAATCAAAACGTCAACCATTTCGATGTCTTCATCAGTAGTTTTGCCGGGCTCAATAATTGTGTCATCGTGAGAGCGAGGCTGTACTGGAGAGTTGGCACCACAGTACCAACCAGCTCATACCCCCGAGTCAGAGCGGTGAGGCTTTCATCTCGAGGTTTGCTGCAGATCCCACCAACAGTGCGGGGCCCTGCCCAGCTTCCCAGATTGCCAGCGTCGTTGTTGGAACAGAGGGAAAATAACACACCGGCTGAAACTTGGTGCTTGCTATTGGGATCAGCACGAGAAGTCTGAGCACCAGGACGCCGAGACTCTCCACCTCATTGCTAGCCGCGTTAGCATTCAAATAAGATCAAGTTTTCTCTGGGCATGCAGGGAATCGACCGAATCATGAGCTTATCAGAGATGGAGTACGTCGTCCCAGGCCAATTTTTGAGCCGATGGAACCGGATTGCTCTCAGTTCCGGATGAGAGTCGCGAATGACTGGTGGGAGAGACGCCCCGAGCATCCCGCGCGTGGAGCACTTATGCACGAACCTTGGCGTGATAAGAAATTGGACTGCCTGCCTGCATGGATGCGCTGTCCTCGCATGAAGCATGCTGGCCAGTTGAGTGCCGTGGCAGGCCGTCCTGACTGCTGTATTGTCGCGAACTAATGGCTGGGGATGGTTGGAGACGATATTCTACACGCCCGGCTCTGTGCCCGGAAGTCCTGGGACCAGAGCATGTGGTCCTTTTGATGATGCAGGTGAAGCTGACGACCCAGCCAGCCACGCACATGAGAAGGAGTCGGTGAGAGGAGACAAGCGAATGAAAGCTGCAGCCGTCGAGAGCAAGCTCACACCTCGCGACTCATCCTGCTGCGGCCAATGTGACAGCCCGTACGGGAGTGCATATCTAGTGTTCCTTTGGAGAAGGTGATGGGACGATACGGGTATGAGCAGGCGCCGTGATGAGGCCGACTTCTGGTGTCTGTTGGTGCTCGTGATGAACAGCGAAGCAGGAGGGGAGGTGCTCGGGTGGGACGTTGGGAGGAAAGAGCAATCAAAGGGGGGGCCGGGATTGACGTTGATTTGCTTGGCAGTGGCAGGGGGGGCCAGCTACAGGGATGACTGCGTCCTCAAACAGTGCAGCGGGGTAGAGGACAGGGCACCTGTGTCCAGTGGCCGTCTGCCAGCGAAGCACAGTGGGTCACACCAATTTCAAGGCAATGATTGCATGTTCAGGCCCTGTCATGACCCTGGAGGCCCATCTGCAAGCTTAAAACCCAACCGTGTCCCTCTCAGTGCCCAACCTTCCCCGTGCTTCCCTCTTCTTTTCCTCATCAACACCGTCATCACCGTCACCACACAGCAACCCATCGGACCGTTTCTGCCCAACCTCACAACCCACTCTGGATTTCCCCTGCTGATCTCCCGCTGTCTCGTTGACCTTTCGCCACCTCTTATCTATCCACAACCTGACCCGGCCCTGGACTGCACCCTTCGAGTGCCACTTGCTCTTCCACTACCTCATTGTTCTTGTTCAACCACGCAGAGGATCCTTCTTGTCTCTTCTGTCCACCTGCTCTAATCCTTTTCTGTGGACAATCTCTACGAACAATCTTCAAGCAAAGAAAAAGGAAGAAAAAATCTGGAAGAACAGGCCGTTCTGGAAACTTGCCGTTGATTGCCTTTCCGCGGATCGCGTTCTCTGCTGTTGCTGCTTTCTGCTGCTTCTGCCGAGACAAACCACAACTGTATTGTTGTGCCTCTCGAGAACTATACCATTCAGGTGGTATCGTACCTTGATCAATTTTGTCAAGTGTGTGATACTCTCAAAACCCAGGACCTCGAGCAAATCCGCTCTCCCGGAATCCGGAGGAACATTCCATCATGGTCTCTACAAACCACTCGGACCCTACCGGATACACAATGGACCCAAACAACAGGAGAATGCAGACTGTTACTGCTACTACTACGAGGTATACTATTTTAACCTTTTCCCTTGTCTACTTTCCCTGGGAGGCGTTTGTGTTTTGCAAATTCCACCGTTTTGGTGCGATCAAGAAGTCATGTATACCATCCAAGCCTGTCGACCTGAAGAGGAAATCTTGCCATACCACACCAAGCCGTATTGGACAACAGGACAGGCCAATTCTTCGTCGTCCAGGACTTCGACATACCACAGGACCAAGGATTATCCAATGCCTTCCGTTGTGCATACCCTCCCCTCTTGGACAGGTGGACAAGCCGTTCCTGAAGGACCCAGGATCTCATAATTACAACATAGACGTATACAAATGTCTGCGTCATCTCGTGATGCACAGGTAAGTATAACCTCGCCTCAGCATACTAGCAACAGCTTCCGGCCGTTGGACTGTTCGTACCTGCATATTACTGGCCTCTTTTTTTGTTCTCTGCCGTGGATTCGACAATTCTCGCGTTGCTTTTGACCGAAACGGAAAATCCTGGATTGGACTAAGTCTATCTCCGCACTCAACGTTACCTATGAGGGGGTTTCTGGAGCTTTGTTCCTATTTCCTGGGAACCAGCAAATCAATCAGCGTTACTGGCGCCTGAGGACTGGGCAGTTTCATCTTGATTGCCCTGTGCAGCCGCACAAGAAACACCACCGAGGACCAAACCCCAGAGGACGTTCTGGTTCATACTTGACCTTGTTTCAATGCCTTGGATCTAACTTGAGGACGACACTTCACGAAAACTGGACGCTGCCCTGCCCTTTTTGATTATCCTGTTGTCCAGTTGTCTTGCTGCTCCTGCTTTGACCGTGTTCTTTCGACCAATGGAACCTTTAACTCGCCCTTCCGCTTGAATCTGGTCCTTGCGCTTACCTGGATGCACTCCAACTGGACTCTCACGCAACTCCGGCCCATGGATGCAAGGTGGCTCTTGTTAGGTCATACTCATGGCTTACTCTCATTTTGGTCTGTAAAAATCCTGTCTCAGATTTTTATTATTGGTGTAAAAACTAACCTATTGCTACAGAACAAAGTTGTATCATCTTGATGAACTGCCTCTGCTTGATATGCCTTGATTCTCTTTTACTTTTCTGGGTCTTGTTTCTGTTTCTTTCTTCTCGGGACTGTAGTGTTCAATTCGGCAAGGGGTTTGTGGAGACACAGGACACTAACCTTTCGACTCAGCGACTACAGTTATTCCCAGCCCATGCCTTCAGCTTCTGGAATTTTCTCTTTTTCTCAAACAGGACCATCAACTGATCCGTCAGGATCAGCATGGGACAATGCGACAGTAGCAGGCTCACAGAACTTTTTCGCGGACCAAGGAGAATCCGAGGATTATTCCTTCACACTGGGCCCCTTTCCCACAAGGAGCCGGATGGAGACCGTGGATGATTTTCAGAACCTCTGGATGCCAGCTGCACCAGCAGTCTGCCAGGATCAGACTCGAAAGGCCGAGCCAATGCGTCGAATCTGCTCCAAGGGTTCTGCGTCTAGCCACAAGACCACCGACTCTCTTCCGAGCAGGAGCCCATCCGGGCTCCAGACAACAATGTCACAATGCGCCTCTCAAGCGTCAAACTTTGACATGACAGGTAATGAATCTACCACCTATACGGACGGACTCCAGGGCAATGGTCGTTCCATGGACTCCCAGTTCCTTTTCCAGCAGCCCCACAGCTTGACAACAACGCCGGAGATGATGTACTCCCACATGGATGGACACGGCGCTTCCTCAGGCCTGAATGACTTCGCTGCCCCCCAGCACGTCGACCCTGTGAACCTGAACTTCGAGACCAGCGTGTCCGGAGGCTCACCTGCCACGACCTGGGACAACCTGAGCGAGGTGACAACACCAAAGGATGACAACTGGGGTCCTTACCTGCAAAGCTCTCCCAACACCAGTGTTTCGTCCGGTTCTCCTAGTATCCCTGTCATGGATAACTTCAGCCTGACCGGTCCTGCTATCCAGCCCATGATGTCCGGTGCTGCCAACCTCGACATGAGCATGTCGGCTGTTGGCAGTGACGAGCAGGTCCAGCTGCAGGACTGGGCCGCTTCACTTCCTGGTGGCGAAGGTGAGAATGCCAGGGACCACCCGCTATACAGGACCGCACTGCCTCAAGCCGATGGCCTCTACCACTGCCCTTGGGAAGGACAAACTGGCTGCTGCCACAGACCAGAGAAGCTCAAGTGCAACTACGAGTAAGTCGTCTCAGATTATTTAGCTCAACATTTGTCCTCGTACTCATGGTCCACCACCACAGCAAATTCGTTGATTCCCACCTGAAGCCCTACCGCTGCAAGATGGAGAGCTGCAAGGAACTCCCCTTCTCCTCCACGGCCTGCCTGCTCCGACACGAGAGGGAGGCGCACGGCATGCATGGCCACGGAACCAAGCCTTACCCTTGCACCTTCAGTGGATGTGACCGTGCCCAACCCGGGAATGGCTTCCCTCGCAAGTGGAACCTCCATGACCACATGCAGCGTGTCCACAATGCCGCACCTCCCTCGCCTGACGAGGACGGACGCAAGGATGCCGCCAAATCCAGGAAGAGGAAGAGCGACCACAACACCGGTCGCAAGTCTCCCAAGTCCCGCAAGACCAGCCCTAAGATGCAACCCCAGGTGCCAGTCAAGATTGACATGTCGGCCAAACTCAGAGAGGAATGGTCCACCATTCAAACTGGCCTGCCCAGCATTGTCCACGAACTCGGTCAGGTTGACGGTCCCACGGTCATGATGCAGATCAGCCGCCTCAAGGACAACCTGAACACACTGGAGAGGATCCACATGGACTACACGGCCCACGTCAAAAGCACCGATCCAGCTCAGTTCCAGGACCTTCACTTTGTGCAGCAATCAGGCTGAAAAATTATCGGTCAGTTCCACCTTATCTGCCATTCGAGACCTGATCTGGGATCAGTCTTGAGAAACCATAACCCCCCTCCCCCCCTGCGGGAGTTGGTACAGGTTTTCTGACAGCCGCTATAGATGCCAAAGACTCTACGCTGTCAGTGTCTTTAGCATTGTAAGTGCAAGATACTTGGAAAGACTGCCTTGGAATGTCCAATATCTCGCCCGGACCTGGAGGGTCCGAGACATGTGCAGCGCCAAGCTGTGAGAAGGCCCGCCGCGCCCCTCCGCTGCGCCGATGATTACCAAATCACAGCAGCGTACATCAAGGCCACCATCCTGGACTACCTGGAGAACCAGCTAGCCGTTAGCTCATTTGGACCAAGATCCGTGGATCGCGAGAAGCCCTCAGTGGATAACCACGGGGAGCCGCTGTCGTCCCCTACGTGAGTTGCATAGAGCACACCACTAGGGATGCCGCGTCGCACGGGCAGGAGTGCGTTTGAAATTTGTTTTTTTTGGTGAATTCTTACGAGGAAAGGAATTTGGTATCATAGAATCATTGAAAGGGGCAACCTTGCTGGACGACAGGACAGTCACATGACAACAGTCTCAGATCACAGCTTTGGGTTCGGAATATGGACACTGTTTGTGCGTTGGAAATTTGTGTTCTTTTTTTTTAAGGACTGCTTGCTCGGGTACAAGGTGTGTTGGAGTTCGTTTGCTTGATACCTTTCAAGACTATGTTTTGCAGGACTTTGATTCGGGTTGAGTCTGATTTGTTGAGGGGAGGGAGGGAGGGAGCCGAAACAAAAACAAAAAAAAAAATTGAAATGCTGTTGGTTTTCAAAAATCTGCCTGCCTCATTACTCCTTGTGCACACACGCAAGATCATCGTAGTGTTCGCATGTGTTGACTTTCTTGCAATTCGTGGTCAATCTCGGCGGCGAATCTGATTACTTATACATCTTCGAACGAGGTTCTCGCGACCGAAACAGGATAAAGTTGAGTTATAAACGGCAGACCGTCCGGAGAGCACGAGCACTTCATATACTAACCACATCCATTGGGCTTAGAGGGCAATTTATACCTAAGCTACTGAACACGCAGACTTGTGCTCCACGTCTTCATCATCAACAATTGCCCATGGGCTCGGTCACCCCGTCTCCATCCGGTGGATATGGTCTGGAACCGGCCCACAAAGCCCTCGTGGTACAACAAAGAGCCAAACATTGGACGATCCTGTGTTTCTACTTTGGGCTCTCACCCACCGAGTCTGGACTCCCTTCAAAACTGAAACCCAGTCTCGGGAGCCTGTCAACCCCGTCTGGCTTTGGCCAGCAGGTGTTGGGCACCAGGGAGGAACCAGTTGGGCAGCTAGCTCCTATGTCGGCTTTTGCGGCTGAATATGGTGGTAGAAGAATGGGAATGGGTCCAGGACCAACTGTACAAATGGAGTTTACAGCTCGGCAGCCACAAAGTCAGGTGAGCTTGCCATGGCTTGGGGGGAAGGGCGTTTTACTTGGTTCTTGCACTTTAGCGCGTTTCCCTCCAATAAGATGGCCAATATTTCTTTTTTTTTGTCGTCTTTTGCCATTGTCTTGAAGCCATGCTGAGCAGCTCGGGCCCCGCGGTGCTGGCACGCTCCCATCTGTTAGCCATGGGGAAGGGCGTGGAGATGGGGGCTGATCCGGGGGGCAGGGTACGAGGACAGCCAGGGGGGACCCAAGTTGATCGTCTGCTGTCAATGAGACGTAAATAGACTGCAGCTTTCTGTGTGGGTTGCTTGTTGCAAGAATGGCTCAGCCCTCGAGAACGCCGCGGGGGCCCTCTTGGGGGAGAACGCGTTGGGCACATGCAGCTGTCACAAGGGCGAGAGAACCTCCTTGTTTTCCGTGGAACAAACTTGGCTGTCTATTGCTCAAAAGATACATATGGATTGTTTAAAACTTCTCAGTGTCACATATACCTTTCTCATACCCAGCGAAAACAAAACAGCAGTGGCCAACAGCGAGAGAGCACCAGGCAAATCTTGTATGAACATTGCATAATTGTACAGTACAGTCTGAGACAATCAAACAGTCCGTCCGCCACCTCACTCTATTAATTAGCTCCCTTTACTTCCTAACCCCGTTCTGCTGGAGCGACAAATTTGTGAGGATTTCAGACAGCTGGTCCTGCTTCTCGGACTCCTTCTCTATGCTCAGCCGCGCCTGACCAACCACCTTGCCTTGGACCACCACCCTGAAGTGCATATACCCAAGCTGGTCCTCGACGATCGTCATGAGCTCGAAGTCGACCTTGTATGTTCGCTTGCCGTTCGCTCCTACCTTGTTCTCAAAGACGTTGTAGTCGACATTGGACAGATCAGAGATCACGGTGCCGACTTGGATGACCGCTTTAGGTGGGTAGAGAGGGGACTCGTCAGCGGCGCTGTGCTTATTACGCTGTATACAATCAAGGTGGATGGGCGTGCCACTTACAGTTGTGAGTCTGAAACTCAGGCGCAGAATCCGCGGTGCTCTCATAAAGTTCCAGTGTGTAAGTTTTATCGTCGCCTTCCTCAGACGTCCAGTAGATCGATCGTCGTTTGTTGGTCTCTGCAGTAATTGTCTCTCCCTGCTCAAAAAGTCAGCCTACAATTTCATTCTTTGTTTTCTTGGGGGGGGGGGGGGGGGAACAGGTCTTTCTGACTTTGTCAATCATCCATATCATCTTGTCGCAAACTCTCTTTCTACCATAAAAGTCACGATAGCAATCATGCTCGTTATCGACACCCTCCTCAAATGGTCGGCCTGTCGTGTATCCGACGTGGGATCGGCTCTTCTTCTCCTTGACTATCGGTCCTTGTAGCCCTCGAACGGCGGCGCCCACGCAGATCGCCTCCCATCTGTCAAAACGGAGTCAGTCCTCTGCGATGCCTGGCGAGGGGAGCTTCTTTTCTGCAGTGGACTCACGATTTTGGAGGGTTGAAGACGGAAATTCCTGATGGACACCACTCCTTGATCTTCTTGTACAGATAAGGCGAGGTGCCGAATCCGCCAACCAGAACGATTGACTGGAGCACAGTAATGTGGTCAACAGTCCAGTCCACTTGTTTACTTTGTCTCAACTCCTCATGGGATACTCACATTCACAGTACGTCCTGCCTTCTCCGTGGCCTTGATCTGCTTTTGTAACAGTCCCAGGACTTGCTGTACTACTGGATCGAAGAGCTGCTTCATGTCAAAACTATAGGCAGAGGGGTCAGTTAGAGAAGAGTCATTGATGGAACATGGCCCCCAACCACACTTACCCTGTCAGGATGACCTCGTTGTCATCGTCGTCGTAGTACTCAGAAGCCTTGGCCTGCATCTTCAGGTTCAACCGCGTATTACGAGGATGATCGGACACTCCGAAATCTTTCTTGGCGGCCTCAAAGTCCTTCATGAATTTGGAGGTCACGCCGCGCTTCTCCTCCGGTACTTTGTCAAACACTCCGCCGAAGCGCTTCCTCATCAGCTGGTAGAAGGCTCGGTCGATGGTAGTCGAGCCACACTTTCCGGCTGCCCGACGTTGCTTCATGTCAGTACTTGAGAGATATGATGATGCGTTTATCTCATCACGGGTTTGCATTACCTTCGCTCACGCATACTTCCTTCAACGAGAGTTTGGGTTTCTCTGAAGTGATTTCGTACGAAGCCAAATCCTGGATTCATGATCAGCTAGCTGCCTGGTACTTCAGACGTCCCAAAACAACTTTGTAGGTGATTAACCACGTCTTCAATGAAAACTTACCACAGTACCGCCGCCGCAATCACAAACAAGGACAATCTTGCCAGCCTAGTTGCCATCACATCCTTCATCAGCAATTGTTTGATCAAAAAGTGAGTCTGGACAACGAGAGCCGCATACCTGCACATGAGCAGACGGGCCTTTGGCGGTCAGACCACTGAGGCAAGCAATAGCCGCCGCCTCGGGCTCCTTGACGAGATGGATCTCATCATTGTGCCTGCCCCCAAAGCCAGCCCGGGTGGCCGCCTGCAGCGTGGCGTTCTGCGCCCGATGGGACCACAGGGCAGGCAGCGTAAACCAGAACTGAATGGGTGTGACGGCTAGGATCTCCTCAGAGAGCTTTCTCCCGAGCTCTCGCATCATGTGAGAGTAGAGAAACTTGAGGTAGTCTGCAACCACATTTGTGGCAGTCTTGCCCTTGGGCGTTGTCTTGAAACCGGCGCCATAGTATCTGTTGGTGGATAATTATGTCGTCAGAATCGATGCCTTCTTTTGAGATTCTCCAGGTTGATGGGAACAGGCAAAGAAAGACGGAGAAGAGAACAATAATAGAGAAGAGAAGAGAAAACAAGGGGTTTAAACTCACTTCCTGAGGTTGCCATCGTCGTGTTGGGTTTCGATAGCGTGGTCATCCAGCAGAAGTTTCGTCCAGCTTTCGACATTGTCACTGAATGTCCCTGACACAGCCCAGACAGACGGAAAGGAAGTTATTTCTTGGCGACTCACCAGTAGGCCAACTCGCGATTCCCAATGTCATAGCCCCAGGTGTAGCGAGGGTCGTAGGAGATTCGTGAAGGGACTTGTCTCTGATATTGATCGCCCGCACCCCATGAATCTAGGACTTCCACATCGCCGACATTTGAGGCATCAGAGAAGACGTAGCTGACACCTATGATGCAAGGTCAGGTTTTGTTCATTATTGTTGGCAAGATGAAGACGCGAACTGCTCTCACCTGAGAAAGTCGTGCCGTAGTCTACGCCGACTATGAGCTTTTTGACACTGCCGGACATGATTAGTTGTCGACTTTCAATACTTTCGAACCATCACAGGACAATTTTCTGGAGAGCCAGAGGAGAATATCAGACTGTCGATTTTAGTCCAGGAAAAAGACTCCATGGGAAATGATTGAATAAAATGCAGAGGAACCTCGGAGGCATCCCCCCTGCTTAAAGGTTTCGGCTTGTGACCAGCGGCTGAAGTAGGTACGGATACGAGGGTACTTTGAAGATACAACAAGACGAGGCTCTAGGATCTAGATCCTGGACGGGTTTGTGGCTGCCCCGGCGCTTAGCTATTATGCATGTCAGCAACGATAAACTCCTTGGCAAGCCACGGCTACACAAACAGCAGGGCATGATCGGTGCATACATACAGCTGCGACCATGACCGAGCCTTGGACAGACATGGCAAGGCGTATAAATCAAATGCATATTATCGATGGGCTCGGCAGATTTGCCCAGGTTTGATCATGCACGCCCTAGGTCAAAACGGACCTCCTTGGAGATTCTGGCCGGTCAGATTTCGTGCAAACACCTCCAGACGGAGTAGTATTTTTTCTACATCTTCCCTCATAAATCACAGCCCGCATTCTCACCACTGAACCAATTTCTATATACTTTTCAAAGCTCTGTTGGGCCAGTCTTACAAGATGGGCAAGAAAGGGCACAAAGATAAAGATGGCAGGCCATGTTCCCCTGGCAAAATCAGCCTCGACGAATTCGCTGATCCACAAGCCTCTGCCGCTTCTAAACAAGAAAGGCTTTCTATGGAAGAGGCCATGCGCGAGCTGCATGTAGAGAACCCGGAAGGCAGGTGATATACACCCCATTCCCTCTTTGACGGATGGAGCCATCAATACTGACATTTTTAGCATGTAGGGAACCAATCGTTCGTGGCTCGTGCTACAAATGAGCACGGGCAAGTTGAGATTGTCACAGTTCAACTCCAGCGACGAGGTACATTCGAAACAGGTGCTCCCTCGGGTGTGCGAGAAGCTCCTAACACCGCTGGCGCGTACCATGACCTCCAGCGGCACGGAGAGACCACGGAGAGGAAGCGAACAGCAGATGGCAGAGGAAGCCCTGCTCGCCCTGCCATCCGCAGCCACGAATCGTACAACGCCAAGTACGAGTCGAAATATGGCCAGCAGGCCACCAGAGAGCCAGCCGGTGTCAGCAAGACTGATTACAATGTGGCCATCCAACAGTTGCAAAAAACCGAGGACGAGCTGTCCCGACGGAGTTCTCACTATGAAATGTCCCTCCAGAAGCAGCAAGATTACATTATCAACCTTGAGAGACAGAACCACAGGCTCGCATCGCAGACCCAGAGCCAACAGAAGATTGTCCAAGACCTTGAGAACCAGGTTGCGACGTTGGCACATCTGATTGAGGATCAAGAGAAGCACGTCGTCTCGGCCCAATCCGCTGCAAAGACAATGATGGAGCAAAACAGATCTTTCGCGACCTCAGACAGCGACATTGTTCAATGGTTTGCCAACCGATCATCGGCCTGGTACGGTTGGGCCAAAGACACTGCTCCCGGCAACAAACAGCAATGCTTCAATCGTCCTGAAGAAGAGCTTAAAGAGCTTATGGCACAGCTGAAAACATTCATGGTCCTGGCTGCAGATGGCAGAACGCCTGCAGAACTCGATAGGGAGAAGAAGCTGCCGTACATCCTGCTCCACGGCATGCTGGCGAATTTCATCTGTGCTGAGATCTTTGCCAGCCCATTCTCGATTCTTGATAGTGTTCCCGGGCTCTCCCCCAGCTCCAATACCGGGTCGTCTTCTAAGGAGTCAAAGGACGTCGACCGTACTGCCAAGCAAGCCGCTCAGTCCGACCTTGCAGTCACAAGCAA
The DNA here is from genome assembly GCA_014851275.1 of Cryphonectria japonica. Classification (NCBI taxonomy): domain Eukaryota; kingdom Fungi; phylum Ascomycota; class Sordariomycetes; order Diaporthales; family Cryphonectriaceae; genus Cryphonectria; species Cryphonectria japonica. The sequence goes on along the minus strand of JACWTT010000029.1, from coordinate 292,731 downwards.
GGTTGTAGACAAACTTTATGGTTATCTCGTCGACCGTGAGTCTCCTTCATGAATCATTCCCCTTATTTTCCAGCAAAATAGCGATCTATTAGATGATTAGCTGACAAGAGATTATTACATGATTATTTTTTAAAGTGCAAGAAAAGGAAGCTCATCAATGGCGCTCACAACTGATGAGACTCCTGGCGACGAGCAGCACGGGTGAGGCAGAAGACAGGGCAGGCCAAAATCTGGCTGGGATTAGCGCCGTGCGGCGGAAGCGTGCAGTGCAGTTGAGCACCAAGTTTCTCAGCAGCGCCGCACGCTTCTTGATCAGGGATTTGTCGGACCCTGGACACCAGCAGTTCCTGGTAGACGAGTTTGACCGGGCGCTGCAGTTCGCGGCCAAGCTCTGGTCACAGCGCTCTGTCGTGCAATGCCTGGATCTCCAGGCTCTGAGGGAGAGAGGGATCGGTTCTTTTCCGCGCACTGGCGACAGCCTGATGGATCTCCACCAGTCCCAGCGGCCAGAGCCAGCTCTTCTTGGCAAACCTCTGCTAATGGTGCTTCAACCAGCCATTGTGGCTTGCGGCACTGAGGAAGGCCGAAAGTATGACCAGGTCTCCAGGATCTGGCTGAAAGCCCGGGTCTGGGCCGGCAGGGGCGGCTCCGGCTGAAAAGAAAGAAAGGAAGTAATGGGAAACCATGCCCAGATGGATAAGGCCCTGGAGTGTATTCAGGAAGTAGATGGATAACTTGCATACAGCTTTGCTCTACAATCTCCTAATCAGTTCTACTGCGACAACCAGGTTCAGGGACCGCAGGGGCTAATTGTTTGACTTGTGACAGCCAAAGCGGCTGAAGTCTGGACCCTGGGCAAACCACTTACACAGAAAAGGGTGTGTGATCTATTGATTAGTGTGGTTCGACGATCCTACTATGCAACCCACCGACGGGCTGTCTCACGATTCGAGCCTAGCCCACTGTCCCCCTCCAATGCGGCTGTGCTTACTATGGATACACGAAGCGTCGTTTGACTGATACATGCGCTGATAAAGTGCCACATGAGATGCAATAGTTGCAAGGACCTGTGCAGCAAGCTGAGCGGCTAACGGGGGCTTTGCATTGGTAAATGACCTTACCACTCTTCTCTACTGAACATCCTTCCACATCTGCCTTCACCGGATTTTCCATCTGAAATTTGATACCAGGACATTATTGGTAGCCTTGTCAGACCCTGAACAGATATATAAAAACATTTTGTCAAGAAGAGGACCCACCCCCACAGTTCAGGGGAAGACATTCCGGTGCTTGCTTACATGCGGCTCTCGCGACCACTGAAGTGGACGCTCCTCGACAGGCCTCCTGCTCAGCCCTTTCTTGTTTTTTCGCGTCTTGTTGAGCATCGTCTCGGACATCTTCACCTCACTCATTGCGTGTGCATATATTTGAGTCCACCAAGTGTTTGATTACACATTTCTTCTCCTCGTGGACAAGCCAAGACTCGTCATACTCAAGATGCAGATCCAGGAACTGGAGAACATTCCGACCCTCCCAACTCTTGTAAGTCCCAAGCGCTGAACAAAAAGACACAACTAGCTGATGAAAAGCCAGATAATAGGAGTTATGGGTGTTACGGGTGCCGGGAAATCAACTTTTATTCAGCGAGCAACGGGCACCAATGAAGGTATTGTTGGACATTCACTCGTGTCATGTAAGTCTCATAAGTAATTACAATGAACAAATGAAATGGCCACTGCTCTGTACTGCCGACTCCGGAGACATGCTAAACGCCCAACAATCAAGGCACCCAACAAGTCACACCGCATCACTTCACCGCGGAGGGCTACAACTTCGTCCTAGTCGATACACCAGGGTTCAACGACACATACAAATCCGATGCAGAGGTGCTCAAGGAGCTGGCCAACTTCCTCGAGCTGACCTACAAGCAAAATACCAAGCTGGCAGGCATCGTCTACCTCCACCGCATCACAGATGTCCGCATGGACGGGGGCGCCATGCGGAACCTGAAAATGTTCAGGAAGCTCTGCGGCGAGAAACCCATGCGCAACGTAGTCATCGCGTCTACCTTTTGGGGCACCATGAGCGACGCAATCTCCGAGGCACACGAGAGCGAGCTCATCTCCAAGTCGGAGTTCTGGGGCGACATGATCGCCCACGGCGCCCGCACGCAGCGGTTCACCGGCGACCAGCGCTCCGCCCTCGACATCCTGCTCTCCTTTGCCGACCGTGATCCCGAGACGCTGCAGCTGCAGCGGGAGCTGGTGGACGAGGGCAAGCCCATCGGCGAGACCGAGGCGGGCTGTGCCGTCAACGAGGAGCTGCTCGTGCTGGAGGAGAAGTACAAACAGGAATTAGAGAAAATACAGCAGGAGACGGCCGAGGCCCTTGCAGAGAGGGACCACGAGCTGCAGGAAGTCCTGGAGAAGGAGAGGGCCAAGATGGAGCGCAAGATTGAACGCATCCACACAGACCAGGAGCTGCTCCGCGAGGACCGCCGCGAGGAGATCCGCCGCCTCGAGATGGAGCACCTGCTGCGCTTCGACAAGATGCAGCACGACTACCAGGTGATGGTCGAGCAGCACCTAAAAGAGGCAGGGGTGGGCCAAAAGGAGACACTCGAACAGATGCTTATTCTGAAGGAAGAAATGGCAGAGCTCAAAGTCAGTTTGCATGCCGCTTCTATGCACGGCACGGTAGAGGAGGCTGACCCGAATCCGCAAAGTCACAAAAAGCCGCACCGTAAACGAAAGATTGCCTTGGATATCGGGGGAAAGGTTCTGACCATCGCTGCCAGCTCTGCGTTGAGCATTATCCATCCTGGAGCGATACCAGTCGCTGTTGGGGGGATCATGGATCTGATCAGCAACTGTACGAATTCATAAACTTGGAGGGGTATCTTCTTTTAATTTTAGCCGCGCTGGCGAGACTTGTTTAGCATTGGTTATATTGCAATGTTATTGATACCTCCTTTTCTCGAAAATCCTGATTATTATTTTCGACATCTTCGTCTGTTCGCGGTACCATATTCGCCCGCGCTCAGTGCCGACCTGATGGGCCTGTGAGCCCCGACTTTGTAATATGATACTCAAACGCACCTGGTGATATAGTCTAGCCCTACAATAGATGGCTCCACCTTCCATGCCTGCGTTGGCCTCATGAAGCTTGCAATCAAACTTCTCGAGGTCCAACTCCCCTCGTCGAGCAGCCGTGCCGGAGCCAGGCGCCTCACATATGCCGCCCCGTCGAAGCGGACTAGACTTAGTTGTGGCTCGCGCAGGTATGTGTTTCGTCTTTTTGGGATGGCGTTATTGTAGTTAATCGGTTTCCCGTTCTGAATCGGCATTGTCCTTCACGGCGACAGCTCCTTGAAGGCTTGCTGCGCCTTTACCTTGCGTTGCATATATGTTCGACATCAGTCTGCCACTGCAGTGTTCGTATCGACCTTGCGCTCGTGGCGCCATCCCAGGCCCCATGCCGAATTACTGAAGTAGCCACTTGGGCTGATGCTAGGCTTCTCCATCTCTGAGACCATGCTTCTCTTATTGAACTTCATCTGTTGGGTAAATCTAGGCCTGGGAGGTCGATGTATTCTTCCAAACCCTCTGAACCATACCGAGGATGCGTATGTGGCATGTGAAATGTAGGTAGATATGACAGTGTGCCGCGCCGGTGAAAGCGTCCAGGAGGCTTTGGTGGTAGAGGGCCGGCTTGGTTGTTGGTGGTGATGCTCAGACGCCTGTTAATAGCATAGGGCGAGAATCCTTCATGGAAAGCCATTTCAGAGCGGCGGCTGCCTATGTGATCATGGAATGTGACCCAGTGAACCATCAGAGCAGAGAAGAGTACTAAGCGGTGAAAGTGTTAAATCATGATATACAGACTGTTTCCTCGGATACATGCAGATGAATGTTGGAAGATGATCTGGCAGAGCCAGGACCAGTGAAGAGGGGGCTGAGACTGACCATCACTGTTACAGCACAGGAGACAAAGCCACCCTGGCTCACCATTGAGAGCTGTCAAAACAGACAAATTTCTGTATTTTTTTGTAAAATGATTAGTCTCACAGCTGGGACATTTGACATTCAGGAACGCTGAGAACTCACACAATGCTACTTGTAAGAGTACACATTGACCCAAAAAATGTCCGCACTGCCATTCTGTGCATCTCTGTCTTCTGCTGCGTTCTCTCTTTGATTTTAAACGAATGCAATGCTAGGAGAACAATCAGCTTCAACATAACCAACACCAAAATGTTCGTTTCAAAGGGACAACTATACTTGTGAGAGGTATAAGAAATAACAAGGTAAGGTAGACCTAAAAGTCTTGTTAAAAAGAAACACATCAGGCCAAGGGCGATCTAGGCAAACGCACATTGAGAACCAGATCAAAGGTAATCAATGGTAATAAAGCCCGCCTCTCCATTCCAATAACGCATTCGCCATTATCAAATCGTGCAATTCGGCTATAATCACTGGTAAGCAAGGCACACAATTCTTCCATGGAGAGATAAGTCAAACTTACAATACAAAGTTAAGGATGATAACAACACTGTACGCTCCTATTATTGTATGAGCATATATACAACACAAGATGCACTGCGAAGGGAGGACACACCGAGCATGCCAAAAGTGTTAAAGAGCCATAACTTTGATTGCATTCGAGGTTTTAGCCCACCACGTATGATGTACTTGATGGCAATGTCAATTAGCAGGGGCTGGTTGTTTAATATTGATTGGATGAGTTGGAAAACCTACTGCTTTTTCAGCAAGGAATGAATAAATAAGCTGCAACGACAATTCTCCTCGTTATTTTCTCGTCCAGTAAGTCATGCATTCATAGTAAACATACCACCTAGACCCAAATAATGTCAGCTGACAAAACTCGGATTTACAATTCTGGGGAAGGTGTCTAGTCTTCAAGATTCTGTGAGATGATGAACCTACTTTTGTGCTGATATAGGCAACAAGACAAAGCAGAATAGCTCCATCACAAACCGCATAACTTGAGTCTAGGCCGAGCCCGAACTTCAGAACAGCAGTGACAAAGACGAATAGAAACGAGTCGAGGTATACGCAGATAACAACTGGCAGAGAGAGGAGGAGTGATTAGCAGATTACACTTGAAAAAGAGGAAAAGTGAGCAGAAAGGGCCTGGTCCAGTTCGCAGCTGCAGTCAGCAATCATGATCTGGGAGGCTGGTGGGTTTTTCTTACGCCACATAGCGCATGGTAACATCCGCCAGTTCTTGACTGTCCCATACTTTTGCGCTACAATTCGAATTCAGCATTAGTTATTTCAGTTGGGGAAATGACAAAGTCGGGACAGACGAACTGAGAAATGAGGAGATTATGGATAAAGATAATAATGACACCACGACGCTCACGACCGTGCCAGCGACGGGCTCGCTGTTTCCCACCTCCGTCGTCATGAAGCCAAAGCTATAAGGTGGCACACCGTTGAAAGGAGGCAGAAGGAGAGACCAGGACTGAGGGCGATGACCGAGATGTGGAGAACGAGAAATCCATTAGGAGTGAGCCCAGTAAGTTAAATCCCAGGAGATGGCAAATCCTGGTTCAGGAGCATGGCAGTCAACAGAGTTTGTTCCATGCTCTTGGAGGCGCGAAGATTGCGCAGACCAGATCCCGGCAGGTAATTAAAATAATGACGCGAGTTTTGCAGTTAAACACTACCCAGTATTAATACTTCTAGATGTCCGCCGCTCACGGACCACAAGTGGTCTCGTCCCAAGTATAACACGAAGAACACACCTGCGTCTTCTATTTATTCCATGACCTCTGCCGCTCTGCCGGGAGTTTCCCCTCATGCAAATGTACGTTGATCGCATCTACGCTGTAGGTGGTGAACCATTCAACGCACACCGACAGAAGCCAGCTGTGTCATGGACCACGCCCGCCGTAACCTGGGAATGGGCAAGGCAAACCTTATCCACAGCCTACTACGTACTATTGTTGCATCAACCGCAAAAACAGCACTGACCGAAACACCATGCCTGCAACCACATGACTCGGATTATGAACACGTAAAGCAACGCTTATGCTTTGTTAGGCGGAAAAAAGGACTGAGGGGCGCGAGCAAAGCACCCGGGAGGGTCTTTTTTCATGCTTTCCGAGTTAAGCACGACACACGCATTGGCAAGACGAAATTTATGGTTTGCGAATGCAACCAGATAAATTGATCGGCCTGGCCGGTGTCATGCTCAATAACAGTTTCCGATCCGAACCACTCGCAATTCTTCAAAATTGCGATCTTCCCTCAACTCTCGAGGTTCTCTCCTCCAAAAAAAACCGTAGAAGGTATGATTCTCGTCAACAAACGAATCAAGTTTCGTTCGCAATGAAGCATAAAACCTGGACGCAGAGGTCGTTGTGTTCGGAGAGCAGAGGAGCCGATGCAACTTGTGCAGATCTTCAGCAGGTATAGTTGATCGCGGCACGTTCACATTTTTAGACATTCCAGGTAACCAAACACGTGGAAAGAACGAACCTCAAACCCTCCCAGGTTTTCTTACTTGTTGAGAATCGTATTCTCCCTAGGTGTCTACGATCTGCCGTTTCTAAGGGGAGGGGCGCGATTTTCAGTTGGGGGGGCAAGGACATACGCCGAACGTACGCCGAACGGGCGTTTCCACAAACTCATTCAAGGTGGCTTCAGGAGTTCAGGCAGAGTTTACTTGCCTCGTATAATTGGGGCTATGAAAGCAATTATTCTCAAATTGCTAAATTGAACATAAACCAGTGTAATATTATCCAAATAGTGTCATTTGGTGGTACAAGGACTCACATGACTTGTAAACTTTGTGTTCTCCGCGAGGTAGAGTCAACATCTATAACGACACTTTTAAGCCATATGCAGATCTTTTATTATAGAAACATTAATGCAAGGTTATTGGTAATGTCTCACTATTATCATATACTTTATAGAAATTACAAGAACAATGCAGACTGAGCTGAAACAGAGTGTGACGAGATACGATTAAGGGACACGAGCCAGTGCACGCATTGATGACCATTTTGCATTAAAAGAGCTTGGTAGCTCGTTGGTTAGTACCATGGCCAGTGTCGATATTAAATTCAGTGAAAACAAGGGAGGCTCTGGTTTGTAGATAGTTTATAAAGCAGATAGATGTGAGGGTAGGTAAAGGGCCAAACGCTTACACATCAGAAGGCCATCAAGGCCTCAACACTCCTGCCACTGTGTCCAGCCTTTGCCTACGAGTAAACAAGCAAGAGACATACTAGCGGATGGATGAAACACATTCTCAACATCATTTTGAAAGTGGAAAGAGCGATTGGGTATATCCCTCATATCTGACAGTACGCAGAACTGCTGCTTCATAATAAGCGTTAGTTATTGAATATAACGCAGTCGAGCTGTGAAGACCATCAGTTTCTAGCGAATAGAGCCCTCGGGGAGACCTCGGGATCCCTCGAGTTTTGCATAAATGGCGGTAAATACTTGTGAAAAATGTATCGGCATTAGCGAAATCTGTATTTGCCGAAACTCTCTTTCCATGATCGTATCAGCCTCATCAATAATGAGAATGTCTGCATAATACTTGGTAGAATCCTTGACATTCCTGGTTTAAGTAGCCAAGGACGTGATTATTTGTTCTCAAGAATATGCAGTTATGGAGAGAACACACAGGTCAATACTCAATCAGATTGTTGTTGAGATCGACTAAAATGCAAAGAAATCGGCTACGATCTTGACACTCTGAAAAAAACGAGTTTCTTAACAACTTCAAAAGAACAGTTGGCACCCTTATCCTTCTAGCTCGCATGCTGTCCATCGTGAATGTAGGGGAACTCATGGGCTGTCCAAAGGGGCTCGTCTATACCCGTCTTCAGCATCTTCCTGTTCTCTTTATCCCTGAAAAGAACAATCGACCCTATTAACTGCTCCATCTTTCGTTCCGCGAGTGCTTCCTTTTAGCACAGCCCCAAGACAAGTATTTCGTTGTGACGAGACTGGAGGTCACGCATCAACTGTACGGCGCTTTTTTTTCTTCTTCTTGGCATCATGATGACAACAGGTACCTTTAGGAGCATGTCTGTGATCTAAGGAACATGGCCAGAGAAATAGGACACCTCAATATCGACACTCGAAAGCTAATTACAGCGAAGACGTCAAATCCGTAGTCTCTTCATCCGACTCTTGCATCGGAGCCTCAGGATCAAGGGGTTACACTGTTTAGACTAGGAATGTTCAAGCGGAATCTGAATATCAACGTTCGAAGACCAGAGCGATTGGGTTATGTCTGTAGTCTTCTCGCTTAATGACCGGCTACTGCATTGCTTCAGGATCACATAATTACACTATGAAGATCTGGGATGTACAAAGCAGCACCTACGCATCGACGCTCGAAGACTATAGGACTTCGTCCGAGGGCTGCCGCGTCGCCTTAGGGTTGGCCGGTAGCATTTACACTCACTGCTTCAGTGCTGATAGAGAGTAAATCAGATGGGATAATTGCAAGACACTTTAGCAAAACCGCAGTTTTCGGTCGCCTTCCTCGGCTTGTTTCGCTATACCTTCGCGTGGTATTTTCATAGAACGTTCATCAGGTTGGGTCTGAAACTTTACGTTTGAGCCGGCTAAATTACCTATGTAAAGATACTTGTTCACCTAATTTAATTGCATATGCTGATTCAGATTTGGTACAGACCCCAATTACAAGAACCTTGGAAGACTGTTGTTGGTGTGATAAGTTCACTATATGCATGGTTGACTATCAAGGACAACAATGGGCTTTACGCCACGATACGTGGTGATGTTACGATGTCCGTTCTGTTTTATTCCGGAAATGATCACGGTTGAGCGCTTAGCAGAAGGCTTGAAGTTGATGTTTGTGGATTGACCTTTGGTATCGGGCCTTGGTCTAGGAGGGCTCTCTTATCTAGTTACGAAAGAGAAACAGCTATGCTACAGTACTCGAGCGGGCTAGGTCTTGACTTGCCATGGCCTCGTGTCAAGAGGCCGTACCTATGTGCGTGCTCGATGCAGGTATCACCCGTGAGCGGTAGAGAGTGTCACTTTCTCGCCGAGATGCGAATACGGCTGAGTGATGGACCTCGTCCTACTGCGCTGGCGGGTATCTCCTTCAAGCAGGCGTTGGAGGCGCTCGCACCTCCAGTAGATAACTGGGCGAGAACCCCGGATAGGTCGGTATGGTGCATCCAGCGAAGAACAACAGACATCCTTTCTATGTAATCATCCTCCACGGCCATCTCCTCTGGTTTTGTACACACTAATATGACCATCCTCATGAGGAACAAACTGATAGACGCTCATGATGTTGTTTGACGACGCGCCACCCTCCTCGTCACCCTCCGCCGTGGACCACGAGCCCATAACCGAGTTCGATCGTATATCAGGCAGCGGCTTGTTCAAGTCTGGTGGCTGTGCTATCGAGGCCCTGGGGCCAAGTATCGATGTCGAAGTCGTAGACATGCTTGACGGCGTCCCAGACCGCAGCGAACCGCGATAGTGTTTCGATTCTTGCAGTGTGAAGGTTCGCAGAGTGGACTGCGTTCGCGGCGGGCGCATGGGCGTCGGCATGCCTGGCATCGGAGCTTTCCCTCTCATCTGCATCACCAGTGGTGGAGACCCGATCGTGCTTGGATCCGGGGAATCAATGGACCCTCGATACGTGACGTGCCAGAAGTCTGGGTCGAGAGCTTCCTGGGACATTCCCTTTTCTGCTGCGAGACGGGAGTGCGAGTTGCGGGAGCGCCAGGAGCCAGACCTGATTCCGAGTACTTGAGGAAGATAGAGAGCGAAGAAAGGTTTGATGGAAGGGATTGAAGCGCAGATCTAGATAGAGAAGGATACAACTTTTAGCAAACACAGGTTGACGAACAGAGCCAGGGACTGATGGAATGAGAATCTAGACTTACAATGCCGATATGAAGCTCAAGTGCGCTGACGATGATGACGTAAATGGAGTTCCACGTCAGGTCTTTATTCGGATCATTGTAGGACTTGAAGGTGACCACGGTCCTCACAGCTCCAGCAGCCGTCACAAACACACCGCCGGCGAATAGACTGCCGACTACAATCTGCTGCTTCCGAGGCAGCTTGAGACGACGAACGTACGGGATCGGAAGGATGACGATGATGAAATCCGTAATTGTGTTGATGCACCCGGCAGCGAGCAGATGCTCGGCCTGGTTGATACAGTGCTGTGGCTCGATAGACAATGTCCAGTATGCTGAAACGGGACTGTGGCCACTGTTAGCTTTGTCTTCAAAAAAAAAACCCCCCCCTCGTCAAAATATGGCGAGCTCCACCTTACCTGCACTGGAAAGTGACGAGAATGAAGAAGATTAGACCGTCGAGGCTAACGAACGCAGCAACACCAATCACGATGTATCTATACCGGCTATTATCGACAGACACAACTCTGTAGATCAGTGACAGCATCGAGAGTTTTGTCAAGGTCGTGGAGAGGTCGAATAGCAACTGTGAAGCCAAGCTGCTCAGAAAGTTAGAATGATTTTGGAACTTAGGGGTTGCTCAGGTTAAAAGGGCTTGAACACAAATGATGCTCACCTTAATTGTAAGCCTGGAGTGACGAAGTCGAGCGGAAGATCCCAGACATGTCTGCCCCAGCCAAAGTCCACCTGTGCAACGAAGGAGATGATGGCGAAAGCGGCCGTTGGCACCTGTTTTGTTGTTAATCTCATTGTATGCACAGCTGGGAGCCAAACAGAAGGTAGATGGGGTCTTACGTAGGCCACCAATATGAGCACATCATCCAACCCAAAGCCTTTTGATATCCGCACACGAGTGTAGATTCGAATGGCGAGAAGCGTAGTGACCAAGAAGAGCAGGACAGCAACGACGATGATAGCCGCAGGACCTCTGGTCACCGGGTTGGTGTAATTTGCCGCAGGCCAGTGACTGATGACTGACGCTGAAGGGATTTGCATATCGACTTTGTAGCTTATCAACCTATCACCACTGGTGATGATATTTAAGCTTTTGTTCTCAGTTGACCATGGAGTGGCGATAGTTCGAAGGAGGAGAGAAGAGATGAAGAGAGGACAAGGAGTGGGCTAAGAGAGAAATAACAGAGTAGATGGGTTGCGTATTGCCTGGAAACCCACCACATCTGACTTCATGATAATATCTATGTACGGAACAAGTTTCGAAAAAAAGAAGAGACTATGAACCTGTGTAGCCCTCTGTAAACCTTCCCGTGCTGTCTATGTATGAGATGGCAGAGCAGACCATGACATCCGGCCCCAGTAGTTGGAGTTCATGGTCGTGAAGCATGGGATGCTCCGCAGCGTCTCGACAAGAGGAGCCAGAGTCAGACCTTTCTTGATAGGGACTTCGAAAGATCAGATGAGGCTGCTGAAGCCGCTACTGCACCCGGCGGCGATGTACCGTTTTCGATGAATGGCACGGACTTGGGACAATGTGGCTTATACACATGGGAACAGTTCTGATGACACCCTTGCCGGGTAGAGCCTCTCCCTCTGGCCTAGAGGCCTCGCAGATCAAAAATCAAGCTGGGGGGCATGGTGAAGTGACGTGTAAGTGTAGCAGTGCATTGTCACAATCTCTCTGCGTGATAAGAAGAACCGTGGACGACCTCCAAATATCAGACGAAAGCTGTACAATAGTCGCCTATGGACAAGATGCTCGCACGTCGAGACAAGGCGTTTGAGAGTGGGTAAGTCGGTGGCAGCCACAGAGCATTCGGTTGAGTAGAAGACAAGCCGCTAAGCGACGTTGAGACAGGCGCCGTCGCGACCTTTGCAAAATGTGAGCAGATGGTGAGTCTCTGGGCAAAGAACGGGGACGAATATCTGCACGGCACGTCAGTCCCTCCTGACTCGCCGGCGAGGTGGCAACTCAAGCTTCCGAGGGGATAGTGGCGCGCTGGCCCGGGGGACGGGGGCTCTCGAGCGTTTCAACGCACAGATGCAGTTCGCGGGACGACCCCCTAGTTTGTCACATCGCCTGCGGACTTGCTGCCGGTAGCAGCCATTAGCTGCTCCATCCGTCCGCATTGACCTGTTGTCTTGTAGTACATAGGGGGTAGCTGCTTGCATGCGCGCTTGGATTTGTGACACGGTACGGAGGTTGCTGTGAAGGTATCTTGGCTTTGACTAACAAGCTTATGTACCTAGTGCGTAAGTATAAATGATGAACCTAATGTACCATAGTAGGATTTTGACACGGCACATCCCCGACCATTGAGGAGCCAGAAGGAAATTATTTACCATATATGTATTGTTGCCCTGCGATACTGTAAACGGAGGTAATAGATGCATGGGTCAGTGCGTACCATTCTATTGTATCAAGAACCAAGTAATTGATTCATTACAAGAGGAAGAAGAACGGGCACTGACTGCACAGACAGCTGTTAGCGAAGTTGAGGTACGACTTCGGTAGTCCAATTAACCTTACCCTAGCCTATTATTCACACCTTTTGGTGCCGGCTATAACTGGAGCCCTGTACGATCTATTAGATGCTCGGTTGTATTGCAGAGATTACATGAACAGCGGTCCACAACTCGACACAAGAGCCTCGACGAGTGTTGATGAAAAGGAGAAGAGGCGGAAGAAAGAACATCAGAAAAACAGCTGAGTAGACAAATGCCAGTAGAGTGTTTGCTTCGTTGCCAAAAACGGTCAAGATGGATCAGACAGGTTTGTCTCAACCCCCTGTAAACACAGAGTACTTACAGTCTCCAATGATGGGCTATCCCACCCATGATTGTCTGCCACACAATGGCCAGGTCATAAGTCGTGTTTCCAACTGGGTTGACCCTGAAAAGCAGCACAGATGGCTGCATAGTGCAAGAGAGAAAGAAAGATACCCGATGGAGCAACACCGATCGGAAGGGACCGAGATTGGCAAACTCGACAAGTCTCTTTCCCCAGAGTCAGAACTTCCTTTGTCAAGAACATGTGCAGAGTCAAGATGGAGCTTGCCCTACTGTGTGTGGACACCGAGTAGACCAGTGAAACACCTATCGCAACCACGCCAGCGTTGGAACAACTAATCAGTTAGGGAGATTCAACATTAGGAGTGGTTTCTTCATCCTGTCCTGACCTGTCTGACAAGAACTCTTGATCAATCTTCATGAACACACCATCATCGCGAGGAGTGCCCAGAAAAAGAATCCTTCGGGATCCAGGCGAGTCCTCATCGGGACGCCAGGCCTGTTTCAGACGTCCCACATCGTCTAGAGCTTGAGTAGCCAATCGCTGGCTTTGCCCCATTACTTTGACATGCTGGGATATCCTCAACGTACCTCCCTGCCTCCCCCCTCCCCCTCCTTGTCTCCTGACAGTTCGCCTCTCTTGAACGACAGAAATCTCCGGTTGACGTTTGGGAAACATCGGTTCGGCAAGGAAATCACTTCTCCTTTGCGATAGTTCGCCCGTCGACAGACCAGCGTTCTTCATCTGCAGGATTCGGAATGACATTGTTCTCTTACCTGCAGTGACGAGTCCGATGGATTTCACTGTGACCGGAAGACCTGATCCCGCAGCCGTAATTATGTAGTGTCTGGCTAAGTATTTTCCCCCTTGGCCTCCAATCTTACAACTATGTTATACAGTCCAAGCGGCTCTGCTCAGCCACGACATCCGTCGATCTAAGAGCAACAACATTACATAACGACCATTACTTGAATATCGATCCACCCCTTTTCTTTCCTGCTAGAAGCCTTGTCTGATGTCCTTGATGAAGAGCCCTTCAATCCCATGTCTATCCTCTATTGCGATTGTGAAGAACAAGGCCAGTGCACTTGATCTTACATTGATGTATTATATAGCAACGTCACCACTAACCCTTGCCTCCCTCATGCGCTTGGTGTCATCGCCACACCCAGCATTCTGGGCGTCACACTCATAACCTTGTCCCCGGCCGTTGTGATCAGGTATTCATCCAGGCCCACTCCTCCTATACAACGATTCAATGTCAGCCAAAGCCTTGGAAGGAAGGACAAGTAATGTCTCTCTGTCATTTATGTCTTCTTTCCCCTTCCCAAAGAGAGAGAGAGAGAGAGAGAGAGACGAGAGATAAGAAAGGAATGTGATCAGGGAATACATACCGTAAATGACACTGTCCGCCTCTGCCCAGCTGACACAATTCGACGAGAACGCACCTGGATCCGTCAACTCCGGATCCACCTGGTACACAGCCCTCCAGGCACTAGCCGTGGTCCCGTTCGACGTCGTCGTGGACAAGCCAGTTGGGAACAGGTGGGTGCTGATATTGCCGCCATAGAGCCCATCCAGCAAGGCCGTTATCACGTTCTCCCCGCCAAAAGTAAACCCCGTCAGCGCCAGGCCGGGCTCGCCATCCACCACCTCGAGCGTGATGTTAGAGGCCGTCGCCGCATCTGCATAGACGCCCTCGTACTTGGCCTTGGCCTCCTCCCTAGCGGCAGCCCGCACGGCCGGCACGAGCACCGCCGCCAGCACATCGGACAGGACCTCCACGTTCTCCTGGTACCCGGCGCCGGCCGTCAGCACGGTAAAGCCGACCTCCAGCTCCGGGATGAGCACGACGTAGGACGCGTAGACGCCCACGTCGCCGGACTTGGTCATCATCATCAGGTAAGGGCTGCCTGGGGCGCGCTGCAGCTCCCAGGGGGCGCCGACCATGGCGTCTGGGTTGGAGAGGAGCGACTGTGGCTTCATCCACCGCCGCGTGACCGCCGGGTCGAGCTGGGCTGAGCTGAGCATGGCTCTGCCTATGGCGCGTATGTCGTTGATGCTGCTGTAGTAGCCGCCTGCGGGGGTCTCGTCGAGCAGGTCGGCGCTGAACCAGCTGGTGGTGGTGTCGAAGGGAGGAATCACGGCGTTGGTGGTCGTGTTGGGCGCGGCGTACGAGGTGGAGGTGAGGTTGAGGTCTGCTACCAGATACTTTTCAAAGACAGACTCCATGGTTTGTCCCGTGATGTTCTCGATGGCGTAGGATAGGATCTGGTACGCCGCGTTGGAGTAGATCGGGGTCAAGAAGGAGGACACGACGGGGTGCTGTGTTGGATAATCGGTGAAGAACTCTGCGCATGGTCAGTCATTGTGCATTTTCCTTCCTCCTGAGGCCCAAGCCTTCATCGTATCGCCTTTCATCGCATCGTAAGTTATGGAGAGAAGAACATACGTGATCGGTTGCACGGGGTCATGATGTCCAGGGACAGAGAGCCACATGTAGAGTGATTGTTGCCACCCTGATTCGGAATTCCCAGCAGCTCCAGCGTGGACGCCAACTTGGGCGAATACACGGCATCTCGAGCAATGCCGGCCAACTGGCTGGCCAGCGCGCCGATGGTGATAGAGTCCCAATCCGCATTGTTCACTGGGTCTGACTTCTGTGTCTTTGCGATGGCCTCTAACTCGGGGACGTATTTGGTGATGGGATCATTCCAGGACCCATCCCCAGCCGTGACGAGGTACAGATAGACTGTCCACAGCTTGGACACGCTCCCGATCCGGTACACCGAGTCTGAGTCCACCGACGTCGCCCCAGTGTTGTTCTGGCTGAACAGAGAGGGGGTGTAATGATATGTGAACAACGGGTCGTCCTCGCTGAGCGAGAAGAACTCCACCGAGAAGGCCGTCGTCTCGGTGTCCAGCGTGCCGAAGAGGGAGGTCGCATTGATCGTCCCATTTAGGGTCCCTGCAAGCTGTGACTCGAGCGAGCTTGTGGCGGCCTGGAAAGCAATGCTCGTGGAGAGACTAGTCGGTGCTGGGAAATTTTGTCCGTATAGAGGGCATGGCTGGGTGTAGACGGCCGACGCAGCAGAGGCCGAGCTTGCACCCATTGCTAGAAGATATATGCCAGATGTTGAATGCATGGTGATGTGTGAGGGTATCTGCAGCTTGTTGCAAACATATGCACTTCCATCCTCACCACATGCATGCCTTCATGCGTGGTCTTATACTAGATGTGATCCTCTCACGAGTCCTCATAGTCGTGGGCCATTCACAATTATGGATGTATGCTCCATCCTCAAGTTTGCTCCAAGTAGCTCAACAGCTGAGCCACAAAATTCATCCACTCCACCTGCTATAGTAGAAGACGTCTCGCGAACTTGGTGTACAAGTCGATGCCTAGACTCGGATCAGGTCCACCAATGTCGTAAAGTGGGTCCAGTGCGAGCGAGAAAGCGAAGAGGCTGTCCGTTGAATAATTAAGCCTCAGCTGCGCCGCCCTCTAGAGCGATACTACATAGTGTATTGGTATGCAACGGTAGGGGTCAAGATCCTTTCTCTGCAGGATTACAGCTGTTCCATTCATAGGACTTCCGAATCTTGCAATTTCGCGGCGATCTAGAAAACCTTGAATCATGTTTGTGCTGTCGAGCTCTCGCGCCTCTCAACCGCTCCATTGGGACAGGACGGATGGCACTTATGTCCCACAGGAAACCGAGCCCTTGGGAGGATCGTCGCGGCACCTGCGCAGAGGTCGGGGTCAGCCTCGAGGCTCTGATCCTACAATAGGTGAAATTACCTAACCTAGGCGACTGGATCCTATGAACTGCGCAGCACTGCTCCTGAACCCGCATCGATTCAGTGTGGTAACCAGGGAGCCGTCACTTGCGAGCGGTGAAGGTGGTGTACCCATGTCATCTGCTGCGCTCAAGGGAGCCGAGCCACGTGGCGAGCTTTGGAGTAATGAGAGCCGAGATGTTCTTCCTTACTTCGACCTTGGGGCCTACGCGAGATGAGCTCCTGCCCATACAACCTTGCATGAAAGAATGTTGGGACAATTTTAAAAGCTCAGAGCTTGAGTTGCGGTCTTGCTGTGAGATGTGTATACGACGGCGATGGTGGACCGAGCAACCCCCGCAATGTAACAGAGACCCTGGGAACTAGATAGGGTGAAAAGAGAGCATCTCGGAAGAAAGATGGTCACGGAGTATTCGGCAAAGGAATGGCGTTTGCAGGCCGAAGTAAGCCCAGACTGTCGAGGTTTGTTGGTTATTCTGGTTGTTTGCTAGCTACCTAGTACCGCAGGCCAACATTCCTGTGTCGCCTTCCTATCGTTGCGAAGACGGACACAAAGCCGTGCCCAAATGGAGTTCCCGCTTAGTAGACACGCTTGGGAGGAGACATGGTAGCCTTGATGGTCAGGCTACCAACGTTCTGCCAGCCCTTCTTCAGCAGGGACACCAGGTAGTTGATGGCCAGCATGATGTTTCCGACCAGCTGCTCCTGGGTCATGCCGACGTTGCCGACAGCGACACCCATGCACAGAACCTTCTTCAGCTGGAACTTGATGGTGGACTTGACCTCGGTGATCTTGTCGGACAGGTTGTCGCCGTGGGAGACGGGGGTGGGGAACTTGCCGGCTGTTGCGAGATTTCAAGAAATGTCAGAAAACGAAAGGTTCCTTGCGTGGACAGAGTAGTGATAATGGCTCGGGGATTTCGATCAGAGACATACCCTTGGACAGACCAGGACCCAACAGACGGGGGATCTGCTTGATCAAGCTGTCGGAAGCGATGAAGGCATCGTACTTGCGGGCAAGCTTCTTGATGAGCTTCTTGTTCTTGTTCAGCTTCTTCAGGTCGTCGGAGGACATGGCGTCGACGCCACCGTGCTTGGCACGATCGATATCGTGCTGGTCACCCAGAATGCAGACGGCCATGTTGGGGCGGGGCACGGAGGGCAGCTTGACAGTGCCGGAGAAACGCTTGTCACGCTGAGGGTCATAGTTCTTCAGGCCGATCTGAAGCTCGACAGTCTCGAGGAAGTTGCGCTTCTTGGTCTCCAGGGCTGTTGATGGGGCACACACACACTATCGTCAGTACTACAGGCCGGCAGAAGACGAGAATGAATTGGCGATGGGGTGAAATTTTGACTGACAGTACTCAAGGAGCTCGGCGACGTTCTGGCGCACTCCGGCGACCGTGATCTTCGACATCTTGACGGTCTTCCAATAGAAATCTTGAGGTTCTAATGGTGAGGATTATTACGCCTTTCAGGTGGTTATCGTGGTCGTTGTGGTCGGAGGGGGAAGAGGAAAGTTCGCTAGAGGAATTTGGGTCGAGTCAAAGCGAAAAAGTTCAGGGCCCCACATTTTTGTGATCTGGTGGGGTCACGTGACTGCGGTCAACTGAGCAGCGCTCTTTCTGCATTAAATCGTCAAGCAGGTGAAAGGCATTCCATTTTGAGGAAGAAAAGCAAGGCCAGATTCGAGTGAGACATCTGAAGCAGGATTTTCAATATATAATGATCTTGGAAAGGCTGCCGTAGGAAACGCGTTGCCACAGGCAGATATTCACACCTTCCGAGATCCCGCCATGAACGACCTCCACCTGGACCCAATGCATGCGCATGCGCCCTCAAGACATTATATACCAGGTGACCATGATACCAGTCTTGCTAGAAGACTGGACTCATTTGTACGGATCGTAAGCCATAGCGCAGCACAGCCTGCCACAGACCGCGGCCGTGCTCTTGACGCCCAGCTGGAGTACCCCTCATGTCAAGACTGGAGAGAAGCAGACGAAACATGTCGAATCTACAATGCGTACAGGCAGGCAGCCAGGAACATCGCGTCCACTGGCCATCCTCCCCCCGCGATAAATTCTACTCTCCAAGGTCTAGTGTGTGGTTCATCATGCTATAAAGCTTTTGCTCTGCAGCAAAGCGTCTCTTTGGTGTTCGTCTGTATGTCGCGACCATTCCACCGCCAGGGACCTAGGAACGACGTGCCTGGCAGTTAGGTGGTCGGTAAAACGTTGCTTAAGGAGGCCGGGAACGGAAGAAAATCCATAGGGAATATGGGAAGACCCTCAGCAAGCCGCCGTAGCGGAGCCTCCAGTATTGTGAGGTATTCTCTTCACATGACGGTGTAGAGAGTAACCCGTACTGATGTGAGGAAGGAAAGGAAGAAAATTGTTACAAAATCGAGAGCTGCGACCTGATTTTTATGATGGGCGGATAAACTGCGCTAGACCAGACTTGGACTGGTGTCATTGCTATCGATAATAAGCCACAGGCCACAGCCACACGCGCCCCGTTAGCCTTTAGATTCCTCTCCTGCTCCTTGTCTGGGCTGGCCAACCTTGAAATGGCCTGACCTTTTCCTGATATTATGATGAAAGCAGGTGAACTGAAAAGTGGACGCTTTCTTGTTCTTCAAAGATTTGGAAATTTGTTCTGATAAGGCTGTTCTCGCCCGTATCTATATGTCTAGATTGAAGAAAAGAAGAAGACGCGTCGAAAATGTATCTAACACGCTGTGAACGTCACTCTCCTGCTCAGTCTCGCAACTCCGCCTTCGGCCAAAACCTCAGATCTTGGATGATGCTCCGACAAAACCGTCACACACAGCGGTCATAAGACGGTTGGCAATAGCCGTCTGCGGTGGTAGCCTCAGGTTTCCTTCCTTCCACCCTTCGGGGGCCGGGTCGCCGAGACCAGACACGCCCTTTTCCAGCGCCTCCTTGACCTCCTCGATGGCGAACCACTTGGCATCCTGCAGTTCTGGGTCGTTTCCTAGATCGATCTTCTCGCCGTCGCCAGGGTGGGCCTGGCCGATGGCACCTATCATCAGGCTGGCAGGGAAGGGCCACGGCTGTGAGCTGTGGATGACCACACGGCTCAGCTTCACGCCGCTCTCCTCCCACACCTCACGCCGGACCGCCTCCTCGATCGATTCGCCTGGCTCCAGGAAGCCTGCCAGCGTGCTGTACCAGTGTGGAGGGAATCTCTTGTTCCTGCCCAGCAGGATCTTGGACCCGTCGGCTGACACAACGGCCACGATAATAGTCGGGTCTGTCCTCGGGAAGCAGATGTTGGAGACGCCCTGTCGGGATGCGCATGGGCCTCGCTCTTTCAGCGTCCCGCCTGCCAGATCCGTGGGTGGACAGGTCCGCTTGCCCCCGGCGTTGACCGAGAGCGTCTTGGATCCGCACTGCGCGCAGAAGGGGTTTCGAGTGTTCCAGTCGAACATCGATCTCGCTTGCGCATATACAGCCGCTGCATAAAGCGTGTTAGCCTCAAATACACAAGACCTCATCATAGGTGGCGCGTATGCCCTGTCCAGAAAAAGGCCGGGGGAAAAAAGGAAAGGCTGACCTTCGCCGTATGCCAGGTTCATTGCTCTCTGGTTTTTCAAGAAAGAGTACCCCTTGGCCTTCACGGCCTCGACCACCTTGCTTGCCTCCTCGGCGAGGCTTCCATGCGGCGAGACGTCGACTGCGAAGTATGGCCTGCCTTTGAATTCCTTGTAGCCAAAGGTGTCGCTTGTGCTCGGCGCCTGCAGCTTGTTGCCCTCGTCGATGCCCAGCAGCAGGATGAGCGGTCTTTCCTCGTCGGAGCGGAAGTTCTTGATCAGCTCCTCCTCACTCTTCTCGAACGGGTCCGGCCCCGTGAACCCCTTCACGTCCGAGTAGCTGACATAGCCCAGCTTATTCTGGCTCTCGTCCACCAAGGGGGCAAGCTCGTTGAGAAGAAGGAAGCGCGTGGACGGGTGCGAGAAGGCGGAGCGCAGGAAGGAGTGGTCGGTGCGGAGGAAGCCGACGCGGTTGAGGGGGGAGCCAGCAAAGTAATTTGCGATCTCGCGGCCGAACTTGGCAGAGAGCATGGAGGCGTCGTCGTCCACGGTGGGCAGCTCAGGTGCGATCGACATGTTTTTCGAAAGGAGCGCTGCTTCCAGGAAGGTCAGTACCAAAGCAGCTGGGGGCCAGAGCAGAAGAGCTGCTTTACATGCGACTTTACAAGCAATAGATTGGGATGCGGACGATACACGGGACACAAGAGGGCAGGGATAAGCCTAACTGAGAAGCAGGAGAGCCGCTCCTAGCTGCGAGTCAGGGAACTAACTACTTTTTCGAATGACGGCTCTTGTGTTGGACATCGTCATCGGCGGGTTGGTGGGGAATTTTAGAGGGGCAGTCGAGTAAGTCAGTATGTCCGATACGCTGATAAATCAATCTGCTGTGTTCTACCGTCCAGCGGATACCGAGGCTCTTTAAGATTCCGGCGCCGACCCGGCACCGGCGGGTTGGCGTTTGCCTTCTCACTCCTCTCTCTCTCTGCCACCGACCTTTTGCTGGTCGCTATGAAAGTCAGGCAAATACCAAATTTGTGGCATACATGGAAAAATTTCATGAATTATGGAATAGAATGCATTTTGAGAGCCGCCGGCGGTATGGACGTTGGATTGTATGACAAAAGCCGGTATCGGCTGGGCGTTGAGCTGAGATGAGATCAAGGAGAGTAAAAAGGCCCACCACCTCCAGGTGAGACACTGAGAGATCTGAATTTGGTGCACAATTGGGAAAAGGCAAGTTGAAATGTCAGACCAAGCCGATATGGTCTCAAGGTCAAAAGAAAGAAAAAAGCTACTCGGCATCAGATCTTTGATAACTGTGTACCTCGAGATGACGATTTTCTCTCCCTCCACCTCGCATTACTATTACTTTACATCCTGCGATTACTTAACATGACTGCTCAGTTCCGACAGGTAAAGCATGTTCACTCTTACTTGCTTGGAGTGCAGTGTAACTCAACCCATTCTTCGTCTTCAGGGACACTATACACAACCAATTTCACGAAGCAGTGCTGAACAATCAGTCTCTTACAAGCCCTGTTTTACTTTTCCTTGGCTCTACCTCATCCTAGACTAAAGAAGAAGAAAAAGGATAAGGGGGAGATATCCATAGTACAGTGCTTGGAGCCGTACAAATTTCCCAGCGTGTAACCTGGCTTGGGGTCATCTCAGCCACGATTTGATCGATCTGTACACCCCATCCACGCCCATCCAGCCCGCTCATCTGCCCCGATCTGACAGACCCAAGCCCCTGGGCCGTCTGGGCGTTCAGGTGGCCCTCCTCTCTAAACGTTGCGTTTGCAGGCCACCAACAGCGCCAGGCCAATAGGCGACATAGACCCGCCTTCCCCGCGTTCTGTACCCCAGATTTTGGCCCAAACTTTAGCGGCTGTCTAGAGGCAACCTTTTCGATTTTTTCTTGATCATCGCTGCAGGGGGGTGGCCTGACGTTGCCTCCGGGCTCGGCCAAGCATTTGCTACGGGCAGAAAGGCGTCACTGTGTGAAAAGAAGAAAAACTCGTACTTTTTTCCAAGTTTACCATGGGATACCTTTCCTTTCAAGGCGCCATTATCTTTTCCCCCTCCTTTGTCTTTCAGCCGCAGCCTACTTCACTCTTTTAGTAGGCCCTAGCAGTTTGGCGACGTTCAAACAAATCAATTCCTACCTTTTCGCTCCTGTCACCATCTCTTGAAACGACCCTTACTGCATCCTCTCTCTCTCTTCTCCTTGCCCCCAAATAGGTTCAGCCTCGATCACTCCACGCGATCAAGAAAATCTTGCCCGTGATGGTGCCACCACCAGGGCCATTGAATCTCGACGTCGAGGCAATATCTGGGATTTGCGGGTACGGTCTTTCCCAGAGATGATCATTGTTCACCATGCCAACCTGGTTCTCTCCTGTCTTTCTCTTCTTCCTGCTAACGAGTGCCATGTGCGCTTTTCCTCCCCAGATCCATATCCATCGCCTGTTGGGTCGTCGTCTTCTCCCCCCAGATCATCGAAAACTTCCGCCGCTCCTCCGCCGACGGCCTCTCCCTCCAGTTCATCATCGTCTGGCTGCTCGGCGATGTCTTCAACATCCTCGGCGCCGTCCTGCAGGGCGTCCTGCCCACCATGATCATCCTTGCCATATACTACACCATTGCCGACATCGTCCTGCTCGGACAGTGCTTCTACTACAGGGGCTTCACGTGGAAGGACGAGGTGGTCCCGCCCCCAGCCCAGAGAAAGCGCACTCGTTCTCAGGGGAACGGGCATGGGGCGCACGAGGAGAACGGGAATGGGACCAACGGGCACGTGCTGCCCGACGAGCGGACGAGCCTCCTGGACCGTGCCGACCTGCGCCCACGACGCGGCTCAGACTGGTCCGACCGGCTGATCCACGTGAACCCCGTCGTGCCCATCATCGAGCCCTCGGCACCGCCCCCACCGCCGTCGACCACGCTGCAGCGCGTGGCCTGGAACACCGTCGCCGTCCTCATGGTCATTGCCGCCGGCGTGGCGGGCTGGTTCCTGAGCCGTGGCCACGGAGGAAGAGGATCATCGCACGGGCACGACAACAACAACAACAACAACGACAACAACGACAACAACGAAGACCCTCATCTTGATATCCATTTTGATCTCTGGGGCCAGATCTTCGGCTGGCTCTGCGCGGTCCTGTACCTGGGCTCGCGCCTGCCGCAGCTGCTGCTCAACTACCGCAGGAAGAGCACCGAGGGCGTGAGCATGCTCTTCTTCCTCTTCGCCTGCCTCGGAAACCTGACCTATGTGCTGTCCATCTTCGCCTTCGACCCCAAGTGCTGGGACCACAGCGCCACCAACAACAACGGCTGCCGGCCCGGCGAGGACGCCGGTCGCGTGTACGGGCAGTATATCCTGGTCAACCTGTCGTGGCTGGCGGGGAGCCTGGGCACGCTGTTCCTGGACATGGGCATCTTTGTGCAGTTCTTCATATACAGTAGCGAGGACGGTGGCGAGTATGATGACGCCGACAGTGCGTTGGAGGAGGGGAGCAGGGAGGATGACGAGTTGAGTATCGATGGAAATCGCTGGGATCAGAGGCCGGTCTTGGAGAGGCACCAGTCCGAATGGTCCAACTAGGAACCTCGATTGCAAAGACTTTTTGTCCTTTCTTTCTTTCTTTTTTCAACCCCCACCCTCGTCCTCCTCGTTCCCCTTCCCTGGCGCCCCCTTCCCCCCACCCTTTTCCCAACATTGTGGCGGCTTGACAGGAGTTACAACGAATCGGGGCGGTGGTGGCTCAATCATCCTTCATCATTCTTACACGGCATTGGGAACAAAAGACAACAAGGAACAACAGAAAACAAAACAAGCAGGTATAAAAAAAAAAAGGGCCGGTGGTTTTGCATGTTCGGCGGCGGCGGGCTTCAAAAAAGGAGGGGCGGGCAAACATACATAACAACAGGCGCGCGGGCGGGCGGAAAGTTCTTGAAACGGGTCGGCGTTCTTTTTTCGCAAATATTCAGGCTGGCATCTTTTGAGAAAGGGAGGGTTAAACCACGCTACTCCGATCTGAATTCCATCCCCTTCACCTACTGTCTCGGTTTTAGATGTCTCTCGGGGAATATTTCGAGTCTGATCGAGATGATCAATTGTCAGAGTCTACCTGCTCTCTGGGCGAACGCGTTTCTGCATCCCTGCTTCTTCTTGAGTCTGCCCCCCCCCCCCCTCCGTGGTGTACTTGTGTGTGATGCCCGAAGGAGGGACACACTTTGCCTCCTCAGGCTTCGGCATCTACTAGTCGAGTTTTCGTCTCCTACAGGACTTGCGACGTTCTCTTTTGTGTTTGTGTGTGTATGTGTGTGTGTGTGTGTGTGTGTGTGTAAGTGAGTGAGAAAACTCTAGGATTCGTTTCTCGAGCGTAAAAAGGAAGCTCAGGATAACAATGTCGGTGGTGCCTCAAGCAAACAAACTCCTTTGGTCTCTAAAAAACTCTATCAAAAGTCCTAGGTGCGACCTACATGTCTTGTAATCTACCAAACAAAAGTGACAAATACACGAGTATCAAACAATAGGAAAATAGTGCGATGAACCACCAAGTTGGCCCCTCTGGCCCCGACGTACAGACAGCAACAACATCCTTCACCACCTCACTGCGTGTGTGAAGCCCTGCATCTTCTCTTTCAATTCACACATACTCCCACATTTCGTCGACCCCCATCTACACACAATCATCCCCCCTCCCTTTTCGCAGCTTTCTTCAACACCACCCGACCCGCCTGCCCAAGAAGCATATCCCAGATCCCAGCGCAGTGATGCCCGTAAAGACGATCAGGCTGCCGAATCCGCTCCCGTACGCCAGGCTGGCCTCTCCCTTCCACGGCATGGCGTGGTACATGGCCTGGCTCATGGGGCCCGAGACCACGTTGCCGATGCCTCTCCCGGCAGCAAGCAGGACGAAGACCATGACGGGGTCTACGCCCTCGCCGTAGCCCTCTGCGCCCTCCCCGGCCCCGATGGGCGAGATGGGGCTTTCAGGGTCGCTAGAGCTCGTGCTGGGGGCGGACAGCATGTCTTTGCCGCTCACTTCACGCATGACACCGGTCCAGGTGGTGCTGTAGCTGCCCGCGGACAGGCCGTAGCTCACGCAGTAGAGGTAGACCATGACCATGTTCTGAGCGCATCCCCACAGGAGGAAAGTGCCCAGAGTGGCTCCGATGGTCGAAACCATGACGCACGTCGTGACGTGGAAGCGGTCGATCAGCCACCCTATGGCGACGCAGCCCACCACGGCGGACGTGTTGAAGATGAGGATGCAGACGGAGGAGGCAAACTCGGAGGCGCCAAGGACGTCGCCGGCAAAGATGGGCACGTAGATGCCCGGGATGTAAAATCCGATGGCCTCGATGGTGTTGGAGACCTGGTACAGGATGAATCGACGCGAGAGGGAGAACCGCAGGTTGAAGGAGCGCAGCGAGCGCACGGGCAGCGGTGGAATGCGTGGTTTGATGTACCATGCCAGGGGCGCGGTGATGCCGAAAAGCACCACTGCCCAGATGATGATGGTCGTCTGATAGCCGTACGACTCGAGCAGGCGTTCGAGGATGAGCGGGAGCACCACACCCGCCAGACTCGTCCCGGACCACATGATCCCGTACGCGAGGCCCTTGCGCTTGACGAACCATTCGTCAATGTACATGGTGCACGGTGTGTACGCGATGGCGCCGCCAACGCCATAGACGACGCCCTGGGTGATGATGAGCTGTGTGACGTTGGTCGCCCAGGCGCTCACACAGAGGCCGCCGCAGAGGATGAGCAGGCCGACCAATGGTGAGTATCTGGCCCACCGCGGATACATGCGGTTCAGGAGCAGAGCTGGAAGGCCTCCCAGGTACATCAGTCCTGAGCAGCAAGTGCCAATGTTGGCGATGGCCGATGACCCCTTGAAGGGCTCAGTCCGGGCATAGTAGTCGCTCAGAATACCGAAACAGAAGCCGTAGCCTGATGGAGGGGGTGAGAAGGACGAAGAAACAAGAGGTCAGCAGCCATGTCTTTTATCTTTGGTGGTGGTAGTCATTGAAGAGGGTGGTGGTGGCGGCGGCGAGGGCGAGGGCAATGGGGAATTGATACTCACTCCAGACCAGCGCCGAGAGCACAAAGCATGCCAACAGGAACAGGTAGGCATGTTTGCCGGTGTCTGCAGGCGGTAGACAAGAAAGTCGATGGTGGAGCTCCTCTGTCAGCCCAAAATCTCCTCCGTGGCCTGCCCTGGCAGAAAAGGCGCTCTCATTGTCAGATGTCCTGGCCCTCAGAGAGGCCATGGAGATGGTACGTCTGGGTGCCATCTTCTTTTTCTTTTTTCTAATTTTTCTCTTTCCTAAGTCCCTTCTCTGTGAGATATCTCCCACCTCTGAGTATCGAATGGAGCGAGACGCCTGCGACAGACGAATAGGGCCGATGTCTGATACACGAGCAACCCTAAGAGGGCAGAAAGGGCGGAGTCGATATAAATATGGGAGACCGGGGTCTACATCAAATGCGAGGAAGGGAGCACGGCGGAGAGAGACATTTACGTCTCGAGGGGCGGGGGACCATTGAGGGTGTGGGTCACGATGATCCCGTGAGAGAGTGAAGCTGCGCAGACAGGTTGGGACAAAAAAAGCCCTACGGCTGTCCCTAGATTGGCGAGGAACCACTTGAGATTCCCATGATCTGGTGCCCCCGGCTTCTCCCCTGGTACAAGTGGACAGGAGGACCCCGTCCGCCCTCGAGAGGTACATACCATAGTACGTTCCCCGGCTCCACCACTTGACGACGGCCCTTATCGTGACATGAAGTATTTTTCTCTGGAGGGGGGAGGGGGGACACCACCGCGAGGCAGAACTTAAGACACGAAGCTCAAATGGGATCTGCCCGCGGGACAAGTGCTCCAAAAAGGCGGGCGATCAGCATGCTCAACCCATTCCTCCGGTGTCCAGCTCCAGCCATTGGAACAGATGGGCCCCGTCCCGGTTGAGGCCATGTCAATTTTTTTTGGTGAGACAGTAGACCACAGAGTGGTGAGAGTGATCGGCGACCTCTCGACAAGGAAAGTGGACGGCCATGACTTATCGTGAGCCTCAACAGAGCCTTTTTTTGCCTCACCCTTCGTGCTGCTCTGCTCTGTCTGTTTGTCTCTCTTGGGGATGGAATTGTTTTTCGCCTCCCTCTCTCCCTAACGCAGATAAACCGTCGTGGGGCCACTAGGCACTTTCGCCAAACGACTCTGCTAATAGCAAGACACAAGATCTCAGATGGTGGATCGTGACATGCTGCTTTCCTTGGGCCTCCACACCGAGAAGTCACACCACATCGCTGCGACGGGACCACCAGTGCTGCCCCTCGAGGCCTCACGGTTCACCTGGGCTGCAGCGGCCGGCGACTTGGCCATTCATAGCCGGAGATGCAGTTCCCGGCTTCTCGTTTAAGACTATCCATGAAGCGACGTGTGTCGAGCGGCACGTCATCTTTGTGTGGCCGGCATTCCTGTCCGAGGTCAGCGATAGAGTTTGCAATGGATAGTTTCGTCTTCGTGCCCGTGGAAGGCGGAATGAAGGTGATAGGTCGCGACGAGGAGAAAAAGGGTGAGACAGTTCGCGGATTAGAAATCCGAGCTTGGGTGTGTGTGAAGGAAGAAGGTAGGGTGGAAACTTGAAGGGCTAAGACGTTGTTTTTGTTGACCATCTGGCAAGTGCCAGGGATGCCCCCCCCCCCACACACATTTTCTTGAAACAGGCAAGCACGATCTCGGGGTTTAGATCAAGGGAAAGCAGGGGGAAGCTACGATCTCCAAGGATCACTAAACTAGTGAGGTACTTGGTACTTGCGGTGTATGCACAGTGGCCGAGCCATTGTACCGAGGTATCTCTCTTCTGTCAGCCGCGGGGGGAAGCCGCTCTCCAGCGTTCTACTATCACTGCAACGAGAGAGTGCTTGCATACTAGCTAATTACTACTCACTACTCAGTTCGGTGCGAGACAACATACATGACAGCTTCACTGCTCTACGGCCGGATACTGTGTATTGTATCCTTCTTTGTTTCTGTTTATATATACAAGCAATAACTGTCTCTCTGTTCTCGCAGGTTTTCTTTTGTCTTTGCCCACCATGGCAGACTCGGTAACGACTTTGGAGTACAAAGGCCGGGTCGCCGTCCTCACTATTCAGAATGAGGCCAAGCTGAACGCTCTGAATCAACAACAATATTACGACATTGCAAAGAAACTGCGCGAAATTGCGACTCACGATGAGGTTTACATTACCGTCCTCTTGGCCAAGGGACGCTTCTTCTCCGCGTAGGTTCTGTTTGCCTGCCTGCCTGTCAAGCCTGTCTCTCCTTCCATTCATTCAACCATTCCCGTGCCGCCCCTTCTCGGTCTGGCCTAGGCTCTTCTAAATTCCCCTTCACGATCCCTTCATCTACCGTCCCCGCGTCCCGGAGCCTATTCACTTACCCTCTTTTCTTAATCTCCTCTCCTTTGTTTGTATCCTTTTCCTTCTCTTCTTTCGCTCTCTATACTCCATCCAAAGCAAACCCCGAAAGCCACGCCAGGCCAGGCCACTCCACAGCTCTCCCCGAAGAGCGTCTCATATCGGTCATTTGACTCACAAGCTCTCATTCCAGCGGCGCCGACGTCTCCATCAGCAGGGACAACCCCGAGGGCGACACCGACGTGCGCAAGCACTGGATGGGCTCCTTCGTCGCCAACAACCTCAACATCACGCACGCCTTCTACACGCACCCCAAAATTCTCGTCGTAGGTCTCAACGGTCCCGTCATTGGGCTCTCTGCCGCCCTTGTCGCCCATGCCGACTTCATCTACTGCACGCCGCACACGTTCCTCCTGACCCCCTTTAGCTCCATCGGCCTGGTCGCCGAGGGCGGCGCGTCGCGCGCCCTGGTGTTGCGTCTGGGCTATGCCAAGGCGAACGAGGCCCTCATCATGAGCAAGCGGATCCAGGCCAGCGAGCTGAAGGAGGCTGGGTTCGTGAACGCCATCTTCGAGACGGGCACCGGCAAGGGGGAGGATGATAGGTTCAATGCCCTGGTGCTGAAAGAGGTCGAGGAGAGGCTGGGCTCTCATCTGGAAGGCGATAGCCTGCTGGGGATCAAGAAGTTGATCAAGCAGCCCGAGAGGGATATCATGGAGACGCAGAACGTGAGAGAGGTGTTTGACGGCCTGGAGAGGTTCGTCAGCGGGGTCCCGCAGAGGGAATTCAGGAAGCTAGCCAGTGGTGAGAAGAGGCACAAGCTGTAAGCGCCTGCGTCATGGCAACCTTCATATCATGCTTCTTTTAGATGTATACTTTTTCTTTCGTCCTCCAAAAAAGTCCCAGCACTGTAGCTATGGGGTATTGCAAATCCTATGTAGGCATTTCATATCGCTAGCTGAGCAGACCAAACAACAGGCTGCTCCTCTTCCAGTACTCCTGCGAGGCCTTGTTCAGCCGTTGACGTGCCGAGGTGTCCTCTATCTCCGTTTCCTTCCACACAGCCTCTTCCAGCACCTTGAGCTCATCCGCAGGAATAGAGCACTTCAGCAGGCCAATGTCGAAGAGCCATTGAACCAACAGGTCCTTGCGTAGCTTGTCAGCCAAGACCCTCGAGGCGGCCTCCTCTGCAACCTGCTCTGTCTGGTTCACCTCATTCTCCTGGGTGGCTGCTTCATCACCATCTTCCTCTTTTGCCGTCTCGTCAACGGCAGTGGCTTCCTCATCCTCGTCTTTCGGCTCAATTTCTTCCACCTCGGACTTCTCGTTTTCCACTGTAGCGTCGGACTGCGCGAGGTGGGCATCCAAGGCTTGCGTCCAGCGGTTCGAGAGCTCCCTGCCCACAAGATCCTTCAACATGGAGACAGCGGTTGGGCTCCAAAGGTCCGTCCCAGCATCACTCATGGCCACGATGAGACTCCGCAGCAACCTGAAGATGCCAGGAGACGGGGACGTCGGCAGCTCAGGGCTTCCTTCCCACAGGCTTCGGCCCACGACCATCTTCCGCGCGAGAGCGTTGCTCGCAAAGTCGTCCACGGGTGCGCTCGCCACAGCAGATGCGATCTTCTCTTGCAGCGAGGGGACCATTCCAAGCCCGAAGCCCTTCACAGCTTCAATCTTGGGCAGTTTCGCCCGTATGTCTCGCAATATCCGCACGAGATACATTGCAATCCTGCCAGCCTTGTCCCCGTCCGCGTGGGCTGTCCACAGCTCAGACAGCTGCTTGTCGAGGTCTCTAAAGGCCCTTTCCAGCGCAACATCTAGCCTCTGCTGCAGCTGCGCCGGGTCGTCCCGGCTCAGAGCCTGCTGCCTCTGGTCGATGGTCTCCTCGTCCTCGATCTCGTCCACGTCGTTATCCCACCTCTGCCTCTTCAGCTGCTCCACCACCTCCTCGACGTCATCGATCACCGAGGCCCACGATTTGTACCCCGTGACCGCTCGCGCAACGGCGTCATTGCGCCCATACAGCCGGGCGATCACGTCCTGCGAGAACGGGCCGGCGCCGTAGTGCAGGTCCATGTCGAGCGAGCCCACGTCCCAGAGCCGCTGCTGCGCGTCCGTCACGCCCGCGCGCCACACCTCGAGGGTCGACGCCACCTCGGACCCGACGAGGCGCAGCTTGTGGACCTTGGCGTCGAGCACGCCCATGACGTGCGCGTTGATCGTCTGGCGCAGCTTGTCGAGCATCACGGACGGGTCGAAGCCGCGCGCCTTGCCGCCGTCGCGTATCCAGAGCTGCAACACCTCGGTGCGCATCTCCGTCAGGATCTTGAACTCGGTCGTGCGGTCCAGCGTCTTCTCCAGCCCGGCGAGCAGGACCTGGCTGCCCTTGGATGACCAACTTGTCAGCATCTCGACAGCCTGCTTGCCATCCAGGTCATTGTGCGACATGGATGGCTTGAAGGCCCGTATCTTTTCGCTGCACCAGCGCTCGTAGATGTCCAGTCGTAGCCCTTCCGTCTCGCGTAGCGATGAGCTAGACAGGAGTGTGTCCCTCTTCAGGGATGCTATCGCCTCAGCGAGCTTGTTGGGTACAAGGAACTGTACATCAAGTATGGTCTTGGTGTAAAGCTCCAGGCCCCGCACCACATTCACGGTGCTCCTGTGTTCCTCCACGTCAAAGACCGATGCCATCGCGCTGCCACGGACGTCAAGAAAGTGTCGAACAACGTCGCGTGTCCCAGAGTTAGTAGCCAGGCTGTACGCACAGAGAGCCCTGAGAACAAGCTGGCGGCTCGTCGTCTCGCCGACGGCCTCCAATACCTTGTCGGTGCTCTTCCGCAGTCGCCTGCGAAGCCTGTCCAGGCTCTGGATCGAAGCTTCAACCGCAGCCCTGTCCTGCACATCAGGCTTGTTCTCATCGAAGCTCCTGGCCAG
This sequence comes from Cryphonectria japonica, assembly GCA_014851275.1. Lineage (NCBI taxonomy): Eukaryota > Fungi > Ascomycota > Sordariomycetes > Diaporthales > Cryphonectriaceae > Cryphonectria > Cryphonectria japonica. The sequence goes on along the minus strand of JACWTT010000029.1, from coordinate 261,299 downwards.
AAGTCGTCCCAGCACCAGCACCTTTGCCGCAACCACCAGCTGCTCCCCGTCCACCACCTGGCTGTTGTCCCCCTTCCTGCCGAAGCTCTTTAGCAGGCGCGCCAGCACAAGCACGCACCCAGCCAGTATCTTTGCCCTCGCCGCACCTCCCAGGTCCCTCCTCCCGCTCCCGCTCTCCACCACGCCCTCCCGCTCCCCCGTGAACCTCGCCAGCCCGCTGACCTTTCCTCCCACGACGCCCCTCCCACACCGCGCGCCCATCGTCCCCAGGATCCCCTGCACCTCGTCCATATCGCCCCTCATGCGAACGATAGCATCGGCCGTGCCCAGCAGCTCGCGATAGCTGCCGCCGACCTGCGTGCGCAGGCGGGCCTTCTTGTCATCGATAGCGAGGTGGATCTGCTTGTGCAGAGCGCGGATCTGCGGGAGGGTGTAGGAGGGGAGGGTCTGCCCAGAGGAGGAAGGAGCGGCCGAGAAGATCTGGGCGGAGGAATTGAGGGTCGTGAGGTCGACATCGGGTAGGTTTGCGGCCATTGGGAAGGTTGTTTGGGTTGGTCGACGACGGAAGGGCTCAATTCGATTGGAGGACAGCGACAATGTCGTCGCGAGGAATATTATCGAACCGTATTATTGTATTATCATGTCTTTCGGGAATTGATCGGGGTCGGCCCGACAAATTGAGGTTTTGTGAGATTTTTGTTGCGATTGTTTGTGGTTGCTGCGTTGTGTCGTGGTCTTGGGAGAGAGAGAGAGATGCTCTTCCGAAGCTTGCATGCTGTCATCTCAGTGTAGAGCAGCTAAGCCGAGTCGGCACCGGCTGGCCATATTTCCGTGAGCAACACATGCCACTCATTGCGTATTGTACACAAAGCAATTCGACCGCTTTCAAAACGGATCATGAAATAAATGAAAACCAAAATGAAAAGGCGAAGGCTCGTTCTTTTAGGTGTATGTTCCAAGACAATGTCATATAATGTGTTCGTATCTCTACAGCCTGACGCTCTTGATGAGTCCCGTCTTGATACCTGTCGTCTCTCCCTGGTATCCTCCTGGACCTTCTCCCCCCTTGTACACAGCCTTCATGCTCCTCAGCTTCTTTTGCTTCTCCTCGTACTTCTTTCTCTTCTTCACTCTCGGGTTGCGCACGTCCTTCTTCCTCCTCGGCGCCAGGCCCTTGTTCTTCTCTATCTGGTAGTTGATCTTCCGCTTGCCATCCTCGCCCACCGTCTCCACCTCTACCACACGGTCCGCTATGCTCGCCGCCGCCAGCGCCTCCTTGCGCGCGGTCTTGTCGTCCTTCTTGGCTTTGGTGCGGTGCGCAATCATGTCGTAGTAGTCGTCCTCGTTGTCGCGCACTTGCTTGGCCACCTTCTCGTCGCCGCTGCTCTCATCATCACCCAGCTCGGTGCCGTGCTTGGAGTCCTTCTTGCCTCTTCGCTCGGCCTCGGCGTTGAGTCGGGCAGCACGGTCCCTGAGACGCTCACGGTAAGGGATGTCCAGGTCTCCACCAGCGTCGCGTCCTGCATCAGCGCGGCGGCTGGCCTTCTGGACAATCTGCGACGTGTAGAACCGCAGGCTCTTCTTCTTTGCCGCCTTGTCAGCAGCCGTCCCTGCATCCAGGATCTCCTCCTCGCCAAAGTCTGAGTGGTCGTCTGCAGCTGGCTTGGCAGCCTTGGCCTTCTTAGCCTTCTTCGTCTTCGTGGCGAGACCGTCCAGGTCGGCGAGCGATGCCTCGACTGCCTTCATCTTGGCCAGCCTCTCCTTCTCTGCCTTGGTCTTCTTCTTCTTCTTTTTCTCGCTGTCGCCGTTGACTTCGGCCTTCTTCTCCGCCTGCTTGATAGAGTTGACTTCCTGCTCGGCCATTGACATGTCTTCTTCCTCGGCAGATTCCAATTCCATATCGCCAGCCAACTCCGTGACAGACTTCAGGCTCCTGATCTGCTGCCAAGCCTCCCTGCAGCTCACCAGGGTCTCCATGACCTCATGGTCCCGGAGATCTGCTGGGCTGAGCGATACTTGAGGCTCGCTCGACTCTCGCGACGGTGATGTCAACACGGCGAAGTAGCTCGCAAGCGCCGCGACGTAGCACCCCAAAATCCAATGCTTTGCCACTTCCAGGGATTGCGCCGGCTTGCCCTGCGCCTCCTTTTGTGACTGGACAAGTTGTGGTTGCAGCCTCTCGAACTCCTCGACGAGAGGCACAAACTCGGGGTACCTCGCCTGCAGCAGCCGATATCTCTCAGCGGGGCCCATGTCATCCGTAACCTCGATATCCTTCAGCTCCTCCGTGACGACATCGGCCCCGTCTTGCACCTCCTCCGCCGGCGCAACCCACTCGTCCTCGTCGAAGATGAAATCGGCCTCGTCCATATCAGCCAACTTCTTCTGCTGCAACCTCTTCGCCTCAGCCTCCTCTTCTAGGGCATCCGCCTCCGTCTCGATGGCGTCGGCGTTATAATACTCTTTTTTCGAGTCACCCCACCAACCCTCATCCCCACCCTCATCACCAGCCTGCTCCTCCTCGTCATCATCGGCAGCGCCGCCTGCCTTCTTCCTGATCTTTTTCGCCTGGGCCTTGGCGGCCTTCTGCAGCTCCTGGTACTCATCTTCCTCATCAGATTCAGAGGAGTCGTCCTCTCGGAGGACTTCTTCGTCTGATGCCTCGAGGAATTCGTCTGTCCGGTCGTCGGTGCGAGCACGCTTGGATCGTGGCTCATCCTCGAGCATGATTTTATCTTTGTCGAGGAAGTACTGCTCCTGGTCGTCGGCGACGTCCTCGTAGGTGCGGATGGCAAGGCGCGCGTCGGCGGGGTTGACGTCTCTTGGGCCTGACGGCGCCGAGGCGCGGGTCGCCTTTCTCTTCTTGGCCATGCTTTGTGACTTCCTCTATTTCTCCGAGGGGGAAATTCGAGCAGGTCACAGGATATGGCGTTGCAGGAAAAAGCACAGGGGCTTGGTCGGCAGAACTTGGTTTCGGTTGAACATTTGACACCCAAAAAATTTCCAGGGACTTTGGGAAGGCAAGACCAGGGGGAGTCCACTAGAAAAATCTTATCGATAAGAGTCGCTGCCCGCCCACACTCGCACATGCAGGGATATCACGCCAACGCCAGAGTACTACTATGGTACCTTCTCTACTACTGTAGATATATCACATACCCAAGTACACAGCGGTAGCCGTAATCCTCATGGTCCTCAGCCTCTCTCATAGAACACTCTCCTTACTGCCGTCACATTTCATCCCCTCACTCTCGCGTTACCTTGGAAGACTGTAGGGCCAATCAGGATCACACCACGGCTCAGCTCCCTCTAACAAATGAGACGTGGCGGCTGGGGGCTCGTTTACGCAAATTGGCCAGAGAAAGGACCCAACAACAACTCTTGCCTGATCGACAGCGCTCCTTGCAGCTGAACTGAGCTCATCCCATCGCAGCCTACTGGGCCTCAGGTCAGATCCAACACTTTGACCTCTGCTGCCGTTGAGCGAGGTTATGGACTACATAAAGTCAGCCAAGACGTCTCACCTGACTGCGGCTACTGCAGGTCTCCTGGCCGTCACTATCGCGTCCACCATGGGTTTCTTTGGCAAGAATCAGATGCCCGTCGAGGGCAAGGTACGCCTGGCACCTTAGAACACATCCATGCTTGAGATGTGCAAGTGGCTAATATGAGAGTTTCGAACCAATGAATATAGACTGTCCTCATCACAGGAGGCTCTGAGGGTATGGGACTGAGCGTGGCGTGTCAGCTGGCCGCCAAGGGAGCACACGTCGTGATCATCTCACGCAGCGCTGAGAAGCTCGAGAAGGCACTGAAGCAGGTCTCGGTAGGTAGCTTGCAGCTCCTCTTGTGATGCCTGGTCGTCTTAAAGCTGTAGCTGACAAGGTCTGCTTTTACGTCTCACTGCCAGGCTGCCGCCAAGTCACCCTCACAACGCTTCCACTCCATCCCATGCGACGTCTCCCAGCCAGACTACGCCCCCTCCGTCGTGTCCCAGGTCACAGAGTGGAACAATGGCCAGGCCCCCGACATAGTCTGGTGCGCGGCCGGGACAAGCACGCCGATGCTCTTCCACGACGACCGCGTCATCCCCGAGATGCGCCGCGAGATGGACATCAACTTCTTTGGCACCTCCGAGATGGCCCACGCCATCCTGCGGGCGTGGTGGTCCCCGGCCAATCGGTTCCCCGCAGACCAGCCCAAGCACCTCATCTTCACGGCGACGGTGCTCGCCCTCTATGGCGTGGTGGGCTACACAACCTACGCGCCTTCCAAGTGGGCCCTCCGCGGCCTCGCCGACACCCTGACGCAGGAGGCCCTCCTGTACCCGGACCAGCCCGTCAAGATCCACGTCGTCATGCCGGGCACCATCCTGTCGCCCAGCTTTGAGCACGAGCAGCGCGTCAAGCCCGAGATCACGATGCAGCTGGAGAAGGACGACCCGCAGCAGACCCCGGACGAGGTCGCGCGGAAGTCCATCGCTGGTCTGGAGGCGGGTCAGTACTACGTGACCGTCGCGCTGCTGGGACATCTGATGAGGTGGGGAGGGCTGGGCAGCGCCTCTAGGAACAACGCCCTGGTCGATACCATTATGCTGTGGATCATGACCCCCATCTGGTTGATCGTGCAGGTCGTGATAAATGGCGATATCAAAAAGTTTGCGAAGACCAAGGGTCACCCGAGCACCTATCCTAGGAAGGAATAGGTGCAGCGGAGAACAACATCTACTGTCTGACAGCACATAATATTAAATTCTTGTACAATTGACGATGAATAAATGATCTGTAGGATTTTGGCCGCATTATAGTATAGCATGGCTTTGGATACGTAGAAGATAAGCCCCATGCTAACTTAGAGATGCCCATCCAAAGACATTGTAGTAATACGCAGAGTCGGATGTCATCAATACTGAATTATTGGTAGCAAACTTATGCAATATATTTTCATAGTAAAGAGTGGAGAGCAGTAGGTTCGAATGAGGGAGTGGAGGAAACCATACTAACGTTGCCTTGCTCAACATTCTTCGTGATTCACCGCCAGAACCAGCCCGAGGATCTCCCTGTAGTGCCTACAGTCTTGTCCTTCTCATCCTTCTCATCCTGGCGAGCGACACCTGAAGACTCGATCCGGCCGGCCTGTGTCGAGGCCTGGTTCTCCTTGTCAGAAGAAGGGTGAACGCTGTATCGAGATTCCCGGCTGACTTCATTGCCATCCTTATCCAGTGTCCGAATCTCAGTCTTCTGGTGGACATAACCAAACATGTCAACGTGCTGGGTTGTTGATTTGATCGTTTTGCCGTGCGACTCATCTTGAGCCACGACCTCCGTTTGTTGTGGCTGCCCCGTCTGCGATCCTGCCCAGAGTACAGCAGGCCATGACGCCTCAGCGTCTTCATTCTTTCGTGTCTCATCCGTCATGGCCTTGGCGAAGTTCCTGAACGACGTATCCGCCTCTGCCACAGCGCTTTCGATGGCGGAGAAGAGATCGTCCTCGCTCGCAGGCTGCTGCTTCTTCTGCGGTGCCTTGTCGTCATCGGCCCTCAGGAACGCATCGAGGTCGAACATCTCCGATACGTCCTTCTTGAACTCCTCTGCCACCTGTTTCACCTCGCGAAAAACGTCGGCGATATTGAAAGTGAAGTTTTTATCCAACTTCTTCATGGCCTCCTTCTTCCATTCCTCGAGGTCCGCTTGGCATACCTCCTTTGTGAACTCCTGTGCCATCTGCTCCACCTGGCGAACAAAGTCCGCGGGGTTGAAGGTAACATCCTTATCGAATTGCTTGAATAGGTCGTTCCTCCTGCTTTCAAACAACTCTTGCTGTCGCCTCGCCTCCTGCAACTCCAGCTCCGCAGCCCGCCTCCGCCGCTCGGCAAACCACTGCTCCACCGACCTGGGGCGCTCCCCCACAGCCTGCTGCTCGGGTGCGCTTGAATCTACTTCGTGGCGTTTCTGGTCGAGATTCATATCGGCCACTGGCAAGGGATTCTGAAGCAGGCCGCGATTCACGAGGCGTTTTGCCCAGAACAAGGTAGGCTCCTCACCGTGCCTGAAGGCCCTGACGACGATGCGCTTGTATTCGGCGTGCTTGCGGAGATCCATCAGGGGCTGGTCGGCTGCGGCTGCCAGGAGGTCCTCGAAGGCGTCCTCGTAGCCAAAGAGGTGGCCGTCGCTGGCGGCAACGTCAAAGGGCAGGTCATTGGGCACTGGCTGGGGAAGGTGGCGGAGGTTGTATGGGGAGTAAGGCGAGGACTGGGCCCAGTCATTCCAGTACTCTGTCGTTGTCCTTACATTGCGGTCAAAGGGGCCCGGCGACATTGTTTGCGTGCTAGTAGGCAGACTCGAAGCTATGCGGGGTGCTTCGGTATGCTCGGAGGGGGTGGATCGACGTGTGGAAAGAGGATCTGGATGGGCTGTTGTCGAGACACAATCCGGCCCTGGCCCTCCTGTCAGGAGCGACAGACCACTTCCGATGCGCGCGTCAACGTGCTTCCTGAATCTGATGAAGGGGTTCTTTGACGATTGAGGATCGTCTTCAGGCATTTCACTCTGCTTTCGATGGCAAGTGGAGGAATTCGGAACAACCGGGCGGCTCGTGGACTCGGTCCAGAGCAAAGCACGGCGTTCTCAGGGAACTTGTGATCAGGTAGCTAGAGGCGAGTCAATGTTGGTATTTGAAAAGTGGCAGAAACTTCTCGCGAAACTGTGGAATGATTAACCAGGATACGTAGAGATTTCGTTGATGAGGGGAATGAGGTGAGTGAGGCGAAGTTCGCTGTGTTGCTTCTAGGGTTCACATGTCAGAGGACTGCGGGCCATCCCGCAAGTGGGGCTAAATGGCACTGTTTCCACAGCCTGTCTCCTCTCCGTCCTCTTCCAAAATACTGCAGTACAATTTATGGCACAATCCCATGTATAAAAGTACTCAATTGGACTTGCTACACCATGTTACTCTGCTTTATGCAATGGAAGGCACTCATGGCAAAGATTGTATAATCCAGCTATTTCCTAGAGACTCGGTTGTGCCTTGTTACTCTAGTGATGAACCTCCAAACCCCGTCGCATTATCCATATGATGAATGTGACGCTTCAAGAAATGTTGATCCAATCTTGCAGGCAAAAATCATAATTGGCAGCGAGTATCAAGCAGCACCTTCCTGAAAGAGTTATCCATGCTGGATAAGATGTTACTTCTTGTTACAGTTGAGTGGACATGCTAAGAGGCTCTGTCTGGTTCCTCGCTTTGCTGACGACCCACATTTGGAGCTAAAGAAGGACTTAGGGTAGTATATTATATTCGTAGCAATACTATTCATCTCGAGTGCGTGGTGCTGCGTAGATCCTAACCAACGGATGGAAGCTCGTCGATGTCGAAAGCTTCAGAAGAGTACTACTTATGTTTCAATAATGAATGTCGACTCCCCTCGAGAGCTTTATGTTATACACACTCGGACTGTCCGTGATTCGATGTAACTACAAATCGCCGAGCTGTGAAAGAACATGTTCAGTAAGCACTTACTCGGTTACTTATACGAGTTTCTTGGTCGCTCGGACCGTTTCAGGGTCCCGGCACAAACCCGGGTACCCATGGCAGCGGCTCTTCAGGGGCCTGACCACTGAGCCTCAGCAGTGCCTAAATCCCCCCCCCCCCTATGGAACAGCCCACTATAGCCTAGTATTCTTACCATCACCGCTAATGTGGACATGACGGCATCGCATGCCATGGTTTCATGCAGCCCAACTCGAGGCCTTGATCTGATCTGACAGGCCCTGACGATAAGGCTCCTCCTTCCTGGATCAATCGAAGAATTTCTGCCCATTGACGACGGCGTTTGAGCTTTAGCTGCAGGCACATCTCTTCTACGATCCATCTTTTTTATTCCCTCCATTGTGTTCTTGCAGCTGATCAGTTTCCAACTCGGATCTCGTGATTTTTTCTTCTTGGATATTTGGGATTCAAAATAACCCGTGCATTTTCTGGACCGTGTTTCATTTCTCTTCCTTCGGCTGTCGTCATCTATTCTTATCGACATTTGTGCTCGATCCGCGGTGTCTGATTAAACTTTCCCCCTTGTCGGCCCTCTCGGCCCCAGAGAGCGACCTTACCCCCCTCAGCACCTTCGCATAACGACAAGAACTTTGCCAGACGACCACCCTCACTCGTCACAACGCCCCAGCCCGCGAGGATTGAGCATCTGGAAAGTCGCGGCCATCCCCTCAGCTCCACATCTACCCATGATACGACCCAATTCCAGACGTTACTCGAGTCCTCGGCCAGCCGCGACTGACGGCCTCTGAGCGGCCATGTACCTACCGACGCTGTCCTCCCTGCCCGCTCGAACCATCCCGCACCTGCTACCCTCCTATACATCTTCAAATTATCTGTTCGACGACGGCGGCGGCGGCGGCGGCGGCGGCGACGGCGACGGCGATGGCTCATCTGGCGACGCTACAAAGAACTGGTCCTCTATCATCGGAATCACCACTGCGATCGTGGGCAATGTTTTGATCGCCCTCGCCCTCAACGTCCAGCGCTATGCCCATACCCGCCTGCACAGCGAGCGCAAACGAGCTCGCGAACGCGCCAAGCAGGCGCTTAAGAATGCGAAGAACGGCGGCGGTTCGTCGCGAGGGTATGGCGCCCTCGACGAAGCGGCCGACGAGAGCACCAGGATCGATGGGATTAGGGACGGGGACGACGGCGCGGGCGAGTCGGATCCTCTGACGAGGTCGTTCCGCTCCGAAGATACGCAATGGTCCGAGAACTCTGACGACGACGACATGCCCAAGGCGCCCTCGACGTACCTCAAATCGCCGTACTGGTGGCTGGGCCAGATCCTGATCACGGTGGGGGAGATGGGAAACTTCTTGGCCTACGGCTTTGCGCCCGCGTCCATCGTCTCGCCGCTGGGCGTGGTGGCCCTCATCTCCAACTGCGTCATCGCGCCGATTTTCTTCAAGGAGAAGTTCAGGAGACGGGATTTTTGGGGTGTCGTCATTGCTGTGGGCGGCGCCGTGACGGTCGTCCTGAGCGCCAACACCCAAGAAACGAAGCTCGAGCCTCATGACGTGTGGGAGCACATCACGACCATGGGGTTCAAGACGTATATGGCTGTGACATGTGGCCTGATCGTCCTCCTCATGTGGCTGAGCCCAAAGTACGGGAATCGCACCATCCTGATCGATCTTGGCCTTGTCGGCCTATTTGGTACGCCCAGTGCTGCCCCTGCTCTGTTTGAGATATTGACAAAACGCTGACGAGATGCTCTAGGCGGCTATACTGCCCTCTCTACGAAGGGTGTGGCATCTATGCTATCATCCACATTGTTAAGGGCGTTCACCACGCCGGTCACGTACGTCTTGATAGCGATCCTACTCGGAACGGCCATCATGCAGATCCGCTATGTGAACAAGGCCCTGCAAAGGTTCGACTCGACGCAGGTTATACCGATCCAGTTTGTGTCTTTCACGCTGTGCGTGATCATCGGAAGTGCCGTGCTCTACCGTGACTTCGAGCGCACTACCGCAGAACGAGCTATTAAATTCGTTGGCGGCTGCTTTCTCACCTTTTTCGGCGTATTCCTCATCACCAGTGGCCGACCGCCGGCGGACGGGGACGAGGATGAGGAAGTACTCTCCGACGAGGAGGATGTCGAAGATACTATCCATCTCGCAGAGCAGGACACGCCTGCGACTCCATCACCCGAGGTGCAGAGGCGTCGCAACAGTGGCGGCAGGAGCCGGCGGTCATCGCGGGTGAGCTTCATGGATGCCGTCAACAAACCGCTGGCAGTCCTCGCGGAGACGGGCGTACCGACACCCAGGTCCCAGGGAGCTGCGAACTCAAGGGCATCTCTTCTCACGCCGAGCGAGGCCACAGAGTCGGCACCACTCCTGCGAACACCGTCACGCGAGCCGCCCGTGCATCCAGGGATTCACCAGGCGTTTTCAACAGAATCTGCAGTCACAATATCAAGCACCACCCCCATGTACTCCGAGCCTCCAACTCTTCCTGGATCCCCATCAAACCAGGACACTCCAATATTGAACGTCACCTCCGACGTCAACTCAACGCCGCGGCCCTCCACATCGGCGCCTCGGTCACGACTTCACCATTACAGCAGCCACATCTTCTCACCCTCGCCACTCGACTCAGCCGTCAGGGGTCTGGTTCCTTCCACCTTGCTGACGGACTCCCCCACGGCCAAGCGACCGCCATCGCGAAGGCGGCTCAGCCGGCCCAGCCTGCGGAACAGCCTCTTTGTACCGCAAGACGAGCTCGAACAGGACCAGCAGGATGTGGGCATTATGAGCGCCATCGAGCGCAGCCGCACGGCAGATGGCGAGTTCGATGGGGAGTCGCCCATCGACGGCCCCAAAAGGAGAGGGTTTCGGAATCGTGCCAAAAGCCTGACGCATGCTGTGGGCGACCTCTTCGGAGTCGGCTCGAAATCTGATGCGAGCAGGAGTGAAGATGAGGAGCAGGGCGGTGATCGGAGACAGGGCAACCAGAGCACGGAGACTCTGTGATCTATCTCATTTAGGAACCAGATGGGGAAAAGTACCTCACATTTGGATATAGAAAACGCATCCCAGAAACGCCTGGATGCAGAGGCTCGCAAAGGGAAGGCGTTAAACAGGTCAGCGGATCTGATTCTAGTTGGTGCTCATATTGGTCTTTCCTTTTTTTCTTTTTTTCTTCTTCCTTTTCTCCCGGGGCCTACATCGTGGGTGCGGGTGCAGCTGTATTTCGACCAAGCGGCTTGTTTGTACAAGTGTGTGGATATCCCAAAGCAAAAGTCCATAGCATCTGTGGCTGGACATCGGCAAATGTCTTCTGTCAGTAACATAATACCATCTCGAGACACCAATCTCGTCTTGTTCTACCGCATCTCGGCCTTCCAACACCTCAAATCCTAAGCACAGGTCGATCAGTTAACCACAGCTGCACGTCCCCGCCTCATAACTTCCCCCTAGCCTCCCTCCTCCTCGCCGCCGCACTATCATACCGCTTTCCCTCGTCATCCTGCTCCCTAACCGACAAGTCCGGCAGCTCAGCCGGCATGATCCGCCGCGGACTGGCCCCGGGCACAACTGAGTACCGCGAGAAGTCGGTCACGCCGCAGTGCGCCCTCAGAAAATCCTCGTCGAGGAGCAGCTGGCCGTTGACGACGGGGGCCGGAGCGCGCAGGATGGCGAGGATCGCGTCAGAGAAGATGGTGGGCTTGCGGAGGTCGCTGGTTTCGGCGGGGTTGGTGCGGGTGAACTGTTCTGTTGCTGCAGATTGGATGGACTTGGTTGTGAAAGAAAAGTAGTGTTAGCTCAAAAAGTCTGAAGAATGTCTTTTTTTTTTTTGCTCTAGAGGGGTAAAAGAAGAGAGAAATAGAAGGGGAATGAAAACCCAAAAAAAAACTCACGACAGCAGGCCAGATACTCGTCACAGCACAGCCCCCCTCCTCCACCAAGCCCTGCCGCTCAAAGTCCATCCCCAGCCCCTTGGTCAACACGCTCATGCCCACCTTCCCCATGGCGTACGCCGTCTTGCCTCGAAAAAAGCGGCTGTAGATGGGCGGGCTGACGATGACGATGCGCCCGTTCCGCCCGCGTAGGGTGAGATGGGGGAGGCAGGCCTGCACGGCGCCGTACAGGCCCTCTATGTTGACGCGCTGCATCAGCTGGAAGCGCTTCACGGGCGTGTCCTTTACGGCAGCCCACCAGATGGCGCCGGGGTTATATATTAGGGCGTCTAGGCGATGGTATTTCTTAAGGAACGGTGGTGGTGTTGTCAGCAGGGGTGAGACCTATGGGCGGTGGGACAAGAGGGGGGGAAGGGCTCGTGCAGGCTGGGAATAAGGAAGAAGAATGATAGAAAGGTCTTCTTTCCATACTTGGATAGTCTGCTCGACCAGCTTCTCAATGCTTCCAGAGTCCCTGACATCGACAGCAATGGCGATGGCCTCACCACCATCTTCTCGGATCTCCCGCTCGACGGTGCTGATGGTGGACTGGGGTGAGTTGGGATTGGGTGGGAAGGGCGTCGTCGAGGAATAAGCATCACTGGTGGATTTGGCCGCAACAACCACTGTGAGGTCGACGACGTTAATACACTGCGGGAAGGGAGAGAAAACAGTCTCATGTATATAACTGCCAGTCCCCTCTCTCTCTCTTCCTGTTTTCCCCTCCTTTCTTCTGTTCATCTTCTTCTTCCTAAACTCACCTCTGTATCCGTTCCTAGCCAGATCGATTGCCACCTGTCTTCCTATTCCCCTCGACGCGCCGATGATCAGAGCTACGGGCTTGTCTTGGGACATGGTGACTGCGACTGGTGGTAGTGGCGGTGGTGGTGGTAATCATCCAGCATGGCAATAAACTACCTACCTGCCAGATGATCTCGTATAATTGTACGTGCGTGTGTAGTTGAGTAGATACTATATAATATTCATAACTTGGCGGCGTAAGTCTTCCGTTATGCTGTGTACTACATTAAAAGTGCCCGTCGTCGGTTGTCTGTAGGCTGATTACTGATCAGGTATAGTGCTGTAGTCGCTAGCTAATACTGAGGTGCAGGGGGGGCGTTGCAGTGAGCCGAGGCATGCTGCTTGCTACACTTACGTAGCTACTGTGTAATTGATACTGGGGAAATCATCCTCCTCTTCAACGACTTCCAGACTCGCATACCGTTTACACTTCTTCTTTTCTGTTCACAAACATCCCATTGCGTTTCAGCTTCCGCTTGTAAATATGGGTGGTAAAATCGACTGTTATTTTGATATTGGTGAGAATCTACCTTTTTGTAATCTTTTTGCATACTGCGATTGGCACTGCTGACCAGGTGCTCGCCCAATCGCCAGCGTCTCTGTACAGCTACCTTGGCTTCGTGTACCTCATCGACAATCTAAGCACACTCAAAGCTCATGGCGTCGACGTAGAGTGAGTAACTCGTCTCGAGGTAAATCCAGGATGCCCAAGCTCACCAGATGACGGTCCAGATTCCATCCGATGCTGATTGGCGCGGTGAACGCAAAGACTGGTGAGCAAGATGGTTTACTCATCTACTTACTGTCCGGGGCGTTTCGCAATGACACGATGACTTACCAAACTTGCAAACACGACGGGTAAAGGCAACAAACCGCCATGGAGCGTCCCAGCCAAGGCAGTCTACGGAACCAACCACGAAGCAGCCCGGGCAGTAGACCATTTCGGACGGCCTCAGATCCGTTTCCCCAAGGATCTCATGTCCATGGCACATACTATACTTGTCAGTACTTGTACCCAAGCCAACTTTTTTTTCTTTTGTTTCTTTCTTCTTCTTTTTTTTCTCTTTTGCCTCCCCTTCCTTCTAAACAAATTGGGAAAAACATTAGCCCCTCCGGTGCCTCCACTACATCAAACGTCAATACCCCTCCGAGACGTACCACGCCGTGCTAGAGCACCTCTTCCGCGCCTTCTGGACGCCACCCAACCAAAACCTGACGCAGGTCAACGTGCTCGCCAAGGTGCTCGCCGACTCGAGCCTGTTCTCGCCCAAGGAGTGCGAGGCGATCCTGGCGGCGGCCAAGGAACAGGAGGTCAAAAATATGCTCACCATGACCACGCAGGATGCACTGGACAAAGGTGCCTTTGGGGCGCCGTGGCTGTGGGTGACGAATGCGCAGGGGAAGAGTGAGCCGTTTTTCGGGAGTGACAGGTAAGACATTCTTGTTCCCCTTTGGAAATTGTTGACCCAGAGGGAGACAAGACTTGCTGACGTTGGCCAACTAGGTTCAACTACGTCTACAAGTTTCTCGGGGTGCCGTATCAAGATGTTCAGTTGCTGCCTCCAGGGGCAAACCCAAAGCTGTGACTCTCTGCTGTGGGCAAAAGATAATGACCACCAACAAGTTTTCCTATCTCTTGTAGCAAGGGTATCTCTAGCCAACGTCGGTTCCATAGTAATCTCAAACAAGAACGCCATCCATGCAATTCGTGAGCCCTTTGCCCACAGACCAGACAAAGACAGCAACCTCAAGCCTTGCCCGCCAGTCTGAGCCGTCTCGCATCGTCCTCCCGCCTCGCCTCCGTCCGGGCCAAAAAGTCCTGCCGGTCCGCATACGACCCCTTGGCGCGCCCCGCCAGCACCAGCTCGTCCTTGATGCCCTCCTTGTCCACGAACCCAGCCCAGTCCATGCGCGACTTCTCCACCGTGTTCAGCTTCTTGGCCTTCTCCCGCGCCTGCAGGCGCATCGCGATCCCCAGGTTCAGGTCCGTCCGTTGGCTGTCGGAAGTCACCACCACGGGCTCAAACACCGACCGGAACGCCTTGCGCGGCATGCGCCTGTCTGGCTCGCCCTCGCCATCTCCATCCGCTGCGGCTGTGGCGCTCGCACCGCTGGGGTCGCCCGCGCCCGCGCCCTTGGAGGCGAGATACAGCCTGGCCTCTGCAGACTCGCGCGGCACAAGTCTCTCCTCTGTGTGGACCTTGCCCGCAAAGTTGTACGTCCGCTTGATCTTGATCATGTCGCTGGGCTCTGGCTCTGCGCCGGGTTCTTGTGCGCCCGTTCCGCGCTGTTCCGTGGTGCCCTCCTGTGCATCTTCTGCCGCCGGCTGGGGCTCCTGTGTTGTAGGTATCGCCGGTGCGGCCGTCATGGAGGCCCACAGGGCATCGACATCGACTGTCACGGGCCCTGCGGCCACTTGTGTCTTTCGCTCTGCTTTCCTACAGGTCTCGTCAGCAAAATGTTCCAGTAAAGGCAGGATTGTCCACTAGGGAGGAGAAGTGAAGAAGAAGAAGAAAAATCAGCAAGTGACTCACTCGACAGCACGCATACTACGCGTCTTGATCAAGCCTCCTTCACCGCCCTCGTCATCGTGGTCTCTCTGCGCCTGTTGTCCCTTCTTCCGCCTCTTCCTGCCCTTCTCTATGATCGCCTCGTCTCCAGAATTCTCGAACCCCGCATCCTCTGCTTCCTCAGTATCGCCACCGCCACCCCCTTGTTGTCTCCTCTTGCGGCCTGCAGACGGTGCTGCTTGGGTAGCGGCAGCAGTGGTGGTGTCGGCGCCGCCATCTTCTGCAGCCTCTTCGTCTTCGGACGACTCTACCTCGCCCTCATGCTCGGGCGCGTCGTCGGGGGCAAAGTCCGAGTCTTCGGACGATGCGTAGTCTTCTTCGTCCAGTATAGGATCGGGCGGCATCTTGTGGCACTGTGGACAAGAGTGAAGTTGGATCAGGTTGAGGTTGAAATTGAGGACGATGACGTTGGTGCGTCGTCCATGCCGGGGCAGATTCGCGTCTGGATCTTTTGGCGTTGGCAAGACCCGAACCCTGAAAGTTGCACCAGGGGGCTGTCAGCCTCTTTAGACCCCCCCCCCCCTGTTGGTTATGCTGTAAGGCACTATAGCTCATGCACCTTAGCACCATCGAGTCACTGTAGCACATTAACAACACATCTGTAAGTCAGCCTCATTATGCTAGAATCAGCCTCGCCGGCCCCCTTCTGAGCCCTCTCAACGTATACTTGTGCAACCCAGACATATATGACCTTCCGGGTGCCGTGATAGAAATTTCTAATCTTCATAGTCCTTGTTGTCTAGCCATCTGAATCCAATTTGGAAGAAAATAAACAATGAATGCAGAGATGTCGCAAGATGACAACTGATATAGTTTCACCGGACTATGCTCTCATATATTTCCACAAATAATATGAAATTCTTGAATATAGAGGGTCAAATAGCTTATCATTCTCAATACCGAGAACAGGCATCTCTAATTTGAAGTAACAAAACAGAGAAACTCGTGCGACTATACATGTTTGGGAGGAGATAATGAGGTACAGCCAGTTCTGAGAGACTGCAACAGGTGACCGTCTTTTTCCCAGCAACATGATTTGAAGCATATTGCTGTAAATTTCCGTACTATAATTAGCAACTATATAAGCATTTGGATCAATGATTCACAGATTTTCTCTTCTGATGGCTTGTGAGTATCAGAAATGGGAAATGATCCGAAGTCACAGCTGATCTCTTTGGGTGAAGCTACACGATGGAAAACCTTTGGCAAAGTCATGGTTACTTATATTAACAGAATTCTTGCGCCCCGTCATCTGATGTCTATCGATAGAAAGTTCACTCGGGCACTTGAGTAGTTATCAGGTTTCATAATTACACAGGTGACCTTGCCAGAGCACATGTGCACTGCTAGAAACTACAATGTGCCCGGGCCTCAGCCATTCTTGGCCAGTGGATTAAATCCCTTCTCACTTACTAGGCCTGTTCCTTACACAGCCTGTATTGTATTTTCGGTTTATTCCTTATTGGCTTGACCTCGGGGCTGCTTGAGTACGCACCAGAACTCTGCTTCGATGTGTTGGGAGTAGTATCATCGAGCTTGATCCATTCTCACTCCTCGATCATGGCCCTCTTACCGATCTCTCCACGTCCTCCGGCTTGTGAGTCTGGTACCACAGACCAAAAGCAGGAAGGTGAGCTGGGCAAGACGGCTGTCACCACAATCTGTCAAGGTATGTGTTGCCTGTCATCGCTGTGCTCTGTCCTGTATGAACGCTCAAGGAGAATATGTTGCTGCCATCTCACTCCCGAAGTCAAAGGCAAGCATTCAGCCATTCTGAATTTTGCCCTCCTTCACATTGATCTTTCTCAAGCTCTACGCTGGCTGGCCGACGATGTATGCGTATCTACACCTATCCGCTCACCTGTCTAATTCTTCCATCCCACCGCTGGACCTCACCGCTGTGTTTGTATCTACCGATCATTAACAAGTGCTCTCTGACATAGACGAAGTACTCCCTTAAAGTGTGGACACCAAGGTTATCGTGGAACCGATGGATAGGTCAACGGCGGAGAGGAGCAGCATCTCCTTCAAACATGTCACAGGACGGGTTTTAATAATGGTATCTAGCACGATATCGTAGGACGCATCACCTAATTACAGCCACAAGACCAGTAACGGCTTCCCACGTGGCCATCAAGGGCAGCACCAACTTGGTCAACGACATGCCCAAGCGAAAGATACCGGGCGACCTTTGCTTGTTCGCGCGCCCATGTTATGGGTCAAGGTGGCTCGGGCACTGCTCAGGGGTCGCCGTGGACCTCGATTCAAATACGAAGAGTGTCCTCTCGGCGGGCTGAAGTATGAGGCTGTCGACCTGGATGTCTCTAGGGACCGTGCCAGCATGGAATCTGGCAACCTCTTGCCAGAGACCGGGGATGTCGACCTCCTCGCCTGTATCACACCCGTGTATGGGCTCGTGGTTGCCATCAACCGAGTCATACCTGATGGTATCGAGATAAAGATTGCCTGGAGAAAGTAGGTGTTCTAAAATTGTCTATACCTTCGTCTACGATGCTAACCCTGTTCACGCTTTTGTATCCGAAGGCTCGATATGTATGCCAGATAGAGAAAGAGGACAATTAAATCAGGTAACTATAGGAAAAGAATATAACAATCAATGACTAAATCAACGGAAAAGCGTGACCAGTTTGATCGCTTCATTCTACAAAACTTTTTGGAAAGTTACATATCATCCCGAAGAAAACTTTTGAGGGGTCACAAACGATCTCGAGGAGATATTCGGGAGATCACAGACTGATCTAAGAATATTTGCAAAACCCATTTTCCAGTTTCCATGAGTGGATGTATCACGCTTTTGTCTCTTTACAACATGTGACTATATAGCTTATAATAGCAGGCTATGGAATTTGCGCTTTTCTCGTCATAATTATCATGCAAGCAATTCGAATAGTGCTTGCTGCTATATGGTTCGAAGCTATCTGACAAGTATATAAAAATTGACTTGCGAGGCTCTAAGGGGATGCTCATACCCAGAAACACATCTGACCATCGACACATATATTCATACACGTAAAGTATGTACGCACGCACGGAGTCCACGGGAACATCGTAGAAAACCAGACAGCCAGGACGAAACGCTCCACAGGCCAAGAGAACGACACACCCAGTGGCGAGAGTTCGAGCGAGGCCGCCACCCAGACACTCAGGGAAAAAGACCCGTGCTGACCACAAAATCCTGCAGTCTATCGTCGAAAGGGAAAGAAGGGTGGGCTTGGAACGAAAGGAACGAGCGAGTCGCACGACGACACATCAGGTTCTGCCAGAAACGGCGACCTGCGTGTTGCCGCACATACATAGTACTGTGCACACATGCCTGCCTGCCTGCCTGCCTGCATGCCTGCATGCACCACAACGCGGAAATGCAGATCATTCACCAAGCGGTTTCCATAGGGTACATAACGGCATCACGCAAGCCCTGGCTGCGCGCCTATATATGCAACTACCCCCCCCCCCCCGGGAAAACAAAAAGAAGTTGGCTAGGCTATTTCCCTTTTGTCCTTTAGACTCGGAAGGCGGGAGGGGGAGGGGGAATGTAACTCACCCCTCACCTCCATCACGCACACTACGACCAGGTACGGCGGACTATAATTGCCCAGTGCAGCGCAGAGCGCATGTTACAATCAGAGGCCGTTCCGAGGTGGGCCCCGATTAGCAGAGGCTGTCTCTCTCTCTCTCTGTCTTTCATTTCATGCACGACGCAGCTTGTAGAAATATCGGGCAGCTAACCACGATTTGCCGACGTGCATGCATTGACGTCGAGACCTCGGGCCACGGCCGGGGTCTGATTGGGTCCTTGATCCAGAGGGATTTCATAGATAGAAAGTAATTGCATGCGGTACTACGCTCATGCATCCCACTCGGAGTGCTGGAATTTTCCCAAGATAAGGGAATACAATCCGCTGATAGTGTGTGCGTGTGTGCGCGCCGGCCTCGAACTCGTATAGCTAGTACAAATCATAGTATACTGCAACATAATTGTACTATAGTATGTCGAGTCATTAATGGTGGTTTGCTTCCGGCAGCCCAGTTGGCGTACCTGCAGCCGGGTAGGGTTTGTCTGACGCAGGAGGGCCTTGATGGCCAAGGAGAGGCGTCATCTCTTTGGGGAGAGCAAAAAAAAAAAAATTGTCGTCGTGAAGGAATGTGAGAGGAGAGTATCCTGCAAGGGCCCCTGATGGGCTGGACCACTTCAGATAATCGCAAACGCATGGCCGTGAAGCCCTGACTCGGGTTCGACTGTCCACGGACCATGAGTGTGGATTGGGATTGGACTGGACTGACTTGGTGGGCACGACAGCCTGGCGCTGTTCCGATGGTCCTCGAGGCCTAGACAACATATTTTCCCCTGTGGTACTGACCACTACATGCCATCGAGGTGCTCATTGGGTCTCGTTCAGGAGCCTTGTCTCGCCTCGGGTGATCAACATGGTGTGTGTGTGTGTCTTCGGGCTTCTCTCGGTGCCTCTAGCCTGCCAGCAGAGCGACTCGCTTGTGTTTCCATATCGAGCGCACTGAGAGGGCGAAGGGGGCCAGGAAAGGAGAGGAGGAGATAAGGAACCCACGCCGTATTTTGACCATTTCGTTTTCTTTTCGCTGCTGGACGCCTTCTGGCCCCCAAGTCACAACCCGTCAAAGACGTACATATTCTCCCCCTGGCTTGCTTCTGCATCCTGGCCCTCCTCTCAAGGGTCCCTGGGTCCCTGCAGGCTCAGGGATTCCCCACAAACAAAACAGCCTGTCCCAGCCGATTGTGGCCGGACCTCCTGGCTCGAATGTTGGTTCGTTGTGAAAGCTCGAGCAAGAGAAAATTTCGTGGGACTTACACGGGGGGCGAAGGATTCGCTCTGACTGGATATTAGCTCTTTCTTCCCTCCTGTCTTCGTACCCACCCTTGTGGCTATTGTGTGCGCACTGGCGCCTGGCCAAAGTATTGCCCCTCCCTTTTCACAGTTATGATGGACAAGTGTATAAAAAAAATATAAAATAAAAAAACGTGGGCTTTTTATCGGTGTCGGTTGGTATCGGTGAACTTGATACACATTTGTCCGGAAAGCAAGCCAGGGGGGGGGGTCCTCAAAGAAATTTCGAGAATCAAGATGACCTGGTCGATCACGATCTTGGCAAACATGTCCACCAGGTCACTTCTTCTGAGCCGGTCCATCACCATACAAGGTCACAATACAATCACCCAATTTCCCATCGTGGTGTTGGGGTGTGAATCAATCATCTCTGCGCACGTTTCCCAGCCCCTTCCCCCACGTAGTCAAATGCCTGCCTGCCTGCCTGCCTGCTAGAACTCCCAATCGATTCGTTCTCTTGTAACAGTTATAATGCCGTGTATGCGTGAATACGCCAGTGTGGTGTGATAATGACCTTTCATACGCCTTATTGGGTCGAGATTATGTGCGCCTGCGATCTTCCCCCTCCCCCCTTCAAGGGCCAAGGGGGAGGATTTTGGCCCATGTTAAGACCAACTCCCAGAGCGGGGTGGCGTGGATGTGACAATTCACAAAACCCATCTGAGTCGTTTGCGAGCGGTCAACATGTTCCCCTCGCCCCCCTTCGAAGCCCACTCGCTGACAGCTTTTCTGAGGAAGAAGAGGGGGGGGGGACCATTTGTTTGACGCAGATGGGCCGCACCGTGCCAGATTTTTTGTGAAGAGCTTTCTGAATCGTTTTCGTCGTCTTCGGACAAGGCTCTTTGAAACTTTTCAGAGCTTGTGGACTTTGCGGTCTTTGCAGGTGGGTACTTTGACGGACGGTGAAGCCTCTGGTCCCGCCCACATCCGGGAGCCGCGAGTGTCAGGACTGGATACAAACAACGGGCCCCGTTCGGAATGCAACGCATAGGGGCCGCCTTTGCCCTGGCAGCATTTTGTGCTGTTGTGGACTCGCAGCTTGGTAGAAAGGTGACCAGGGCAGGGATCAACATCGAACGACGGTGGAAATATTTCCTTTCGGCGTCTCCTGAGTCTCAACTTTTCTTTTGGTGCCCGTTCCCCATCATCTCTCAGAGCGGCGCGTGGGATGTAATCGACGGCACGCAACGTCTGTCTTGTGTTGTCCCCCCATCCTCTTCACCCCTCGGGCCGTACAGCGCTTTTCTCCCTCCTCCCGTAGATCCCCTGGACGGGATGCCGAAAGAGGGATGCCCGGGAAGGGGCAAAACGGAGACGGCTGGTAGCGAGTTTTGCTTGCAGGCGTGGCTTCATGGAGCGTGCAACACAGAATGCCCGCCGGATAGCGAATAGAAACCATTTTGCATGCTGGCCGGGCCGCAACATACTAAGGACACTCGTGAAACCAACCATGCGGGTGGAGTTGATCAGTACTGTGACGGCAGATGAAAACCAATGGCCTTTCTCTCCTCTAGTCGTCGAACTCGCTTGCTTGCTTCAGAAACATCACTCATCATCCCTCCCTTCCGTTTTGCCTGCTTGTCTTGGAAAAACCGTTTTTCACGCGCGGCCGTCAGTGCTGCAGCCGACAGGATGAGAGAGAGTATGTGGCGCAGGGTCCTGCCTGGGCAAGCCATAAATGCAGGAGTTGTGAGCTGGAAATGAGGGCCATGACTCAGCGGGGAGGATTATGAACCCCCACGTCTCGTCTCTGTGAGAAGACCTGAGCTAACCCCCCTCCCCCATCCTCGCAGGAACTGGAATACCGGATTCGGGCAGTACCGTTCCGTTTCCTTTTGCCAAACGGCGCGCGGGCGGTTTTTCTCTCTCTCTTCTAAGGGAGGGACAAATCGAGGCAGGCAGTAGTTGTAACCGGCTCAGAAATACACCGATGAAGCCGTCCATCAAGGTCCCAAGCCACTGGAACCCCGAAAATAAACCTGCTAGTGCATTTGCCCTGACATCAAGGGACGTAAATATTGCCTCGAAAGGGTTTGGCCGCATGTATGCAGGCTGCGAGCTGGGATTGCGAATCAAGGAAGAAACCCCATGACCACTGACGCAGACCGCAGGTCAGTTGGTGAGATCCATCCAGCAAGCCACATCTGAAACCCCCTCAAAAGACAACCCCATACTATTATGTTAGAAAAGCCCGCTCGGTCAAGTCGGCGGCGTGTGCCCTGTGGCGCTCGCCCTCAACCTGCAAAGGACGACACGACACGCCATCAGCCTTCCTTGGGGGTTCGCAAGCTGATGGCGTCAGTTTGTCAGTCTTCCAGAAAGAAAAAGCCGCATGGTACCCTGGCTTTGTCATCTGGCGTTGGGCCGGGAGACTGAAAAGTGGGATTTTCTTTTCTTGTCTTTTCGTTTATGTTGATGCAAACAGCAATCAAATTTTGTCTGGGTGACTCACTCCTCTGGCGCACTCAGTTCTGTTTCTATCTTGGGAACAATTCAACTAGATCAGAATGAAAACGCGTCAATCGTACTCTAGACGTAGACATTAGTAACAAGAAAGAAAGAAAAAAGGCTGCGGCTCCACGGGCACCCTACAAGGAGACACCTTGCACTGATGATGGCTGCATTTGGGGGAGGGGGTTGGCTGCCCCAGATTTCATTCGAGCTGTCAAGGTCGGCAGTGAAAGGAAGATCAGGAACAAAGTTTCTCAGCAGCCGGCAGGTTTGGTGACGAATTTCATTAGAGTTTCGGTCCGCCCATTGCGATCGGATCGGCCGGATGATGTGTGTCTGCTGCGGTTTGCGTGTCTGGTTCAACATCAGTTGCCCACCCTGGTAAAAGATGATGCAATACCTCCGGTCAGAGGCCAAAACGTTGCTGTTGTGTAATAGAAACCCTCTTTGCGTGGCTCACAGGATCGATGGCTCAATCTTGCAGCTGGACGGCATCATTGACGCCTTTCTCGGAACGGACTTGGAAATCGAGGAGTCTTTGGTAACGTCGCTATGGCCTAAGAGCACGTACTTTGTTGGCACTAGACACTACAGTCGTAGTATCATAGTATGTACTCGTTCCCAGTGAGGAGGGACCAGTCTGTTGTCGACAAATGCTGGTGTGGTTGAGCCCAGAGAAGACATCGTCTTCTTCCCGCGCCTTGTCCTGCAAGCTGTACAGTTTCTAAGTACATACAGCGTCGTCGCCATCGACAGTACGTCACGAGATGGGGCGGTGCAGGCTGGTCAAAAATAGTATGGAAGGAGCGGATGACGCAGGAGGAAAGACCATCGTATATGGTTTGCTGACCTAACTGACGGACCCGAAGTGCACGGGACAGAGACTACTGGCTGATGATGCGCTGGCGCCTTCCCTACACCGACAGACAGGTGCTGCTGTTTTGTGCAGTGCAGTGCACTGGAGTGCAGTCCATTGCAGTGCTGTCTGTCTCGTGCCCGGTCAAACCCCCAAGTTTCCCACCCCGCCCTCCCTGGCACCGTGGAGAATTATCCACAGTGCATGAGATCAGCGAGGTCTCGACCGCACCGCCCGCCCGCGTCCGCCCAAGTCCCCTTCCCGCGTCTCCTTCTTCCCACTTGACCAACACAGCAGCAACGCAACAAACACTATGGTAACCGTAGTAGCTCCGTTGTTCCGGAGCAGCAGAACAGTGGATTCTCCCGTCCTTTTGCCGTGGCAGATGGGGAAGAGCTGGACGATGGCGTGTCGTGGCATCATCGTCACCATGACTTTCGAACGCAACGTGCTCAGCTGGGGGAGGATACCTCTTAGCTAATGTTGGCCAGGATGGTAGTCATACCGTATGACGGTACCGTAGTACTTTGTGATGTTCGTGCTGCTGAAGGGCCAGATCGTGGTGCACAATGTACCCTTGAGTAAGTATCCCGTGTAATAATTGGGGCTTGTCATTCGTTGTTTTGGCGCATTGATATACTCGTACTATAGTACATAGTCATAGCACCTAATTCATGTCGCATCTCGCAACTGTCTCCTCATTTATGCAACAGCACACGCCTCGGAACCCTTCAGAACCATCACGATTGAACAAGAATTTCGTAATATTTTTCCTCCTTACGAGAGGGGAGGGTCCAAAATTCCGATACACATACAGTGCGGTGCGCCATGTCGTGCTGTGCTGTGCTGTGCTGTGTTGTGATTTGCTGTGATTTGCCGTGCCGTGTGCAAGTCAGTGTTGTGCTGTCAAGCTGTGACGGGTTGTACCTTGGCGGGCACTTCATGCATGATGCGAGAGGGAGGAAACGTGTGCTCTCGGCCTGCAAAAGCTTGACAAATAGGAACCACTATAAACATGGCCTGTGTGCTGAGACAGTTGCAGCACGAAGGTGCAGATGCTGCTGCTACTGGGTCGTGTCTTTCAAACCTGTCCCGTTCACAGGACCCAAGGGGGTGTGTGAGGGGGGATTTCCCCAGTTGGGCGCCCCAGTCCAGTTATGCAGGCCCAGACCCGACAGTCTCTCTCTGAAATTTTATGTTCAGTCGTTTTGTACTGATCATTAACATCGTCAGCCTCAGACACGTTTTTCAAATGCTCAGAGCTAGCAGAAAGTTTTTTTTTGGGGGGGGGGGGGTTTGGACCGAACCCCACCCATCCTCTCCCTTGGACCCCGTTGTGATATTGCGAGATTCTTGTCAGGGCGTGTGACCCAGTAGCTGAGCATGACAGCAAGGGAAGATGAGAAGAGAGTGAACGGAAGAGAAAAAATTCGACATGCAAGAGAAGCGTCTAGACTCTGATCCTTCCAAAACGGTACCCAGGTTTGCAGGTGGCTCAATTGGTATCGTCAGCAGGCTGTGACGGGACGGAGGTGCTACGTCAACACACGGCAGAGTCCGTTTCAGCGGGGCCCAGGTCACCGCTGGCAGGGAACCAGGTACAGGTGCAGCCAGGTGCAGGTGCGAGTTGTAGTGGGCCCCCCCTGCTGTGGCCGTTCAGTGGACGAGCGGCAGCAGGTGCAACAGCAGTAGCAGTAGCTTGCCTGTGCTTGCCTATGCTTGCCTACAAACACGCAGCACAGGCCCTTTCTCCACCGTATCCGTCGCTGGAGCCAGGACCTCACGGTTCGCCGTCGGACCACCGTTTGTCGAGAGCGCTCAACACTGTGGAGAAAGACCATGGGCTGTACATGGTCACTATGGTACCATCCTGAACCATACCGTTCGCGGCAGACAGAGAAAAAGAGTCACAAGGGGGCCTGGGCCACGAAGCGCCCTCTAACCTTGTCACCACCCTGTACCGTCTCTTATACCATAATTGTGAGAGTGTGCCTCTCTTGTCGCTCGTCTCTCGCGCACTCCCCAAATCCTGTCCCTCTCGCTTCAAGGATCGCATAACAACCTTGGAACTCTCGTCAGTCGTTCTTACTTCTCCTCCCTCGCTCGCTGCATTCCTGCAATTCCAACTTTTTCCAAAACAACCTTTCGGCCAGCCAGCATACAAATAAAATCCAGGACCCGCCATTCCTGTTCTGGCTGCTGTAACTCCCTCACACTCGCTCTTTCCAGAACGAACGAACTTGGTACTTTTCTCAATCGCTCCTCCTCTCTTCTCTTCACACGACACAAAACACACCAGGATTGTTCTCCCTGTCTCTGTGTCTTCTTCTCTCAGGCCACACACACACACACTCTCTCTCTCCCTCCAGCGCAACAGAGGCCCAACACCGACCTGGAATTTCTCATCGTCATCTGCCCAACGCTACACCGACCGGACTGGACCAGAGCACAGCAAAGCACAGCGAGCAACGACGCACAGCAGCCTCCGCCGCCTCTTTCCGCTCCCTCATAGGCTACACCAGTGGTAACCCCATCTCCTCTGGTAACTGACCTGACGTCTCTCTCTCTCTCCCAACGGACTTGGCCACCCCTCACCAATTGGGGCCTTTCACTGCCACATTTCGGATTAGCAAGTGCACAACGATCGTCGTCGTTGTCCCGTCATAAGCAAGACAATAATATCTTGACAAGGCGCCACCAACCCCGCTGTTGCGTGACCTTCTGGCCCGGAATTCTTGTCAGGAGGACAAGGCACGCCCATCTGCACTTTGTGCCTGTTGCCGTCTTATCCCACGCAGCACAACCAGCACCACCGCCTCGGCCGCGGCAGGATCCCCACAGCACGCAGACCTGCCCAGTCGTACTGCTACTACAATACTCGGCCTCATCTCTTTAACACCGCCTTGAAGTCACCTTCACAAAAAGCGTCCCACCTCCCCAAGACACACCCAAAGGACCACCAAAGAGGACCCTAACGGCCGCCCGGCCTGGCGCTAGCGGTAACTCATCACACGGAGCCGGATTGGCTTCTTGTACTATAACCATCCTGGTCTAAACAGAAATAAGGGTGTCCCACCGTGCTGGGCTCCTCTGATCAACGCTTGCAAGGCCAACGCTGTTGTCTCCTCTGACACATCCATCTTCCTGAACGGGAGGACCCCTGGATCCTGTCTGCTGGTGGACCATTTCATCCAAAGGACAAGGGCGCACCACGCCAGTGGAAAAAGAAGAGAAAATAGAGGGCACTACCCTGCGCAATCGCGACGCGACATTCTCCTCACCACTCGCGCAAGAGTCATCGGTGCCACACACCAGACACAAAAGTTTTGTTTGTTATATATTTCCCATCATATGCCACTACTACTCCGGTTCTTATTGACGACGACAATCTGCCGGATCTTGCACATCCATTCGCCACTTCGGAGGAGTTGATAAGCCCCCAGGAAGACACTTACACAGACGCACCTACACACCTGCATACCATCTCTCCGTCTCTTGTCTCGTTGTATCACAAACCCCACACACACCCTCCTCTTCGTGTTAGTCCGCTGCATAAAGGGCCGCATCCGCGCAGCCATCTTCTGGACCAGGCACCCACACTACTTTTCCGCCCTACTTTTGTCTCCCTCTTCTTTGCGGTTCCTTGCGAGCTGGGCATCAAACTTGCCCGCCCAGAGAAGACTGAATTTCGGGCCCAATCTTCTCCCCTCCGCCAAACTGTCCTAGATTGGTCCCGCATCTCGGACCCCGCTGTCTTTCCCCACGTCCGGTACTAGGACTGCTGTGAGGGACGGCCAACCAGCGAGCATTGTGGCTCGTCGCCCTCAAGATATATAGAGAGGAAGAGAGGAGGACACAGCCCACACATCAGAGGACTCTCCTCGTCTCCTCCACCATACAGGCCCAATGTACCACCACCGGAGGAAGTCTGGCCACAACTCTGCCAACACCTCTTATACAGATGTGAGGAAGGCCGTCACTGTCACCGACCCATCATCCAGGCACAAGGCCTCGCGACCAGCAATGACCCGCAGGGGAACCTCACAATTCGGATCCAAGCTGGGCAAGAACCCACGAGAGAGGGAACGTGAGATGGAGGACGAGTACTGGCTGTCGGACGAGAGGGAGAGCTTTCCCCTGTTCTGGTAGGTGTCACTGACCGCGCTCCCTGCCCTCGTGTGATGTACACACAAGAACAACAGTGGAACGGTGCATAATCTCCCCTTGCTTTCGGCCGCAGTTCGATGTGCTTTGCGAGATCCTGGCCGACGCGGGGAATCACACACGACGTGTGTCGTTCCTGCATACGTACACACTCTCCGTCGTGGACTCTTGACTGACCAGTCATGGTTTTAATTTAGTATGACATGCGAAAAGCAATTCGTGCCTCAAGACGAGAAGGCGATATACTGTTCCGAGGCGTAAGTCTTGTCTCTCCCTGTGCCCCCTACACATGCAGCTCGCTGACGAGGAACCAGCTGTCGCGCCGGAGACCACCCCGACCCGTCTCCATCGAGCTCAACACCGAGGACCCTCACGTTTCGCACACGAACAAGTCCCAACTACCCATTCTATGCAGCGGGCGACCCAGAGCCCAGGGATATCATCCCGCGTGCCTCGCCATCACGGCCCCACTCCATGCTCATTTCTCCTCCGACCTCACCTCAGTCCACTAGCCACCATCAGACCTCAGCAGTCTCGGCGCTACGGTCACTCAGCGCCCGGGAACCAAGCCCGCCCACGCCCTCTGGCGGTTCCTATCCCACAGCGATGTGGCCGTTCTCATCACGCAGCGCGACCAGCCCTGGCACATCCTATGGGAGTCGCCCTTCGTCGACGGTGTACTCGTCAACGTATGACAACTACGGCTACACAATGGCCGCACAGGGCTCTGACCGACCACTACCATCACGGCGCCCAGCAGCCTATTCACGGCCCAAGTCGATCGAACTTGTCACGCCTATACAGCCTGTGACGGGGATGAACAGCCGATGATCAACACCGCAGCAGACGGATAGGATCGACATGCATGGGGACCCCGCAGAGGCTGCGGAATCACCCCCCCATGCAGGTCTGGATCCCAATCTTACGCATCATTTCTATGGTTATGGGCATTCTTCTCAAGTCTTTTGAGCCAAGAGAGACGGTTCTACGACATACATCGCCTCGACTAATTGCAGCATACCTTTGTCCTTTGGTCATTTCCTCACCTGCCCCTACCATCCTTCTCAGACTACACCGGCAACAGCGAGACCTTGAGAGGACATGTGTGTGGTTTTTGAGACTGTTGGGATTTGCGCGACACACAATTCTGTACGATCCATCAGAAATCTCATCTCTCCGTATTCCAGCCACTACCGTTGTTGACTGTATCGAATTTGGCCCCAAAGAGGATTCCATCGGGGCTCTCACATAGCGGGGCGGTGGGAACGAGTGGATCCGCGGGCACGGGCACGCTCAATTGGGTCACCCGACAAAGCGTCGATCGGCCTTGGGATCGAGTCATGACAGCGCGGGAGGCATTGGTTGTTTTGTCAAAAAGTTGGCCTCCTTTGGCGCTCTGCCCTGGCGGACTGCATCGGTCCAGAAACAACACTTGATTCTTTTTACTTATACTCTTTCTGTTTCACCGTTTTCTGGTTGCATGGCCTGCGTACCAGGTTTGCTTGCCAGGCGAACAAATGGCGTATCATGTTGTTCCCAAGATTAACAGGCTTGAGGATGGGTGGGTGGGTGCACAGGGTCTGCATGTGAGAGAGGGGGTGGGGGGGGGGAGGGTGTCATCAAACATTATCGGGATTTTACTAGCTGGGTCCCTGGGGTGGCGACCCTGATTTTTCTGGTTTTATGATTTCTCATTTTCTATTTCCGAGCATTTCCACGGCAGTTTAGGGAAAGGGAGGGGTATACCATTTCATGGACACATCTTTTCTCTTATGTTTGCATATCTTTTTTTTTTCCCTGGTGGGAAGGGGGTGATCAAGGTGCTGAAAGGAACGGTGAACAAGATTCTTGGGGGCAGATAGTAACTTCCTCATCATGTCTGGCCCTCGAGATGAGGGCAGCGAGTGAAGCGAGTGAAAGGAGTCAAAAGCACCAGTTGGGCCTGCCCCGTTCCATGAGATTGTGGTGATATAATTGTGGCTTCTTTACTGTGATTGGAGAATGTGTGGTATTTCGAAACATATGAGTGTGTATATATTGTAAAGATACACCAAGCCAAGCGCCGCCTGAGAGTTGCTCACTGGTACACACGTGCACAACTTCCTCTCGTCGGGGCATCATAGCTGCTCAACCTTGCCCACTGCCTTTCTGGTGGAGGATAGTATGATGTAATGAAGGGTTGGTGTGCTGAGCAGGGCTGAGCTGAAGAAATAAATGGTACGGCGGACTATCGACTCTTGCCAACCCCCCGTGATAGGGCTGGCGGAAAAGAAGGAGGAGGGGGGGCAGACAGTCCAGAGAAGATAGAGGCAATCAGAGATCAGGATGTATGTCATGTCACGAGTGCCTGCCGGTGCGCGAGATAGCGTACGGTCACGGCCCAGCCCAACCCGATCCAGGCAACGGAAATGATGACGACGAGGGGATCAAGATGGTAATGTGTGCGCGCGCCTTATCGTCAGGCGGGGGAGGGAGGGAGGGAGGATTGGCCTGGACTTGACCTTTTGGGTGCCGCCGCTCCCGCCGATGGTGTGGGATAATAGTTGTGTTATTTACTATTATAGTAGTACTATTACCCTTTCCTTTTTCCCGCTCCTCTGCTGATGCTGCTAATTAATTACTGACCTTTTTTATCTTCTTACCATGGTCAGATCGGATAGAAGGCTTGCGTGGGGGCACCTTGTTCCACCTGGACCCGTGAGTGGTGGTGTTTCTTTCTTCCTATTTGTTGGGCGGGTGATTAATCTATCTATCTCGACAGTAGGTGCACAACCCGCTTGGGCATCAAGACGATCATCACGTGCCTGTGCTCGTGTCAGTGCCCGGCATTGGGAATGAAGGACCGAAAAGAAAAAAGAAGAAAAGAAGAAGAAAGAAAGAAAGAAAAAGAAAGCAATGATAATTTGATGCAAGTAAAAGGCCAGTCAGGTGGAGGAGACAGGGAAAAGAGGCTGGGCTGGACTGGGTTGGGTGCTAGCGGGTCTTCCCGGATAGGCAACTTAGACGTTGGTTCTGGCGGTTAATTGTGTGGGAACGAGTCGAGCACAGACAGACCAGACCCATGGACACACATTCCCATCATTCATTACTAGGACAGGCTCTCAAGAAAAAAAGGCCATACTATCTCACCCCGTCACATCACATCACATCAAGATCCTCTCCAAAGATAGTGACAGCCCTTTGGAAGAAGAAAAGAGGAAGAAGGAAAGACAATTTAGTAGCGGCCGCCAAGTTAGTTGGATTGTTCTTTTACGTAGATTTAGATGTATTAATTACCCCAGCCGCCAATGCCTGCCGCCAGCCACCGATTACCGCAGCCGCCACCACCACCACCACCACCACTCGATGTCGTCGTCGCCGCCGCCGCCGCCGCCGCCGCCGCCAGCCCAGCCGCTCTTTAAGTACTTACCTAGCCTGCTGGCCTGCGATCGAAGATCCCACTACTGCAGAGTTCCGAAACAAGAAGAAAAAAATCACGGCTCATCACCGCCACAAATCGGCGTGGCGCCCCCCTCTCACCCGAAGTTAAAGAAGGGGGGGGGGAAGCATGGCAGCTTTGACTACGGGGGTTTCATCCCCACCTCCTTGTATTCTTCTTTTCCCCGCTTGCCTTTCTTGGTTTTCTTTAATTAATAGATACATTTTTATTTTATTTTTAATTCCTGGAAAAGGAAAGAGAAGAAAAAAAAAGAAAGGAAGAAAAAAAAGAAAGAAGAAAAAAAGAAACATGCGTCGACACAAGCTTCAAGATTAAGTTTCGGGCCCCCGTCTGGGATTTCCCGCTCCGATCTCGGTGGGGAACTCCCGAAAGTTTACTGCGTTGTTGGAGTTGGGGGGAAAGAGCGTAGGGCTGGGGACTAAGCTGGGAAGGAGAAGCCTGGAGGGAGGAAGAGGAAAATAATTGTGATAAAGAGAGAAAGCACGACTCGGGTGATTCTTGTTGTAGAGGGCTACGTTGTGCGAACGTGTCCAGTCGTGTCGTCACGAATTTGCAGGCAGTGAAACAGCAGAGCTACCACTACCTTGGGAGGACTTCGTCTGAGGTGTTATCGCTGTAACATGTAGCAGATTCGCAGGTCGCATGGAGAAGTCAAGGCCCCTCCGTAGCCTGGTGTGAGCCTCGTAGCTGATATGAGGCCCTCGTGACGAGTCCAGATTGCTCTGCATTGCCTAGTGGATGTTGTGGTGGTTCGGATGTGCCTGACTCGGTCATTGTGCAGACTCGGGATTATGATAAGCTCGGTCCTGGGTTGTGTCGTCATTAAATATTCACATGTCTCTCTCTCCAGAAGGAGACACGGCGGACGTGAGGATACTTGGGTCAATGTTGAGTCCAGCAATGCCCAATAATTTTTACATTAGCACTGTCTGCCAGTAACTTGGCTTAAATATACAAATGAGTCTAGCATTATTAGCACACTCTTTCATGGATGGTAATATCGTACCAATTATCGGGTCGTTCTTGGTCGTTGAAGTGTTTATGGAAAGCAGCAACGAATGATGACTTGCATCTTCTGTCTACTGTCCTAAAGTATACATATCGATGCGAATAGAGGGAATCAGTCAGGAGATGTCCTGTCAATGAACTACTGGTACGGATTGGGGAGTTTGTTTTTCTCTTCCTTTCCATAGTCATTTTCAGAATAGATTGTAGACGCTTGACACTCGTCATCTCCGTCTTCAAATGCAAGACGAATACTAGACACTCTTCTATATCAATGACACTTCTTCTGCTTCACAATATCTACTGCTTGATTAAATCCTGCCTTCTTTCCCCTGAACCTCGAGGTCGTGCGTAAGCCCATACTCTCTTTGCTACTCACATGGGCTGCTAACCACATACAGTAGTACTCAGCAATGAACTGCGCTTTTATCCAAATGGCCGCTGACTGTGTCCTCATGGAATGCAAACAACCTGCTTCCAAAAGGCCACAAGTACACGAAACGTGCCAGACATCGACACCATAGTATTACCATCATTTTCGTTTCCCCATCACCCCCAAACGCATCGAGACTCTTCAGACAGCAGCAGCGCCATGTTCTGGAACTCAACCCCACCAGCCAAAGTACCTACCGACACCGTCCAGCCCCTCCCCTTCTTCGACGACACCCCGCTCTGGCGATCTTTCGTCCTGTATTGCATGTTCACCTTCGACGCCGTGCTCGACCCTGGAAAGCTCCAGCGCAGCCTCGGGTCCCTGATTCGGCGCCCAGGATGGCGAAAACTAGGCGCCCGCCTGCGATCTTCTGTGAGTTTTTCTTTGTCTCTTTTCTCTTTCTGAAAAGACAAGGTACGGCTCGTGATGAGTAGTAGCATTCTTCCCAGTAGAATTGACACAAGAGAAAACAACCAAAACCAACAGAAAGATGGACGAGGACTGGAGTACCACATCCCAGCCGAGTTCACAGCCGCCCGTCCAGCTCTAGGATACACCCACAAGACCCACGACCTATGCGCCGCCGACCACCCCGTCGCAAGCCGCATCCCAAGAGCCCCGACCACGCGGCCCAGGGTGGTGGGAGACCCGGGCGAGCTCGAGTCTCTGTTCTGCCCAGAGAACGGCCCGTTGAGGCTGGACGACTACCTGACCCGGGACATCCCGCAGCTGGGCCTGCACGTCGAGTCCTTTCTGGACAGGACCGTCGTCACTCTGCACTTCCCGCACACCCTCACGGACGCCCTGGGCATGCGTGCCATCCTCGACGCATGGTGTCTCGTTCTCCGCCATAGCACCGACGGCGAGGGGCAGGAGGGGGAAGATGTGCCGACAGCAGCAGCAGCAGCAGCAGCAGCAGCAGCAGCCGATATTGTACCCTGCCCGCTCGGGACGAATATTAATGATGGTGATG
This sequence comes from Cryphonectria japonica, assembly GCA_014851275.1. Lineage (NCBI taxonomy): Eukaryota > Fungi > Ascomycota > Sordariomycetes > Diaporthales > Cryphonectriaceae > Cryphonectria > Cryphonectria japonica. The sequence goes on along the minus strand of JACWTT010000029.1, from coordinate 228,272 downwards.
ATGATGCCGCCGCCACCACCACCACCACCATCACCAACCCCCTCGCCCAACTAGGCACCCGCCCAACCGAGCCCTACGCCCTGGCCAGCCGCCGTCTCGGACTGCTAGGCCTCGCAGGCTACGGACTAAGCAACATCCTCACCCTCTGCGGCGCCCTAGAGAACCGCATGCTGTGCATCCCAGCACCACACGTGCAGAAGCTCCTCAAAAAGGCCCGCGCCGACCTCAGCATCGCAGCAGCAGCAAACGAAAGAGAAAAGAGAAAAGAACAACAGGGCACCATCCTCCACAACGAACACGACGCCCTCCCCCCTTTCCTAAGCGAAGGCGACATCCTATGCGCCTGGTTCACCCGCCTCGCCGCATCCCACCTCGACCCAACCTCCAACCAAACCCTCCTCATCAACAACGCCTACTCCCTCCGCGCCCCGCTCGCAGAGGACCTACTGCCACCACCACAGCAGCAGCAGCAGCAGCAGAAACAGCCCCCCCCAACAAAGGCCCTACGTCTCCGTCGCCGTAGGCTTCATCCCCGTCCTCCTGACCGTCCGCGACCTGTTCGAGAAGCCGCTGGGCCAAATCGCCGCCGCCATCCGCAACGCCATCCGCACCCTGGGCGCGCGCGCGCAGGTCGAGGCGTTCATGAGCATGTGGCGCGCCGGGTCGGTCGTGGCCGGCAAGCTGCCGCCGGTTTTTGGGGATTGGGCTATGCACATGGTTGTGTACTCGAACTGGGCCAAGGCGAGGTTTTTTGGGGTGGACTTTTCGGCGGCGGAGGCGGGGACAGGGACACCAGCGGTGGTCGTGGGCAGAAGAGGCGAGGAGCGTGTAGATCGGCCCAGGAAGGGTGTCACTCCGGCCTATGTGCAGATGTGTACGTTTGGAGTGACTGCGCCTGATGCGTTTGCCATCCTTGGCAAGGACGGAGAGGGGAATTATTGGCTGAGTGGCTTTATGAGCAAGGGCCTCTGGGGCAGGATTGATGAGCAGCTTGCACATGACGATGATCTCTGAAGAAGGAATGCATGTAGAGTGCGTGGCTTGGTAATGAATGGTATGGATTCTTCCCTGTGAACTCCGTCTCACTCTGAAAACAATCACCACACGACCGACCTTGCTGGAGGGATGGCGCATATCTCTCTGTCTTCGTCTCCAAAAAGTATCCCTGGCTCGTGCGACGGTAAAGAAGAACAAAAAAAGACTCATCATTCCAGCCGTCAGCAAAACAAATCAACCGAAAGAAGAAAGACAGACAAATCATTTTGCCCACTTTCTCTCTCTCAACTCAGCGAGGAAACTCCTTGTTCCAACCGAACACCCCTTTTGGCCCTTGCGGTGAAGAAAAAAACCTGACGCAAGACCATACCAGCCGTTGTTGGATCATCCATCATATTTGGTGTACATTAATTTGGGGGAAAATAAAAATAAGCCCGACATGTTATCAAAGGGGGGGGGGGGGGTTTGGTGTGTTTGTTGTGTTGTGTCGTTGTGTGGTTTGATTGTTTTCTCTGCTATCACCACGCTTGTCCTCCAGCTTGACCCTGCGGCCTCGAAGATGCCATCTCTCCATACCTTCCTCTATTCTGGGTCGTGTCGTATGCCTGAAGCACGCGCGTTTGTGACTCATCTGCCTGCGAGAAGGCATAGCCTCTCTGCTTTCGCATACGCTGCACCTGACGGACCTTGCGGATCGCTTTCTGGAATTGTTCCATGCTGTAGTGACACACACACGCACCCCCAGTCAGCTAAAAAGAAAAGGCTGAAAAGTGGTGACAGAGAAAGAGAGAGAGAGAAAGACATACCGAGGTCTATAATCTTGAATGTTGTACTTCTGAATCTCCTGAATGTGATGATACGTCTGCGGACGATACATCCTCTTGGAGTACTTCCACGCAACGTCTCTTGCCAGGCACAGCACTGGCAGCGCCAACATCTGCAGCCAAAAGATAGGCGACGAGAACAGACGCGGCACCAGGCCGTGGTATTCCTCAGAGATCCCAATAAGGGGCCCTACCGTAGCGTACGCGGCGATGAACGCAAGGAACAGCGCCATGGAGCCCGGGATCGCAATGACGTGATACTTGGTCCAATTGTTCGTGATGAGCCCTGCCTTTCCGAGAACTGTGAGCAAGACCGCGCCATACATGGCCGTGCCCCAGACCCAGTGGCCGGCCGTCTTGCCGTCGCCCTGGATGAGATCCCATGGCCACAGCAGCTCGCCCCAGACGTAGATCATGAGCGAGTGGTATACCGCATTAGCGATCCAGGCGATGAAGACGCGCAGCCGGAAGAACTGGTTCGTCTGTCCAAGAGAGTACAGCTGAGGATAGCGGTCGAGAAGGCGTGCGGATACGAATTGGTCGAGAATTCCCATCGCGAGAGGCGGCAGGACGGTGAAGATGACATTGTACAAGGAGAGTGTCCAGGATTCGTAGATGATCTGGCCCGAGAAGACGTTTTGGAAGGTGTACTATTGTTGTTTGTTGTCATTGTCAGCAGTGAACAGGCACAACCTAGATGTATTCCAAACTTCCATGATATGGGGGACATCGAAACTTACCCAGAACTGCGTCAGGTACAGGGTGATGTTCTTGTAGAACGAGAACAAGATCGTCTTGCTGACCCTGTGATAACTCCACGCCCCATGCACGAGCAACAGCTTGCGCAGGTACTTGAACTGCCCGATCGAGACATCTGCACTGCGAGCAGCCTGCAGACCTTCCAGACCGCTGATGCCCACGCCTATGTGCGCAGCCTGGATCATCGAGACGTCGTTCGCCCCGTCGCCAATAGCGAGGAGGATCGACTGCTTCCGATGCTTCTTGACCAGCTTCACGACAAGCGCCTTCTGCAGCGGCGAGACGCGACAGCAGATGACGGCCTTGCACATGACGGCCAGCTCCAGGAACATCTTTTCCATGTCTTTCTCGAGCGCATACGTCAACGATTTGCCGTCGATGATCAGTGCCAGCGTTTCCGTCTCGATCGTCCCATCGCCTTGCGTCCGGATCGCCTCAATCTTCTTTTGTATATTGTCTCTGGTGGCAGCCGCCGTCTCTTCGTTGACGATCAGCAGCATCATGTCCTCGCTGAGAAGCTTGCAGCTCATGCCAATGTTGATGGCCGTCTCCTGCCGATCACCCGTCAGAACCCAGACCTTGATACCGGCCTGCTGCAGCGTGTGAATCGTCTCGGGTACGCCATCTTGGAGACGATCCTCGATGGCCGTGGCGCCCAAGAGGTAGAAGTCCTTCTCGATCAACTCGGACGCCTTGTCCAGCTCCTCGGCACGGTTGCCACCGACAGTCGTGGATGCCTTGTCGAAAATGGAATACCATTCCTGGAATTCTTGCTCGGGAATCTCCCGCATGGCCAGGCAGAGGGTTCGCAGACCCTCAGACGCATAGTCCTCGAGATGTCTCAACGTCGCCTCGATGTGGGGATTCTGGTCATTGAGCCGCTCCAAAATGACCGTGTCAGCGCCCTTGCAGTAACACCGGATTTTGCCGTCTGGGCAGCGGTAAATGGTAGACATTCTCTTCCTCGTCGAGTTGAACTCGCACACGGCGAGGAGCTGGTACTCGAACTCCTTTTCTCCCACCTCGATGATGACGGCATGAGGCTTGCGCGCGGTGAACTTGTACCCGAGCATCGCAGCACCCTCGACAAGGGCGCCCTCGTCAGGTGAAGCAGCCTGGTACTTGATCTTGCCTGAGCTGTCGCGCTCCGGGATGACAGTATGGCAGGTCGAAAGCAGTGCGAGGAAGTGTTCGATGATCGGTGCCGTCTCGTGCGATGCCATGTTCTCGCGGAGCCTGTTAAAGCCGTGGATGCCAACCTCGACACCATCCTCGATGGTGGCTCTTCGGTCCTCGGGTACGTCGTCCGCATACATGATGCCGCCAATTGAGCATTGCTTGAACTCCATGATATTGCAGGTCAAGGTGCCCGTCTTGTCCGAGAATACATACTCCACCATGCCGAGCTCCTCCACCAAGCTTGACGTCCGGCAGTTGGCAGGCGTGTCAGTCTTGTCGTAATAGATATCCAAATCGTCGTTGATGAGAATCCCGTGCCAGTATTTCACCAGCTCCACGGTGACAAACAGGGAGATGGGCACCAGCGCAGAGAACAAGACCCAGTACGTGACCATGTCAGAGGCGAACTGTTTTGCGACCGAGCCTACCGTGTTCAGATCGTCCAGGTCCAGGTAGCCAAGGGAGGTGCGCTGCACGCTCCGCATAACGAGGTCGCCGACAGTACATACAACGCTGAGGATCAGCAGAGTGCCGACAAGCAACAAGACAAGCACGTTCATCTGCTTCTCGACCTTGGTGCGCTTGATAGGCGCCGCGGTGGCATTGCGCATCAGCTTCGTCTCGTGGCCGGTAAAGACCACAACGCCGTGGATCCAGGGTGTGTTCCTAAGGGTTGCTCCTCGCAACAGAAGCTGCTCCGGGTTCAGGGCCAGCTCCTTCTCGCCCGCCCCAGCCTGCATCGTCAGGGCCGCCTCGTACGTGTACAAACTGCTGTTGGGCTGTTCAGACTTGATCTTGCCGCTCAGCCGGCCCAGGTCGCTCGAGCTGACCAGGGCGGCGGTCTCAGGAAGCGCCTGCTTGATCTTGAGGTTGGTCTCTCCGTCCAGGTTGGCGGTCTCGATGTAGCAGAGGCCCTCGGGCTCGGAGCTTGCGAGCAGGACCAGATCTGCGGGGAAAGACTCTTCCGACTCGACCCGCACAATGTCGCCCACGGCTACATTGACCCATTTTGCGTCGTCAAAGTTGGAGCCCCTGAGCACCCGCGCCTTGGACATGTTCAGGGCCTTGTCCGCCTGTTTTCGGCGGTAGTCCTCCACCAGCTCCTTGCCCGCCGAGATCAACAAGACCACGCCAAGGGGCCCGATGGTCGTATAAGGGTTCGTAGGGGAGAGGTTGGGGATCTGTTGCAGCGCCGAGGTGAAGAGGAAGAAGATGTTTGCGTATTTGGAGAACTGCTCGAGGAGGAACTTGGGGAGGAAGGTGGCGACGTTGTACTTGGCCGTCGAGACCTGGTTGTCGACGTACTTGTTGGCCTGGTTGGCGGGCGGGTTGTTCAGATGGATGATGCGCGGTCCCAGGGTCGAAGGGTCAGGCTTGCCACGGCCGAAGCCAAACTTGAAGGTGCCCATGTCGAACTTCTTTCCACCAGCACCGCCGCCGTCGCCTGCCGCTGCGCCGTGCTGCGCATCCGGGCGCTGGTGCGACGACGACGATCCAGGTTCCGTCAAGGGGAGATCCATCTCCGAGTAGCCCTCGCCCATGCCCAGCATGTTCTTAGCCCTGCCCAGGAGACCGCCCCCCATACTTAATATGCTGTTCCTGTTCCTGGCGTTGTGTCGCACGTCTGCTCCGTAACCGCCGTGCTGCATCATGCCGGGCGGACCTCCTCCATGCTGGTAGTACGAGTTTCCGTCTTCCGGGTAGTCGTCCGAGTAGTCGTCGGCATACCGCTGGTAGTTGTCGAGGTCTGAGGACTGGGAGTATTGCCTGGCTCCACCCGTATTATCGGCGTAGTAGGGGGCCCCTGATGCAAGGGCTACGCCTGCGCTGCCCATGCCCGGTATCGCCGTGTGTGGGGACGTTAGATTGGAAGAGTGAACGGTCGTCTGGGGGTGGTCTGCGCCGAGGAAGTCATCGTAGGAGACAGAGGGGCGGGGTGGTTGTTGTTGTTGTTGTTGTTGTCCTTGTTGCTGTTGGGCGCCATCGTGGTCGTAGGCGTCGGAGCGGAGGAGGTCGTCGTCGGTTAGGGCTGAGCGCTGCCCTCCGCCATAGACAGGCTGGTCGTCGAGATCGAGGAGGAGGTCATCTTGGCGGGAGGATCCTCCATACGGAGGTCTGCCAGCCATCGAGGTGCCGGTGTAATTGGCCTTGTTGGAGGGGAAGGGGGGTCAGGAAATGACGTTACGCGGCATTGGACGTGTCAGTATCAATGTCGATTTCTTTGTTGGTCGTCGGAGATGGGATCGCGTTCGGGCGGTGGGTGGAGACGTTGGTCAACTGTCAATAATGCAAATGCTCAAGACAGAAACTCTGCTGGCCTCTTTGTGTGGTGGTTGTCGTCAAGATGCTGTTGTAGGATTCAGGTGTGTCAGCTTTGGGGGGTTGCAGCGGTTGCAACCATGTGCAGAACATGGAACGTTGGGCAACCAACTTAAGACCAAGCTTGGGGTTGGAGAGAGGTTTGTTCATTCAAACCACTGCAGACGGCGCGGCACTGCCTCAGGCTTGGCACCGCTGATCATCCCGTGCCCAAATCTAACAGCGGGCAAAGAAGCTGTGCTGTCGCTAAGTTGCTGGTACTCAGGTACTGTACTGTTACTGCAACTGTGCTGACAAGCTACTGTAGAAACAGTGGGTGCGTTGTGGGCTCCACTGCGACCCTACTATAGTGAACCTTGCGCCCCCACAGGACACCACGTCACACAGCCTTGCAGCAACCACCCACTGCCGAAGTCTGTATCTGCAAATATACTGTAGGTTTTTTTTATTTTAATTACAGTAATTAGATCAGGCTCTCAAGACAGGCAATGTGCTGTTGAAGGAAAAGACAGTAACCTCCCCAATAATATGTCTGCCTTTTGGGGAGAACATGACATGTGCTCTACATGTCTTTGTCCCAAGAGAGTCTCTCATGTCAGACCTAGTCATGATCCAGAATGGATATATATGGATTACATTTTACAATCTCAGAGGCGCAGCAGTACCAACCACAACCAACTAGCGCCTCCAAAATATCTTGTGGTGGAAGAAGGATGGTGGCAATTGGGGGACCACGAAGCTGGCCTCACCAGCCACGCTCTCGCTTTCGGGCCAGGACAGTTGTAAGCGTGCTAAATAAAGCACCACGACTTTCTGCTTCAGCAAGAGAAGGGGAAAAAACCAAGCAACTCGGCATTTGTCCACCATTTGTCCACCAGCATTAGGAAGGAGGGGGGAGGCCAAGGTGACAAACAGCCCGCAAACTACTGATTACCGAAATACTTAGATAAGTTTCTTCATTTCTTACATCCACAAACCTCCAGGAAACCTTTTGGCCTTCTATTGCTGTTGTCCAACTTCATCCGCATCACCGGTAATGAGAGAGAGGCAACGCTCGCTGCCCAGCAGGCGCGGCAGGGTCCTCGTATACTACTATAGTAACAAAATCTGTGGGGCTCTTTAGCCCCCCCCCCCCCTTCCCAAGGGCAATTTAGGGCTAAAGCACGGCTAAACCTGACCGAGACGAACTCTCAAACGTTCAGCAACAACCAGTTTTTTTTCTGTTCTCTTGTCCTCTCTGCAGGGCAGACAAAATTTCATTAATAAGACAACATCGAGATTACATATATCTCTCCACCAAGTGTACAACTACTTGGACACAAACGATCTCTTTTTTTTGCACCAGTGTATGGAACGAGTGCCTCCTTGCTCCATCCCCCCCCCCCATGTTCCCCTCAGTCCTCCTGAGAGGGCGGATCATTTAATATGCCAAGCAGACAGCCCTCGAGTCTGCCCCCTCTTTCACCAACTCGGGAGAAGAGATCAGCATTAGACCGAGATAGTGGCCTCAACAAGATCCAAATTCAAATCATAGAGGGCACATGGATCTCCTATCATGGCTCATCCAGAATCCTCATTGCGTGCGCGCAGGAAGACAAAAAGAGAAAAAAGAAGGGGGAAGAAAGGAAAACCAAGAAAGAAAGAAGAAGAAAAAATAGTCTATTTCCACGGAATCCCTCAGTCATGCATAATGACATCTTCCTAAGCAGATTCTTAATACGTGCTGACTTGATAATCATGTCTTGCATGCTGCAGTACAAGGAGTGTGGACCATGTGCACGGGCGCCACAATCCAGAGAATCGCATCATTGTTTCTGCATGTTTATAGTCTGTGTATACATATCTCAACCCCCCAGCAAGGCAGGCCAGCTCTCAGACCAGGAACAGAGTAGTGAGTGGAGGTGATCGCTACATCGCTCACGAGCCCGTCCTTCCCACCGTTTACACTCAGCCCGCCCGAGGTAGGAAAATGAGCAGCTGCCCTTGTTTCATCTCAGGTGCAAGATTGTACTCTCAAGACCTGTCCAACACAGCAAGAGTAAATTCATGTGGATCCAGCACATGATGATACTCTCATCTTCCATGTCATCACTTGTCAAAGCAGAACAAGAAAAGGAGGGAACGCTTGAGTAAATCATCTTGAGATATCAAAATTTAAAAATAAAAAAACGAGGGCAAATATGTATATCATAACACAGTTAGCTGACACGATATCAGCGAGAATATCCAAGTGGTATCTTTTTTGTTCGGAGCGACAAAAGAAAAGAAGAAAGAACATGATAAACGGGCACCTCCCAGTGTCCGCCGCATAGCACACACAAGCATCGCGCTAATTCCCATTTGCTGTGGAAAGAGGCAGGGAATAATAACACAGAATTTGCTCCCGACAAAAAAATCATCACGGCAACATCGGCCTAATAAAGGGGGAAGAGAGACATTACCACCAACACAGACACCAACTCCAAGACCTCTTAGCTTAGGGTAGCCAGGGTTTTGCGCGAGGATGGCCAGACCACGATCATGGTCATGCCTCTTCTGTGATCCCCTCAGCACCACCGCCCTCGTCCCTCCACTCCCGGCTCTTTTCGGTCAACTTTTTCACGCCGCCGACACGCGCCGCCCACAGACCCTCAATAGGTGTCCTGAACGTGAACGCCCTCTGGCTGCTGATGACGCCAATGGCCTGCAGCACCGCCTTCCTGCTATCCCGGCCAAAGACGGCCGGATGGTTGATCCACTCCAGAGCAGAGTCCAGCTCAGCATCAAGCGCCGACACGGTCGTCACATCGATACCCGCCGCGGGACCCATACCGCCAAGACCGATCGCGTCGTTTGATCGGCTGCGCGGGATCGCCGATGGCTGGAAGCCGTTGGGCACAGCCGAGTTGCCAGAGTTTGCAGGGCCGGCTGCCGTGGGCGAGGGTGTATGTTTCCTGTCGGGGGTGAGAGCAGCGGTCGGGGAGGAATCGTTCTGGACGTTGAGGGGAGTCGAAGGGTTGGACTTGGATGGCATCGGGGGGACGGGTGGTAGGCCGCCCTTGCCGAGACCCTTCAGGATCGAGCGCGTTTCGTTCAGGAGCGTGTGTGCCCTGTCATGCTGCCCTCTGCTGACGAGGGTCAGTGCGCGGGTGAGCATGTCGGAGGTGAGCAGCTCCATCCGCCGCTGCACGATATGCGGGTGCGGCGGGATTGGTGGCGAGCCATTCCAGGACTTCTTATTCGACGATGCTGGTAGCATTGTGATAGCCAAAAGCGACGGCCTTGGCAGGTGCATGGCAGCTCCGTCCCTCAGGATGTCGCCCCACGTGAGGTCTGCTTGTATAAGCGGGACTTCCTCCACAGACACTGCGCGCTGGTCTTCTTGTTCAACTGGGCCGCCGAGGGCCTCAAGTCCTGCGACGACGGTCTCCCATGCATCTTGGGGAAGCTGCTCCTGGGTCGAGGTGTCGGGAAGGATGACAAGCTGGACGAGGATATCCCGCTTGTCGCCAAAGCGCAGATCGCCAAGAGAAGCCTCGGCATCTCGTCCAGTCGCGCGCTTTGTGATCTGGAGTGCACCGCTGATCTTGTGGAACTTGGCCGGCGAGCCTTCCGGCAGCTTGAGCTTGAGCTTGACGTTCTGGTGCGAGAGTGTCTGCATCGACCCCAGACACCCGGCCAAACATTCGCGAAGCATCATCCAGTCCTTGACGTAGGTATAAGATGCCTTGGTCCGAGTGGAGAGCTCAATCATCGTGTCTGGCTTGTGTGTCATGCCAAGGCCGAAAGAGTGGATTGTGATCCTAAGAGTGAAGGGGTCAGTTTCGGGGCTCTCTCTCTCTCATGGTCTTGACTATGGCTGATCACACTTACTTGGCAGCCTCAGCTCGTGAGACGACAAAATCAACGCTGTCAGCGTCTGACGTAGACGCATCGCTAATGAGCATGATGGTCGCAACGGGGTTATTGTACTTGCGCTGCATCAGGAGGTCCATGGCGACATTGGCTCCCTCGACGACATCTGCCCGGTGGCTCTTCTGACCGACGGGCTTGATCGAGGACAGGACATTGCTCCAACCAGGCCATGCCTTGGTCGTCATGCCTACGATGGGCACACCACCGCCTCCCGAGCCGAATGTCACCAAGCCCATGCGATCCCTCTCGCCTAGGGTATACACCATGAACCTCAATGCATCCCGAACCAGGTTGATCTTGACACCCTGCATCGACGAGGAGATGGGCACGACCACCACGACGTCGATGGGGACGTGGACGGAAGGCATAAGAGGACTCCTGGCAAAGTTCGTATACTCAGTCGGTGCCGTTGTGGCTGACCTTGCTCCCCCCCAGGAAGATGCTACTGACGAGACGCGCTGAGGCTTCGTTGAGTCTCTACGCCATTCCTCCTCATCTTCTCCCGAGAATTCACCTCGATCGTAGTCGGGGCTGCGGACAGGTGGTGTCTCGACGGCGTTTAGGTCCAACAGGGCTTGTTGCCAAAGCTTTAATTGGTTGCGGTTCTCAAATCGCAGGTGAAACTGCGGCAGCTCGGCGACGGAGAGGCTGAGCGTCAGGATGTTCTCGTCCATGTGACCAGTCTCTGTTACCTCGTTGAGGTGCTTCTTGATCAGGATCGAGCCCTTGAGGGTGCATCTCGTGGTCTTGCGAGGGGTGCCGTCGTCCCACTGTGAAGATTGGTTTGAGCTCTTCTTCTCTTTTACGCAGATAAGCATCTCGGCAAAGAGGAAACACTCGAGCTCTTGCCACGAGACCTTGTCCTTTCCCACTCGCAGAGTTCCGTACAGTCGCAGTTTACCAAACCTGAAACCGGGTTTAGTCAGCCGTCTACTCCCAGGGGAACAAAAGAAAGGGAGGGAATCTCTTGTTTTACGTACCGACTAAAGTCCAGACCATGCCAATTGTCGACCCGGCTGCGGAGAGTTTCCGTCATTTCCTCCAAGACCTCCGGTGCCTCGTAGGGATAGAAGCGGGGTGCGCTCCGTGCCGGAGACGGTGGCCTCTGGGGAAACTGGTCTTCTATCCTCTGTTGTGGAATTGGGGGCGCAGACTGGAGGTCATCAGGATCGGGTCGCCATTTGTTGTCAGGAACCTCGACTGTGATGAGGCATGTGAGCGTCTGCTGCTGCCGGGATCGGTTGATTGTAGGGAATTCGGATCGCACGGTGACGGTCGGTGCGGGGATGGGATTCCTCGCGACAGCTTTGGGGCTGGCCAGAGAGGCTTCCATGGCCTGCAGATCATATTCGTGACGACGCGCCGGGCCGCTCTGTGTTGTTTCAGGGTAGCCGCCCGAGGAAGCAACTCCAGTCATACCTGTCGCGTCGCTGTCATTGCGTGCATGGCCATTTCGTCCCGTAAATCTGTCGGATGCCTGGTCTCGAAGGCTACCGTGGGAGGTAGCTTGCGGCGGGGCATTTCTTCCAGCAGAGCCTCTGCTTGGTGGGCGGCCGGCGTGCTCGTCCCAGGCTGCTGCTGCTGCCGCTGAGGCTGCTGCTCCTGGTGTGGGTGTCGGGGTGGCTGCTGCCCTGTTGTCGTTCACGGATACCGATCGTACCATACTGCTGATTTTCTCTGTCATGGACGGAAAGTGATTAATATGTCAGCCGCGCGCGAGACCAGCGTCAAGTCGTGAGGAGCACATACCAATGTCGAGGACATTTCCACCCCGACTTGTGTCGAGGTGAAGGGGTGCGTTACATGTCGGACAGTACTGCGACTCGAATTCTCGAATGAACTCGTAGAAACACGCCTCATGTGACACATGGGAGCATGAGAACTGCAGTATCCTCTCGCCACGTAGCGTGTGTTCCAGCGGCTCCTCGCAGACAGCGCACTCGCTGCCCACGAAGGTGCGCTCCCTCCGGGTGCGACTCCTGTCGGCATTCATCATGCCAAAGTTCGAAGTTGTATTTGCGCGTCGGGCACCCTCGCGGGATCGGTTCGAGCTCGCGGAAACGGATGATCGTTGCGACGACGGGGGCCGTAAGGTACCGGCGGCGATAGAATGGCCTTTGTGCGAAGAAAGGGCTGGTTAGTCCCGGATCGGCGACGGTAGGGGAATTGGCCCAGTCGCGCCGGATCGTGACAGCGCAGAGGCGTGACACGAGCAATGGCGACCCGAGAAGGAATGAGTGGATGTGCAACTCGAGACTGGTCACACACTCGATTGGGAGAAGGAGGAGGAGGAGGAGGTAAGGCGCGACAATCAGGGCAAGGGGACAGCGAGGCTGAATAAGTCGAGGAAGGAGAGGGAGAAATAAAAGAGAAGATGTCAGATCGACTCACCCTTTTCAGGAAACGTGGGCTCGGTCGGGCCGCCACCACCAATGGGAAGGGGAACAGCCTTGTGGTTCTGGTGCTTCGATTTTGGTCCTGGTCTGGAGGGAGGTCGACTGGATGCGATCGGTTCTGTGCCTCCCCAGGCCGAAGCGAATCCCTTGGTCTCCAGGCCGATGAGACCAAGCTGTCTCAGGCTGTCGAGTTGTGCTTCCGCAACCCGCTGCTCCTTAGCAAACCCTTCTTGTTTCTCGTGTGATCGATGCAACATATGGGCCCGGAGTCGATAAGGGCACGAACGGACGGGGCGAACTGGGTCGGAGCGGGCGAGGTGGTAAAAAGAGGTAGGATTGCGGAGGGCCTGATCGAACCCTGGGGTCCTGTGGGCAGGATGTTCTGTTCAGGTACTGAAGGTGGAAATGAGTCGCGCGAAGGAGAGGCAGCAGGGTGGCGTAGATCCGTGTATAGCTACTGGGCCTCTGACCGAGGATGGGCCACGATGAGGCCTAGGCGTCCGGCGCAAGGGCCCGCGGATGCTCGAAGCTTTCCAGGAGGACGAGGCACCGACAGGGGGAACGACAGGGGCACAACCGGATCCTGGCAGACTGGCGAGCCCACGACGGCGGCTAGTGACTGTGGTACCTGCGTCGCTGCACGAGGAGGGGGAGGATTGGTACCAAGTGACTCTGGTCCTTACCGGGGACCCTCGAGGGCCTCTCTCGGGCTTCAATCACGCTGAGTTGGCAGCCCGTAACTCAAATTTGTACTGAAGTAGGTAACGCGACGGAGCTTGGTGAGTAAGAAAGACACACAGAGAGAGAGAGAGGGGCAGACAGAGTGAAAGGTGTGTGGACTCTCGCACAGGAACTCCTCCTATAGTCCAGATGGGGGGGGGGAGGGCTGTTTCAGGAGGGGTGGTATCAACTATGCTATGCTGCCTTGTGCCGAATCCAGGCGAAGAAAAAAGGTTGGTGGTGGGCACGCAGGAGGACCTTGGTAGGGTTCACACCTTGGCCTGGATTTTTTGTGGCCCTTTTTCTCCCCTTCTTGTCTCTCCCCGCCCTTTCTTCCTATGGTGTTCCCTCTCCCTCGTGCGGAGTTTTTAACGATGGTAGTGGGAATAGTGAGTGGTAGTAACAGATATGTACGCACATGCCCAGCCCTGCGGATAAGTCTATTCCTGTGGCTGAAGTCCCGGCTGCGGCGTGATGGAGCTGCAAATTGGCCGAGACGGAGTCCCACGTAAACGTCAGGACGGGTTCGAAATGATGGTGGATCAGATTGGGTCTCGCTCCACAGCCCGTCTTGAATCGGCTGTGATACTATTTGTAGGACGGCGGGTATGTTTATATGACGGATGACCGTCGCAATGACCTTCGTGCAGATTGCAGATTGCAGATTGCTTGTCTGTAAGGAGAGTTTCCCCGCCCTTGGTGTCGCCAGGAGTCGAGGCTGTCGAGCAGTCTGGATCGTCGCGTCTCTCCCAAAAGCCGTGCCTGTCTTTTCTTTGTTGTCCTATATTATTGTCTTCTCCACAGACAGCGCGCGATAGTCAGGTCTCCCCGGGGTTCGTTCCGTCTCGTCTCGGCCTGTGGAGTGGATCGTCAGGGAGGGGGCACACGAAGAGCCCAAGGCAAGGCTCTGGGATGATCCGGATGCGCGGTACTCGGTAAGGGGAGCCGTGACAGCCGATTAATCAGAAACACAGAACGCGATCGATATCTGATCGGTGGTAAAGCTTGAAATCCCTCGAGAAGCAGAAGAAGAAGAGAAGGTTCTCGTCCGTGCAGTTTGGATAACAAACAGCCAACAGCAGAGTTTGGGTGCGTGTACGTGGACGAGCTGAAATGAAGCTGGAAGAGAGGGGGGAAAGAGTGAGGCGTCAGACGGGCGGCAGCGGCAGCGGCAGCGGGCAGTGGTGTGTCAGTAGCAGCAGTAGCAGTGAGAAGTGACGACACCGCCAGGCTCGTAGCTGAAGGTCCCTGGAATTCCTCCCCACCACCGGCAGAATACGGACTTGGGTGGGATGTAACAGGACCGCTCTGTTGCGGGAGAAATGTGTGTGACATGCACTTTCCTGCAAGAGGGGGACGAGGTCGACAGCCTATTGGTCTGGGGGCCACAAGAGTGTCTCTGCTGCTCTCTGCCTCGTCCCCTGCAACCACTACGTACCAACTTCAAACGACAGCCCCCTGATTACTTCTGGGTGTGTAAGTGGATTAAGTCCCCTATGCGATTCCCGACCTGCTTCAGATTATGCACCATTGTAGTATCTCTGCAGAAGCAGGAAAAGAAATGATAAGAAAGAGGGAAAAGAGACGATGATTGTAGACATAGGAGCTCGACCATCTGGGAATCAACACACAAGTACATAGTTCTATTACAAGCAAATGAGATCGAAGTGCTGTCCTGGCCAGCTTGACTAGTTAGCAGCCTACTAGCTGTCCCCCCTCAGCACAGAGCGCGCTCTGGACGGCGGGCGGCAGCAGGGTCTAGTGAGATCTGGTCATCGCAGCTATACCCAACAGGGCAGCAGGGGGGTGTCCCTCTCTCTTAGGCCCCCCTGTTGTAATTAGTGCAGTACTATAGTATGGAATACAGCAGTCTGTTTCCTCGCGGTATCTTGGTGCCGCCAGATTACATACCGTGCCAAGTTTCTTATGTTCTATTAGCTGACCTCGCCGTCGCCGTTCACTACTCCAGTACTATCGTTTTCTAGAAGAACCTATTTTCTTCTTCTTCTTCTTTTCAGCCCGCACGGATCGACTTCTGGCCACGCTTCTTCTCGATTCGAGACTCTAAAAGACCGGCAAATTTCCGGTTGGAAGGGATCTTGACTAGCAACTCTGACCAGTTGTGGCCTGTTTAGTACATTAGTATTCTCACCTACGCTCAGTACAACACCCACACACACCCTACCGGCCTGCCGGTACGCTGAGAAGTACCAAGTAACATACTAAGTCAACCAGCGCCCACTGACACCATCCTGGGGAGGCCCTGAAGAAAGTGGACTGGTCCAGAAGTCCCTTCCCAGGATTCTCCCTGGCGGTGATAATGACAGAGGCCAGGGTCTGCGTGGTATAGCCGGCATAGCAGCGCATTACTATTACAGACTGCACCGCAAGCTGCTCCTTATTTCGCCTTAGTTGAACTCGTCACGGTGCCCACTCGGTATTCCCTCATCCATGAATGGTTTATGCACCTACATACTACAGACCATGATACCTAGTACTTACATACTTTACATATAATACTAGTACTGCTTCCAAGGGTGGTCGGGTCACCAAGCGGGGTCTCGGTCTTTCTGCAGCACTGAAGAGACGATAGCCCGTCTCTCTCTCTCTCTCTCTCACACACACACACACACATTCTCTCTCTTGAAGCCAATCGCCCAGTCGTCAACGACCATCGTAGTCCAGTCTCTGCTACCTCGCGTGTTACCAACCCTCGCCTCCGCCCGGCGGGATTTATGCAAAACCTTCTTGAAGACGGGGGTATGGCCTGGTGTGCTGTGATAGCTGCCAACTCCAAGGGTGGAGGGGTTTTGTTTAGACTGGCTCTCAGCTTCAGATGGAAATCTAGTCCTACACTTTTCCCATCCAACAACCTGGAACCCTCCAAGATACCATACACTCCCCCCTAGGCCGGTGAGCTTCAGGTTTCCTCACAGTGCCGCCATGGTAATCCCATTTGGCGTCCCCAGACAGAATACAGCAATCCGCAACATCACGGCGGGCCTCCATCAGCCCATGCATCCCATCTCACCAGGGGGCGCTTCTGGGGCTTACGAAGGATGCCCGACAACCAACGCAACACCCAGACCAGCCCGAGTAGTGAGCAGTATCTGACCTCCTGCCGCAGCGCTGCTGCCAGGAAGGAGGGTCAGCCTGCGTGGTGGGTGACCTGGTGATCTTGTGCTGCTATCTAAGTAAGTCGCTGGATCGACTTGGTGCTGCATTGTTCAGTCCCAAGTAGTACAAAACTTTACCCCAAGTGGGCAGAAGTTGTCCTCGCGTGGGCTCAACTTGCAGCCTTTGATACCCACTCGCATATCCTGGAAACGTGGGAAAAGGGCCCCCCGGCTCCTCCCTCTCTCTCTCTCTCTCTTGTTAGACTGGCGCAGTGCATTGGCCACATGGCCAGTAGTGGCTTGACCCCAGCACGTGGCAATTCCATCATTGATAAACGCGTGTGTGGGCTGACTCCGTCCTTTGGGCCTGTAAGACAGACTATTGAATCTCCCAATAGAATTAATACCGAGAGAGAGAAAAAACTTGCTGGTGTTTACTTGGAAGCAAAGACGGAAGTTTTAAGTTTCTTCTTCCTCCTCCCCCTTGTCATGATACAGGGTTAGGGTCTCTCCGTCTTGCTCTACCATAGTACTGTACTAGACCGTACCTGACAAAGTACAGTCATGGTAATTGCTACATGTAGGCAAGGCACCCCACTAGAACCAGTCTTTTTGTTCTTCTTGTTCCCCTCCTCCTCCCATGCCATCCAACATTTCAGGGACCTAGGGATCAGAGAGAGAGGGCAAACAGCCTATCATGTTTTTCAGACCATGTACTCTGTACCATGGTACGTGAGGGTGGAATCCCCACATCCCAGCACTGATCGGGTTGAATCTCAGGAGCCCCGGCCGCTCTCAATACTACTGTACGTAGCACTACATACTACAATGGTACCATAATCTGGGTTGGTATACGAGCGCTCAGTCCCGTTCCACCGAGAGTAGAGAGAGAGAGACAGACAGAGAGAGAGAGAGAGAGAGAGAGCACCCTCCTTGCCTTTCGGTTTTGGATTTTCCTGTTGGGCAGCAACCCCCTTTCTCATCTCCCCCCCTCCTCGCGGCTATTTATTTTACAGTAGCCAGTCCTAATACATATTTTCAGTGGTGTCGCCATACATTAATCATCTTAATTCTGTGGGCGGGTGCTCTCAACATGTCCTTGCTAATTGAGTTTTGTTCATGGTTGAGAGATGCAATTCTCTTAAACACCCCCCCCCTGTCTTTGCCAACGAAGTACTATGGTAGAAGAATGTTGTCGTTCCTGACGAATGACCCCATTAATCCTCTTCTCTGCAGGATTCCTGCGGGTGACAGACCAACCACGAGTGCAGCCCCTCCTCCCATGCGTATCTACCTCCCACATCCGGGAAGAGGCAGGACCTCCTCTGGGCCCTATTCTGCACGACCCAGGTAGGTATTCCCCCAGATCATAGGGGACAAGCCCCATCTCTGTTTCCTCATTCTGAAAACTCGTCCGACAATGAGGATTTGATCGTCAATCAAGAGCACGCACTAATGATCCGAGGGGCGGTCCGGACCCTGATCCCGCCCCCAATTCTGACCACCCTGTTTTTCCACCCCCCTGTTCCTCTCTCTCCTTCCTCGACATCAACATCAACATTGACGACGGCAACGGTAACAACCACCACCACCATAGTATGCAGAGTGCCCATCAATTACGAGAAGGGGCAACCGAGACTCATGTTTCAGTTACCGTTGTGAGAAGTTGGTCCTCCCCTCAGATGCAAGTACAATTGTAGAAGACTGATGAAAGTGGGTTCTCGCTGTGACACTTTCTATCACACATTCCTCGGCCCCCTCCCCTCCCCAAACATGAACGTCATGGGAAAGCTCTTCCGTTTCCAAGGTTGCTCACGAAACAGGGAAAGCATCCCCCTCCCCTCATACATTCAACGCCAGAAATCGATTGTTCCTTGGTCCCTCCAATTTCAGCCATTGCTGAGCACAGGCATCTCATTTAAAGAAAGGAAGGAAGAGAGAGAGGGAAAGGAAAAGGCAAAAGCATTCCGGTTCCAAACAGGAAAGTAAAGGAATGTGGGAGCGGGATGATGATGTGACAGGTGTCCCTCCAGGCTGCAACCTACCTAACCCTCCGTGCCTTCCTTCCGGACCCTGCGTGCTTTGCCCACCTCGCGCTTGTTCTCTGCCAGGTTGTATTGGCCTCTTGGCGGTCCAATGAAGCAGCACCACCGCCGTTCACAACGAGGGCCTGGTAGCATATATGCCGCTTGGTGATATACTGTGTCAGGGACAGGCTGAGACCAACTCAAGAGCACAGACAAAGGCAAAAAAGAAAGAGAAGAAAAAAAATCAAGGGACAAGGTGCTGCGTATCAACTATTTCCCAAAGAAAGTTTACAGGGTCTACTGGCCAAGTGTCGGATCACCATCGTTTCCAGATTTCCAGGTTCTATACAGCTTTCTTGTTTGCATCTGACATACGAGTCCCTTCCTCCTTTCTTGGCCCCAGGCTGTATTCAAGGTTGGGTCTTGTCTTCCAAGACACCACAAGCGAACGCCGCCCCAAAGGATAAGGATATTCGCCGGTCGAGCCGTGTGATGGATCATTGCTCGCGAACGACGCCACAAAAAGCCTAGAGAAAAGGTTTTCCAGATGGCCCCCCCCCCCCTTTCCAAGCACCGGAAGTTCGGGCTCAGAGTTTATCTGTGAAATGTCGAACCATACCCCCAGGCTTCGCGTTGCATCATCCCATCTCCTGGTTGTTCCCCACGGTGTGTGCGCTTGGCTGTTTTTTCTTAGTTCCTTTTTTTCCCCCTTCTTCTTCTTGATATCAACACGCCAACTAACTAGCTTGCCTTCTATTTCATTTCTCCAATGCTTTCTTAGGCACCGGCGTCACTAGGGTAGATGAAAGAGTCTTGCTATGAGTTTTGACGGTCATCAAACTGGGCCCCCCATTCTATCAAGTGATGATAGCAGCAGTAGCGATGTCACCCTACTGAACGTCATCAACGGGGCATTCTTTAGGCCCCCGAATTTTTCTGATCAGGGGCAACGTTGCTCCTATGTTTGTATTTAATTTGGCGTGATCCTGGTGGCGCCTTGCTCCAACATCACCAACCGAGACGGATGGCTCACAGACCGCACTGTCGTTGCACAAAGTTAACCCATTGGGATTCTTGATCAAAAAGTTTTTGCCCTGGACCAACCTGAGTGGACCGGTCGGGTTGCGTTGACGGTGCTTTGTGGCACAAAGAGGTGCAGCAGGGCTGATCATAGAAAGAGACTCTGTGTGTGTGTGTGTGGCGAGGGACTTGACAACAACCACCAACCAACCTGCCTCTCACCTCCAGCTACGTTCATACCCGCACTTACCAGGCTACTGCACTGCTTGCTGTCAAGCGTCAGATCCTTCTTGGTGATCACCCACAGGGCTTAAACCTCAGCTTAGATCGACGTCACGAAAGAACACTTTGGGAGCCTCGCTCTGGTCATCGAGAACACATTGAATCCGTCCCGTGGGGACCCCCCCCCCCAACCTCAAACCCCGGAATGAAATCGTCCTCCGGCTGCTTCTATGCGTGATGACCAACAGCTGAGGCCTTGCTGCGAGGCCCGCTGACCACTCTTTGTCTTTTGGGGTTTGACATCTATATCAGGCTGAGTTATGCCTTCCATTGGAGGCCTGATGCGTGAGCCGGCCAATCGTCTTACACCGCGGCGTCTCTTCATTCGTACATACCACCACAAGACACCTTGGTTTTGTCTTGGCTTGTACGTTTTGTAGATATCTACCGTTGTATTCATAGTCACCAAGTCTCTCCAAGGGTAAGACGACGATAGTAAGTCTGAATAATGAATGATACGGTAGCTTTTTGGACACCAGAGCAGTAAGGGCTGACGTCCACCTCCTCAACTCACCCCCCTTCTCCCAAAAGTCATCCGTCGCGATATGTCACATGGCAGCGGCGAAATTAAAAGAAAGCGAGACCCCCACATTGTCGCAAAATCCCTCCGCGATCCTTTTTCTGCAAAGAAAGAAAAAGAGAGAAGAGGAAAATACCCTTTCCAGACGTGCTTGGAGGGCTGTGTGGTTTACTCGGCCGCCTGGTGGTGGGATCGAAAGGATCAGCGCCTAGATCGCCTTTGTTTGCCGCCCCGATCTATTTACGAGGTCCACAACATGCACGCTGAAGAGGAGCCCGGGGGGGGTGGGGGGGTTGGGCTGGGCCTGTTCTTTCTCTCACACCTCAGGATGTTTCTTTTTTCATGCGGCGACTTGGGGTGAAGAATGAAGATGATGGGTGACCAGCAAGGGCCAGGCAAAGATTGTACGTTTGAGTGAGGACAGCATGAGCTTGATCGGCGGCCTTTGTGGGCTGCACATCACATCACGTCTATTTTCGTTTCTTCTGGCGGGCCTCCCTGCTGGCTGCTTGTGCACACACAAGATATCACAATCCACCATCTCAAAAGTAAGACAATTTCAGGGCGCGTAGTCAGCCAACAAGCCACCCGAAACAAAGAAGAAGAAAAAAGCCCCGCGCAGATCAAGCCTTCTTTCCCCCCCTTCTTTTTGCGGCAGCCTCGTGCCAACGGTCCGTCCGACGGGTCAAGAGCCTCATCATGCCTTCGCAAATTCGCCCACGAGTCTCTCGCCAGCCTTCATGCCAATTCCGGCCGCCCGCCACCGAGGATCATTCTCCTCCTCGCCGACCGATCTTCTCCGAAGAGGGAATATTTGCCCTTCCAAGGATGTCTTTGATCTGCATTTTCGTCCTGTCCGACAACACCAAGGGGGCGAGACACGTGACGAGCCATGTCGTGCATCGAAATTGCCCCTCCCGCCTCCACTGGGCCGGCGGATTCTTTTCTCTTTTCGTCGGGCAAATGCTAGGTGAAGCAGATCTCTGGAGTGTTTAACATGTTTGCTCTCGTTTGAGACATCCGTAAGGTGAAACACTGCCAATACCTATCCGACTTTACTTCTACAAAGCTGCCCCATCCCCCCCTCCCCCCCCTTTGCGACAAGTAAGCCTGCGGCTCGGCCCTGCGTTCTTAGCATTGTGTTATAGTAGGACTGGATGGTCTCGGATCAAGAGGGTTCGGCTCGCTCTCTGGACTTGCTGCTCACCAATGTTGCTGACACTCTTGCGGGTCTGAAGGTGGTGAAGTCGTAGCTGCGAGGGCTTGATTTGTGTATCCGGAGCACGGCTCGGTGACCGTTTGGGGTCGGGGGAGAAAAGTCCTCCTCAAGGGGCGAACAAAAGGATGAATAGGGGTTCCTGTAAATATGTGTGAAGTGATGACTGTGTATGGCTATTAGCTTCGCTCGAAGATGACCACAGGCTAGATGTGCGAGGTCTTGATGTTAGATTTCTGGTGACATGACACCGTGAAAGTAGGCTCAGATACTGTGATATTGCCTTAAAGAAGGACTGATCTGACACACATTGCCCTCAAAGAAATTCATCCATCTGTCAGTCGGTCAGAGTCTGTGATGGAACTCTTCAAAAACGAACCAAGGCCAGTACCAGGACCTCAAGTCCACCAGCGTCGCGGTTATGTCACGCGTTCATCGAGAAGGTGATTTTCGGAACGAAAATTGACCCTCGGGTCTTGCATGCGATTGGGCTCTTGTCTGTCATCTGTGTCTCAAGTCTCCTACAATAAAGCTTCCCCATGATGATCCCAGCCGATCAACACCGCCGAAGTTGCTTCAGAACCGCAGTCGGATATCATTCGGGCCCGCATGGAGCGGCTCTCCTCGCCGCAAATCTGTCTATGGTTTCTTTCTCTTCTTTCATGGGATGTACAGTGTCTGGTCGGCCGTCACCTCAGGTTTCTCATGTTAACTGCCCTTAGTCCTCGTCCCAGTTCTACAGCGGCTTGTCAGTTCCGATATGCTTCCATGGATACAAATGATAGTGTAGGGTACGAGCGAATTCTCGTGCACGAGGGTCACATATTACTTACCGGGTTCGGCCCTGGGGGCTTGGGACCACCGGCCTGTCTTGAGACAATGATCTGGTCGACAGCAAGAACAGTCCTGGCAGCTTCAGTTGCCAGCTTGATCGCCCAGGCCTTGGTAGCCATAAGGTCGAGGATACCAGCATCCTGCGCATCCAAGATACCACTACCGCTCTCGTTCTGTTGTATAGCTGTTAGCTTTTGCAAAGCAAAGTTGGGTAGAAAGAAAAGGAGAAACATGAGGAATCAAGAAGGGAAAACCTTCAATGGCAGCTTACCTCAATGTCCACTCCAGTAGTCCAGTCATCCTTGTGATGCGCGCGGTACAGATCGGCCAGCACCGCCGTCGCGTCAAGACCGGCACTCTCGGCGAGCGTCCTCGGGACGACCTCGAAAGCCTCACCGTACTTCTTGATAGCGTACTGAGCAAGACCAGGTGTCTTCTCGCCCTGCGCCGATATCTTCTCCACCAGCTGCATTTCTGTTGCGCCAGCCCCGGGCACCAGTCTAGAATCCTTCGTGATGGCCTTGACGACGTTGACACCGTCATCAACAGCCCGTTCGATGTCGTCGAGGTGATTCTGCGTAGCTCCCCTGAGGACCAGAGTCGCCGTCCGTGTGACCTCATCTTCTTGTCTGAACACCGTGACACGGTCTCCGCCGATCTCGAGCGTCTCCACGACATCTACGCTGCCCATCTCATCCGGCATTGGGGCGCCAAGCCTCGCCAGAGGTGTAGCACCGACCACCCTACATACTCTTCGGAGGTCAAACTTGCTGAGGATCTTGATGACCAGGATGCCGTAGCGGTTGAGGTAGTGCATGGCCAGCTCTCCGACGGTGGAGCCGGCAATCACGACACGCAGGCCGACGTCGTGCAGCTCCTTGATCGCAGCCTCGAGCTGTGCCTCCTCGCCCTTGGTAAAGTCGAGCATCTCCTTGGCGTTGTGCAGCAAAACGGTACCCTTGGTCTCGGTCTGGCTAGTGTCGATGGGACACGAGAAGACGCCGACCTTGGCCTTTTTCGCCTTCTTGATGGTCCCGTTGGGCTCCTTGGGGAAGACCATGCCCTTGACGACGCGGCTCTGCTCCAAGCTTCCGCCCATGATCTTCACCACCCTGATGTTGTCAACATTGAAAGCAAGGGGGTTCTTGGGAAGCACGGCGAGGATGGCCTCAGCGACCAGGTCGGCCAGGAAGTCCTCGTTGCCGTTCTGCTTGGCGGCTATGACGGTCCGCAGAGCCTTGCTGATCTCCCCCTGTGACCGCAGGTCCTCGATCTTGTCGCACTCCAGTTCCTCTAGTGCCTCTAATGCAACCTTCTGCGCACGCTCGTAGCCCGTCACGATATCGGAGGTCTTCAAACCCATGCGGAGCAGATCCTCAGCCTTCTTCAGCAGCTCTCCAGCCAGAACAATCACCAGATTCGTAGCATCACCCATCTCTGAGTCCTGCTGCTGACTGGCCATGACCAGGAGCTTGGCGGCGGGGTGGACAACGTCGAGCTCGCGAAGGATGGTGGCGGCATCAGAGGTCAGGATCATCTTCTGGAGGTGGTTGATGACGATCTTGTTGCGTCCATAGGGGCCAAGAGAGGTCTGCACAGTCGAGGATATGGCGCGACATGCGTCGATGTTGCGCAGGACGGCGCCATCTTCGGAGTCGTAGCTAAGAGACAGGTAGTCTAGGTGAGCATATGTGCACAACGAAGCATGCAGCCTGAAAGATCAAAGGAAGCATTGCAGACATACTTGTTGTAACCCGGCTTGAACAGGCCAGCATTTGGCGCGTTAGGAATATTGAGCGACATCTCGCAGTGTTGATCACGAGTCGCGTGTGCAAATGCTGGGTCCTCGTTCTGATCCTCGTGATGGAGATGGTGAAATGGTGGTGGTGGCGGTGGGCGGCGGTCCTGGTGGTACTTGGACGTGGACGTGTTTTACGTGGGGTAGCTTTCAAAAATGTTCTGCCCCTGCCAGCAACCTCGCCTGCCCTGCCTGCCCTGCCAACCAGCCTACTATTGGGGGGGGGGGGCCTGAGGGTCCTCCAGGTGGTCCGGGCGTTCAGCTTGGGGGGAGGGGGGTGCCCTTCAGCCTCAACCTTGCCTAAGGAGGTCGCCAGGGGTTCTGGCCGCCTGTCATCAGGATGGTCTATCATGTTGATCAATCTTGTTCAGCTCCGACAACGAAACTCTGGGCTGATTTACTTTCCTCGTCTTGCGTACACGACAACCTCAACCATCTCTTTTCCCATTGAAACCCCACTTCTTTATATCTCAGCAACGCGCCGCATCCTTCAGCCATATCAACATTGACGAGTTATCAGTCTCCCAATTCAGCGATGGCTCCCTCTCCATGTGAGTACAGCAGTTCACAGCAACTCCACTATTTCGCATCATTCTCGATGCGGGTTCCACCTCCCGCCTGCCCTTTGCCCTTTGCCCTTTCCTTTGTGACTTGACTCCCATCTCTCCCATTCTTTCTTTTTGGGACACTTGACAACGACAATAACAACAACAACAACAACAACAACAACAACAACAACAACAACAACAACAACAACATCGTCGTCATCATAATCATCATCTTCTTCTTGCTACACGAGGCTTAAACTGCCTCACGTCTCTTTCTCTACAATGGTCCACAAACTAGGCCGCAGGGCTAACAATGGCGAATCCTCCTCGATAGCAATACCGCCCGCGCTTCCTCCCTCAGTCGAGGAGGCCTACCGCCGGAAGTGCGTGCAGCTCAAGCGGCGTACGAACGAGGTCGAGGAGGACAACGAGGCCGCGCGCCTCCGCCTGCTCCGCCTGCGCCGCGGCGTGGAGAAGCTCCGTCTTGAGCGCGCCTTTCTGCTGGACCAGCTGGCCAAGCGCACCAGCACCAACGTCGAGGACTCCGACGGCAGCCCGAGCCCGCCACCGACAGTACGTGATGAAGCAATCGAACACAATGGCCCTCTTGCCCATGCTCATGCTCATTCACCCTCACCTGCTCCTGCCCCTCCCCTGCGCGCATCATCATCTACCACCTCTGCTGGACGCCGGTCACGACCTCGCAAATCTGGATTCGCTGATGCTGGTTCTGCATCCGGTACTAACCATGCTCTCCCCCTCCGCCAACAGCCCCAGGACAAGCCGCTGCGTAGCAAGCGTGGCCATCGCAAGCCCTCCGTCGTCGCCGCCCTGGAGTCCGGCACCAACGGACCCCCGCCCACTTTCATCAATCAGAACGTGCACAACCTGTCGCCTTCTTCCGACACGTTCTCCCACTCCGCCACCGCCGGGGAGGCCGGCTCTGGTAGTCAGCAGACCAAGGAGCCGCTCGCCCAGCGTGCCAACGGCGTGAGCGACAGCGGCAGCAGTAGCAAGGCCGCTAAAAAGCAGTCCGCCAGCGCGTTCGAGCTCTACTGTGCTGACCACCGCGCCGCTGCCCTGAAGTCTAAAGAGGACGATGTAACTGTCGAGGAAGAGCTGGCTCGTGGCTGGAAAGAGCTTGACCAAAGCCAGAAGGACGAGTACACAGCCAAGGAGAAGGAGGCCGCTGTGGACAAGGATAAGGATAAGGAGAAGGAGAAGGAGAAGGAGAAGGACGATGACAAGGATGATGAGAAGGAGAAGGCGGAGGAAAAGACCAAAGTCGCGAGGTCTGCAGATGCTGAGTCACCAGCTGAGGACACACCTGCTCAAGACGACGATGTGGAAATGGAAAACGAGGATTAGCAGTGACCTGAACATCACTCCTAGTTCTACACGAGAAGGTGGTGTCTTGGCGTTTGGGTCGGACGGGTCTGATTTTGAGAAAAGTATACCTCTGCGTTGAAATAAATCTAATGATTCCTGGGCATGAGGTAACTTGATTCTTATTTCCTCTCAATGCATGTGACTTTGTCATATGGCTCCAATATGCGGCAAAGTTGCGTGCCATGAGGAAGAGAACATTACAGCAAGTACGAAGCAATTTCAAAGAGAGTGAGAGTGTACAGTCAGTGCCGCTGGAGATAAGTAGTAAATTGACACGGGGTATCCCAAGCATATGTGCAAAGCCTCCATGTCCTCTTGTCAAGGCCCATACTGATCCTATATTGTGTTGTTTCGCCCTGCAATCTGCTTGTCCTGTTTTCCCGCAGAGCACCTCCCCCTCTTCTGCTATCTACAAGCATGTAGCTATGCTCGACGTTTCTACAGCGATGTAGTTCCTGCTTGAAAACAAACCCAGTCAAGTGATGCTGATATGATCCCACCTAATCTGAAGCTCCTGAAACACATTCTGAGGGTTTTATTGTCCCTCCATGCGCCTGATAGTATGTATATGTGCATGTGTATAGCATTCCCATCCTTGCTGGGTTTATTGGCCTCGGACGGGCCCATTAAACACCAGAGACTTGCCCCCCGTTTCCATCAAATTAGTCGACCCAGTACATGTCAACGAAGATATTTATCGCAGCCACGATGATCTCAGCGGCGATGAGGACAATGACTAAATGCACACGTCAGTGATTTCTGGTCTTTCCTAGGGCGGGTAGTGTTTAAGCGATCACACTCACCAATCCACTCCAGTTTCTCGCCATGGCCATGACTCAGCTCGCTCTTCAGCATGGCCAAGAGATCACCAATGACATCCATCCTGTCGGTCAGGACCTTGACCCTCGAGTCCATCTCGAGGTACTTGCGCACAGCCTGATACACGGGCTCGAGCTGCGGCTCAACCCAGAACAGCTCAGGCGTGTCCAGAATCGACCCGCCGAGGTGGATGTTCAGCTTGAGGATGAACAGCTCGCCGATCTGCATGTGTATCTGCTTGCGGCTCAGCGCGATCTTGCCCGTCAGCGAGATCTCCGTCGGGATGTCCTTGCACGCGTCGATGGTCGTGTCCATCAGGTCCTCAAACAGGGATGTCTTGGTGCTCTGTGCCAGGGCGTGCGAGATGGCCAGCTTCACGCGGTAATTGTTCTTGTCCCGCAGTGCGATGAAGTCGTTGTAGATGCGCGCTTGATACTCGCGGGTGTAGTAGAAGTTGAAATACTCCACCTCGACATCGTCCGGTCCCAGCTTCTCCACCTCAAACTTGGAGATCTCCTTCAGGAAACGAGTCTCCTGCTGAAGCGTCATCCCCCATATCACCACCACGCCATACTCGAAGAGAAAGACCTCGGGGGTGTGGACCTCGATGTCGAAGTCGGCTGTCTCCACCAGCGTGCCTTCTTCGCCCCTCTCTGGGCCGAAAGTGTCTGCCTGGCTGTCATACCCTCCCTCCTCACGGATCTGGTGTTCGTGCCTCAGATCTATGAGGTCCTGCTGAGGGTATCCAGCATCCGCAGCCGTGGCCGTCGAGAACTCCCCCGTCGAATGCCTTCTCTCGTACGGGTGTACTGGGCTGGAGTGGATCTCTGCCTGGCGCTGCGCATGTCCCATCTCCACCTGCTTGCTGTTGTAGTTATACGGCGTGT
Source organism: Cryphonectria japonica (assembly GCA_014851275.1). Classification (NCBI taxonomy): domain Eukaryota; kingdom Fungi; phylum Ascomycota; class Sordariomycetes; order Diaporthales; family Cryphonectriaceae; genus Cryphonectria; species Cryphonectria japonica. The sequence goes on along the minus strand of JACWTT010000029.1, from coordinate 200,729 downwards.
ATATGCACTCGTCGATCAACTTGGGGTTTGCCCCCTTCGTCTTGCCGCGCGACCCCTTGAGGAACCTCATCAGGCCCTCCATCTCATACTTGTTCGCCGTGCTGTATGCAGTCACCCTGGGCAGGCGCGTCCGGTCCGCCTTGCCCAGGCGCGCCGCGTCCCTCCGCGCTGTGGGGTCCTTAATCCGTGTGTACTGCGAGTAGACATCCCTCCCGCTCTCCTCGTCGGGTCCGTCCTCCTCGTCCTCTAGCTCTGGGTTGGGCAGCAGCTTCAGCTTCTGCGCATTCTTGGTCGACCGCTGCGGGCCGATCTTGGCTGCCGGGTTCGCCGGGAGGGCGTTCACAATGGCGCCGCCGCCGCCAGCGCTGTGTCTCCGCCGCATCTTGGACAGCGCTGCCGAGGTGGATGCGGAGCTCGAGGCACCGGCTGAGGCTGTGGGAGGGGAGTTGTCGCCGTCAGGCTCGATCGTCTTGGAAACCGGGTTGGCGTTGAAAGTGACCGTCCGCGAGGCCTTGAGACGGCTACTCTCTGCGGTTGGAAGGAGTGGGGATGTTTCTGCTGTAGACATTTCGAACAAGGAGGTGAAGAGGATATTAAAAAGAAGAGATCGTCGCCTGTCGAAACAAACTTGTGCCCAAGAACGGGTCTGGGAGATGTGACTGGTCCGTTTATCAGGAGGACTGGGCACAGCAGGCGAAGGACAGTCGCGGACGACTGCAATTCCGGGTCTGTGCTGCCAGGTGGGAGGTTTTGTTGTGACTGTAATAATATCCCAGGGTCGTAAGAGTGGGTTGGGTTGGTAGAGGTTTGGAAAGGGGCACTCTATGCCCAATTGCCGCAGGTGGATCGCTGAGGGGGGGGGGGGGAGGCTACCGAGATAATGCTGTCAGTTCTGGGGCCATTTCTGTGATCTTTTAAAAGAACACCAAAAGCGTGTAGCCGATTGGTTCGAGGGCTGAAATAAGTAGAAAGAGGTCGCAAGTGAGGACTGAAGGAAGCTCGCCAGCGCTCAATGACGTTAGAATATCGAAAGACTGCCAAACCAGCCCAAAGTACAACACATGGGAGGCGGGTGGGGCTTATGGTTCCTTGCTCCGTGTCTGGACTGTGTGCCTCACAAGACTCTCAACGTAAATTCAGCAAAAAGGTCCTGCAAATTGAAATAAAAGGACACTACCACGTAGAATGTTTAGCAGTAGTAATCTAAGCACCCATTTCTATACATTTCATACATTTTCAAAATCCAAAGATCTCCTTGTGGCCAGTTTCCGCCTGCCCCTTCTTCTCTCTCGGTGTTGTTCCAGGGACCACATAATGATCTCTTGGGTTTTTTCTAACACTTCATTGAATTTTCTTTCTTCCTTTTTAGGCTATTGGAAATGTACTCATATGTCTGCTTGTTAGGTCTTTCCGCGGAATTACCCAGGTATGCACATTTGCGCTCTCTCAACGTATAGCAAACCTGCGCTGACCATAATTGGCATGTTCGCACTGGGCACCGTCAGCTCCAAGAAAGAAAAGATGAGTTCTAAATGCAGCTACGGAAGCGTGGAGCAAGCTTTGACCTGGTCATGTCTTACACTAGTCCCTTAATGCCTACTTGCATTTGTACACAACACCACTGACGTCGCCTGAATTTAGTGGTTTCGAAGGTACTGCATACAATCATCGACTGAACCTGTGCCTCATTTTCTGATTCCACGGTACGAACTGGTTGCATTGCCTAAGTAGGAATGAACACTTCGTCCAGGTAACTGACTGGGATCTACCGAAAAATTGCAAGAAGCAGAGTGTCATAATAGTAGACTCGTACAACCTTGCTTACGTGACTATCAAACCTCTCTCTACTCGGTTGAAGTGTGTGACATGCATCACCACCAGTATTCTGTGCACTCCCACCAGCGCACGTCCATGTTCGCGCCGTTGACATTGATCCATTTTTGCTCTTACTTTACTTATTGTTTTCCTTTCCCCTCCCCTGGTATATACACATGTACTTGTCAAGGAAAACTAGCAAGTTGGTGGAAAAGTACTGGGCGATCTCGCATGCGTGCATTTCGCAATTTCAGACCAACGCCAACCATCGCTGGCGTCTGTCCATATGATGAAGATGGCTTGTCCCGCACATGTATAGTGGCGTCCACGTTTTCACATAACACGTCGGTGTGCTGTTCGCCACTTGATGCAGATAAAGCAAGCTCTGGCAATCATCTTGACAGCGTTGTCGACTCGATCCGGAATCCCGAGGCACCAAGTCTGTCAACGAAGCCCTGGCCAAGACAAGCAGGCGTGAGGACGCCGCCATCTAAACCAAGGTCATCTTCAAGGACCGTGAGAGCTGCCTCAGCCAAGAAGATACCGGTCACTAATTTGCAAGGTCAGGAAGCCCGTCGTCATTGGATGCGAGACTGGGGGGAAGCTGCTTACAAGCATACATGCTGCCGTGAAACCAGACCCGGGAGTACGCCAACTTTCCAGCACCGTCTTCACCATCGGGTACCCCAACCCCTCGGTACTCGATCTCGTCTTTCTTTGCTTGCTCTATCTCTGGTCCCTGGCCCTGTTCGTAGACGAATCTCTTCACTAATTTCCGGACTGGGGGTACGGTGACGAAGACCAGGGCAGAGATGGTGATGCCCCAGTGTATCAGTGCGCCCCACAACCAGTTCCTCACCTTCATGTGCTCGGAGAAACTGAAATTTGGGCCGTAAAACTCGTCCTTCCTGGAGGCGGTCTGGGAGAAGAGGCCCCAAGTGCGGTGGACGATGGCTCGGTCGGTATCAGCGCCAATAAATGTCGTCTGCAGGCCCAGTTCGGGGACGGTCCGTAGACCGGTGAGCTTTGACCAAAGCGAGGGTGTTTGAGATTGAGCTTGCGGGTTGGGGACTGGAGACAAAGCAAATGGTGCCATGGCTGCGGCAATCTCCTTCAAGCTAAACAAGTCGAAGAAGCCAAGTAGAGTGGCCAAAGTACCTCCGGAGGGAGCAGAGCTATTGCAACGTGAGCTTAGTACTCTCGCTCCAGGTGAGTTCGACATTACCTACTTGAGCTTATGAACTGACATGACAGTCTCGCTGGTCTTCGCCCCGCCAAGGTTCACCCGGATGTGCTTGGCTAGGGACCACGCAATGAGGTCCGCAGGTGCAGATTCAACACCTATCTGTGGAAACATCAGGCTGCCCGACTGCTTGGCGACATGGTCGTATTTCTTGATCATTCTCGCTACGTAGGGCACCTCGCCAGTAACGTCGAAGTAGTGCGTGCCATTCTCGGCACACGCCTTGAAGGCCTGCAAAAGATTCAGCCTCGCAATCGCGGCCATGAGTTTTAGGGAACCGCACTTACATGCTCTCCATATTGTCCGTATGGGCCGACGGTGGTGATTAAGATGAAGGTTTTCTTGGCCAATGAGCTTAGATCCTCGTCGTTGAGGTCACACACCTCGATGTCTGAAGATGCTGTCAGTCAGGCAGGCAAGCCTTTACGTATGAATTCTGAGAGAGCGGAATAAACTGACCAGGTTGGCGCCGGTCTGGGTGCAATGGCTTGAGTTCGGCAGCGAGCTTCTCGAGCTTCCCATGGGAACGGCCAGCGACGGCCCACTTTAAGTCTGTAGGCAAGTTCGTGGTGATGTGCTCTGTCGTGTACCTTCCCGTATATCCTGAGTGCCTGTCAGAAAGAGTTCGAGCATCTGCAGTGACGAAGTCCTAACCGGTAGCCCCAAATACTACCAGATCATACTGGCGACCATGATTTTTGAAGGGCATGTTGAGGTGGAACCTTCAGTGTTCAACCTATAGTCGGGCAGAATCTGGGGATTGGCTTATCTAATAGGAAAGGAAGGAGGGAGAATACGCTCGCAAACACGCAAAGCACAGCACTGCAAGAATCACAGTGGGAGACTGGTCAGGAGACTCTGATGTCGAAATTATTTCCAGAGATATGGCCGAAGGAAGGAAAGGAGGTCGGTATATTTATTCTGTGCAAGCACACTATCTGGCACTACTTATACTTGGGTGATGATGTCAGGCAATTGCCTCGGCTCAGCTGCCTGTCAACGTATCTGCAGACTGAATGAGCACCGGCCGTTGCCCTGCGTGCACCGAGACCGAGTGCCAATTCGAGGAATGTTGAAGCAACTGGGCCGCCATAAAGAAATTGCGATCAAATTGCAATTCAATGACAAAGTTCTTAAGTAGGCTGACTTGTCAGCATTGACATATCGTCTGGGATGGCAGAAGAAACGCAATTGCGGGCCAGCTGGGGCCAGCTGGTGAGAGCTACTTAGTCAGCGGGCTCCGCAACTCATCCGACTGGGTCACTTTCCTGCCTCAGGCCAGCCTAAGCCAAAAAATCCGCAACCCGCACAATCTGACCCAACCCAGCGAAATTCTAACGCAGCGAGTTGCACTCCACGAAATTTCGCCCTTCGACAAGTCAACTTTTCGCACCCAGTAAAGTCGACCACCACAATCCATTACAATGGCCAAGGTACGAAATTATTTGATGCTGCCGACATTGTTGAGATAGTTGCTAACGTTTCTTTCACTATAGCGAACCAAGAAGGTCGGAGGTACGTCAACGAGATTTCTCATGGAGCCCCCCCCCCCCTCTTCTGAGCAGACCGATCGATGGACGAGCACGAAGCGCACCACGAAACACGCATCAGACGAGACAGCCAACAATAGTAATGGGGAAGCTACATATAAACGTCAACTGAGCCAAGTGAGAGTATTCGCTGGGCGTGGGCGGGGCAAGAGCTTAGGAGAACATGAACAATCTGTCGGCTACGTCTCAACTGTTGTGGTCCTTGCAGCGCTTCAGTGCTCGTCCTGACCACCTAAAAAAAAACCACCTGCGGGAGATGCTGTTTTCGAGAATGGAGAGCTGATAATTCAATTCACAGTGACCGGCAAGTACGGTACTAGGTACGAATTAACCGAACCCCCTCGATGATTCTCACAACAATCCTTGTCGCCCTGCACTGTCCATACGGAATCATGCTGGTACCCGTCTTGTTCGACTGGGAGAAGTCGTTTACACAGAGCCCACTGTGAATCAGTGGCTTCTCATGATGCGACGGTGCTACGACGAAGAGCGACAAGGAACTACACGAAATGACCAATGGACAGGAACTGACATGAAGATATAAAGATACGGTGCCTCGCTCCGAAAGTCCGTCAAGAAGATGGAAATCACCCAGCACGCCAAGTACATCTGCACCTTCTGCGGCAAGACCAGCGTCAAGCGTCACTCCGTCGGCATCTGGGACTGCAAGTCCTGCAAGCGCACTGTTGCGTAAGTCACTCTCATCAGGCCACACATGATTGCTGGTTCCACAGCATTTGAGGTGTTCTGGTTTTCTGACGATAGACCTAATAGCGGTGGTGCCTACACCGTTGCCACGCCTGCTGCCGCCGCCATGCGCTCGACCCTCCGAAGATTGCGCGAGATCGCCGAGGTGTAAGGTGGATAAAAGCAGAAAGGTGGACGGAACGGTTGTAGCCTGGGCGGTGTTATCATGATCTTGCTTGCTTTTCACAACATTTCGTGGTGTCAGGGAATAAAATGGTTTTCTCAGCAGGGCATGCTACGCAAATCGACCAGGGAAGGGATGATGGCCTCCGATACGGGTACGAATCCTTGACGAGGCTAGGAATCAGCTAGAAATTGATTCTATGAAGAACACTTGGGATGCGGCCTTTGGCTGGCGAAGTGATGACTGTGACGGACATCCAACGATCACGTTTCTGCCACGCGGACGTCAGTTGTGAAACAATGCCATAGGAACGGTGCTCACCGTTGCCCTATATGCCGACAATTACCATGTTTCCTTCCCAGCAGCGAATTTACAATGTTTAGAAAAGGTTTTCTTGCGAGCGCTGCCTGATTCTACCCGCCCCAAATATGCAGTCACCGGTACCTGACAGGGAACGCAGTGTAGACAGGGCACGTCATCCGTATTGATGATGGTGTAGGGAAAGTTAGATCATGAGGGGAGATGTGCTCACTTGTGTCCTTCCTCCTACGACAAGTGTGATTCACTCCTTAAAGCCTAAGCGGCTGATGTGTCACCCTCCATCTATCCGTACGTCTGCACCGTGAGCCCCTTGAGCCACCCACCCACACGTACACACACAACGTCGTCCTGTACGAAGTACACTGCTGCCTCCTCGCCTTTGTCTTACATAGTACGTGTCTTCTTTTCTCTCTTACTCTTCACTTGTGTGTTTGCAGCTAATGCCACCTTAAGTCACGCCAGTGGCTTCCTCCATTTTAGTTATTGGAAGGATGCGGGTCAGGTGGTTGGTGAACGGACGATGGTACCCGAGCCGAACGGCATTGGAGGACAGTGGGCATCTCGACAGGCGACGAACCCTGCTCACACTGACACTTGAAAACCACTGGGGAGAGGTGGGGGGCTCCTCGCCAGTTTTAAGAAGTTCACAATCTACAGTGGAAGGGGGGGGGGGGTTTTCTTCTTTTCAAACGCAAAATGAACAGAAAACCCAGATAAGGTTACAGTAATTTAAAATGAGAATATTTCTTGTGTTGTGTTTTTCTTTTGGTGGGATCAGCATGAAGATGGAGCTACGAGAACAATGATCAACTGTATGGTCTAGGCGATGGTGGGTGGTGGGTAGTGCCCTTGAGGAATGCGTGTCTTAGGTATCGGTTGGGGCCCCACAGGTCATCGAAGTTGAGGCGTCGCTGCTCCTTCAACCGGTCAATAAGGTCTCTCCATCTCCGGCTGGACACAAAGTGTGACCTGTGGCGGTAGTAATCAACTTCTGCCATATGAGCTGTGTGCTTGATACACTTCTTTTGTCCTTGTCCATCTGACCTGGGTAAATAAGTACGCAGAAGCCCACCCATGCCACCGGTCTGCAAGAATGCAGGGAGGGAGGTAGCATCGTATCGTGAGGGAAAGCAGGGACCCCCCCCCCCCCCAAAAAGAATCCTGGTCTTGTCTCCAAAAAAGCACCGCGGTAAACGTCCCTCTTTTTGCAGCGTGTGAGGGACGAAATGGGTCGGTCGGGTCAGTAGGACAGCACTGCACTGTGCTAAGACTCACCCAGGTCCCGCGGTCGCTCGATTTGGATCCGGAGGTACCTACTGCACTCAAATCTACGGAACGATAGTCGCAGGACGCACTGTTCTATTATGTAAGTAGGGCAGCCCATGCTCCCTCAAATTCTCCAAGCTGCCTGCACTTTCGCCTCTCCCCCATTCTTCCTCTTCCCAAGCCTTTTGGGACGGACTGACCCGCTAAAACAGGAAACCGGCCTCACCAGCACACACACAGCTTTCAGGCCCCCTCCCTCCCCAAAACCCTCAGCGCCTAGGCCCTATCGCATCAGCACCTGTGTCCGCCTATCGCCAGCCACGACAACTAACGAAGCTGACAATAGGAAGTCCAACCCCCTCCAGATCCCATCAACACCATCATATTCATGCCTTCCCCGGCCTTTGATCATCTTGGAATCCCTCTCCTCATTCGATTTGGCATTCTGTGATGGCAGACCAGTGCATCGTTTGTCTAGAGAATCTAGACAGTGCGATACCCTTGCAGCAATTGCAAGGCGATGACGGCGATGGCGGTAGTGAACTGCCCACTGCTGCTGCAGCACCCGCACCCGCACCCACTGGCGATCTCAAGCCGCTCCCCTTGGCCGCCGCCGCAGCAGCATCACCTACCGCTTCATCCACCACTACAAACATCACAACCACCACAGTTACAATAAAGGACCCGAGTCGGACAGAGGAGTCTCGCCCAGATCCCGATGACAACATCGCTGTCATCCAAGTTTGTGGTCACATTCTGCATGACAGTTGCTTGAAAGCATGGACTGGAAAGGCGAATAGCTGCCCTATCTGCCGCCAGGCATTTCACCTTGTCGAGGTCTACGACAAGGTCGGAGGTAAGTGGTCCTTGGGCAAAACTCGAAGCTAGATGTGCAAGAAGCTGACTTTCTCCCGTCTCTCCACCAGGCATCCTCCTCAATACATATACAGTCGAAGATAAGAAACAAGTTGCCGAGTTCGACCCACTAGCATGGCTGGACGAGAATCCCGAGGAGGAGGAGGAGGAAAGCAGGCCATGTCCGGTCTGCAACACTGCAGACCATGAAGATGTTCTGCTTTTGTGCGATGGTTGCAATACACCGTACCACACCCATTGCATCGGCTTGGACGATGTTCCTGATGGTGCCTGGTTTTGCATGGAGTGTGCAGACCAGAACGAGATCACAGTCCAGGAGTTTCAGGCCGTGGCTGCCCGCACAGCTGGTCGGGTTCGCCGCCGCCGCAACTTTTTTCCCCGTACCCAGGCCAGCATGCGCAATGAGAGAACCAGAGCCCGTACCGATCAGTGGCTTGGGGCTTGGGGCCAGTTCTCGAGCCACGTGCACGGCGCCACGGGCATCGACCTCGATTCCCATGACGACGATGACGATCATTTGCGCGCATACCGGCGATCCCAAGCAGCCCGCGAGAGAGAACGTCGTGATTGGCAACGCTGGCAGCAACGCCTCAGTATAGCAAGCAGGCTGGGTGCTCGAGACGTCTTTGCTCGGAACATTCAAGGTGTGGTTGAGCAACAGATTGCGCCGCCATCCGGATCAGGAACCCCAGGAGCACCCGAAACTCCTGAGGAGCGACAGGCCTGGCGGGCCTTCGAGAGAGCTCGAGCATCGACGCCTGGTAGCCGGAAGAGAAAATCTCGGTCCATCACTGCGTCCCCCGTGGAGCCTGCACCTGAGCCCTCACGGCCGCTGAAGCGCCCTCGCACTCGTCGTATAACCAACCAGGGAGGCGAGGCCGTACCATCCAAGGTTGCCTCTGCGGCGTCGAACCAACATCCAGGCGCCAGATCAGGAGGATCGTCGAATGATCGCTCTCCTCTAGCGCAGTCTCCGGCTGCACCGGAGGAAGCACCCTCTTTTCTATCGTCGCTGCTCAAAGAGGTCGCACAGAGCGGCCCCTCGGATGACGAGACTGTTCGCGGTCTTTTTGGGCTTCCGCCCGCTGTTGATCCCTCCTCACCTGTGGCATCACCATCTGCATCTGCACGAAATAGTCCACGGGCATTGTCTTTGACACCACCACCAGCATCACCTCCTGCAAATGCGACAGCCCGGTCCGCATCGCGGTCACCCGTCCTGTCGCTGAGCTCGCACATCGAGCCCAAGTACCCACCTGCAAATTATTCACCAACACGCTCGAACGGAGAGTCCAGCGACTCAGAGAGTCGTCCACGGAAACGGAACGGATCGCCCGAGCTGAGACAACCACGTCCTCGACGGCAGCTCGAGGTCCGACTATCTCAATCCCAAGACCTATCGCCGACTCGGAAGACGCTGCCACTTGAGATCAAAGAAGACATCAGTCAAGTCGTGCGCGCTGCACTGAAACCGCATTGGAAGTCCAGCCAGCTTTCCCGCGATCAGTATGAGAAGATCAACCGCGCCGTCTCCCACAAGATTTACGAAGAAGTTGCCGACCCATCCACGGTCAGCGAAGAAGCAAAACAGCAGTGGGAGAAGATCGCGACGACCGAGGTTGCGCACGCTGTCGCAGAGCTGAAATCTTGATGATCACGACGCATGAATCTGCTTCGGCGAGTAGCGAATGGACGGCGTTTATTTGTTTTCCAAGGAGTCGCGCAAGCTGGAAAGATACCCCTGGGCAATCCAAATGGTACCGGTGTTTGTCTTATCGGTATGATTTCTTCTATGACGGCGCCACGGTACCGTAGGCGTCGAGGGACATATTATGGGACGGCTTATTTCTTCTTCTTTCTTGTTCTCTTCAGCATTTTTGGGGGAGCCGGGAAGGGTCCGGACCTGACATTTCGAGTGCTTGCACGTGTATTGGGGGAGGAGGGTCGTGGGACAGCAGCAGGTAGCACTTGTAGCTTTGCTCGACTGAATGGAAGTGTATCTTATGCTCTCTTAAGACGCCGTCTCGATGCAAACTGACGAGAGTCGCGACGATTTTCGAATTTTCTGATGAAAACGCTTAATCGAAGGACCTCTCGGCTTGAGCCTTCAAACTCGTGCTTCAGAGCTCAACGACAGAGCACAATACAATTGTGCGCCCTAGTTTGTTTGAACAAAGTCAGTTCATCTTTAGAGGAAAGTCAATCTCGCAATGGAAAGCAATGCATTGGCGCTGAAAAAACAATGCGCGCAGGTCCAGAATTGATGAACGGTCCGGCGGAAAGATTCAAGATCGTTGGTCTCGTAAGCGCAGCGGCGGATTTTTTTCTCCCAGCGACCACAAACCAGTGCGCGCGGTGGGACTTTCTGTGACAGCCATCTATCTAACGTGAGCCCGGTGGGAGGTTGGCCCGTCGAAGAACTCGAGCGAGCAGCAGGCGCCGCTAGCGAATCAGGCTGATCTGGACTTCACTCTGGGCATTCGTAAATGACAAGACGTCCTGGAGGAGATGGGGACAAAGTCTTGAGATAAGGATTTCATGCCTGTGGATGAGAAAGAAGAGAGAAGAGGGAAAAGACATCGAGCGCTGTGCTGAGAAAATTTGCAGGTGTGCTCCTCCCACTGGGCGGGTGCTAGTTTTGACCAATCAGAAACGATTAGGTAAGGCTTGGCACAGCAGCTTTGTACCTAGGTACTCTTTTGACGTTCGCGAAAAAGTTGAGATCCATCGTGCGCCCAAAACTCGATGTGATAGAAGAGCTCCCAAGGGTTGCATCTCGGAGGGCCACAGCACAAAAGATCCGAAACAAATCATGACGGCCTCAAGTAGAGGGTCGCGGGCCGTTGTGCCTCTCCTAAGGAGTACGTTCAAAGATCTTTGTTGTTGACCACTTCCTCGATCGTATAATAGTCATTCACAGCTAACACGCGCGACCATTGTAGGAGCACCTCAACTGTGCACCCGCTGCGCAACACTCCCCCAAGCTACGTCGCCGTCCCCCAGACGACCCTACTCCTCAAGTACCCCGGCCAGTACGACCACCAATCCCTCCTCTCTCTCACCAAACATCATGCCAGTCACCAGCGGCTCTTCATCCGCCGCCGACCTCGCAAGCATCAGCCACCAGCCCACCACCAGTCTCCTCCACCCCAAATCTCTCTACCGCCTCCGTGCCGGCATCATCCTCAGCCGGCCACCCATCTTGACACGGACGCAGACGCCGTTCGAGGCGGCCTTTTACCTGTACCAGAAGCGCCTGAACGAGCGGCTCAGCACGCCGTTCGCGCGCCAGTTCTACTACCGCGAAGGCCAGCCCCCAGGCGTAGACTTCGCCATCAAGTTTGGCGAGCGGAGCCACGTCATGGCGCGCGAGATCGGGCGGCTGACGCGCAAAGGCCGGGACGCGTGGGACGACGAGGTGCTGGTCGAGGAGGGCCAGAAGCTTTCGGACCCGGACTACATCAGGGAGAAGCTGTATACCGACGCGGAGAGCCGTGTGAGCGAAGACGGCGAGGCTCTGAGCTTCGAGGACCGGCTGCGGATCGAGCGGCCGCTGGCCCGAGAGACAGAGGCCGATCGGACCGGGGACGTAAAGAGGCTGGATCGCAAACTGGACAGAACGCTGTATCTCGTTGTGAAGGACCGGAAGGAGAGGTGGGTTTTCCCGCACGATGAGGTCAGGCCGGATGAGGGAGTGCACGAGGTATGTTCCTTTACTTTTCCCTCCTGGATGGCAAGAAAGAGGAAAAAGAAAGCAAGAAGGAAAACACAGGTGCAGGTGCGTTGTGAGGGGATTTGACAGAAGGCTAACAATGATTCACCAGACCGCCTCCCGAGCTCTAGAAGATACCGCAGGCGTCAACATGAACACCTGGATGGTCGGACGGCATCCAATTGCTCTGGAGCACCGGGAGCCGATATACGGGGATGATGGGGAGGGCAAGAACAGGACGCTCAAAGTCCGCGGCACGAATGTCTTTTACCTCAAGGGAAGGATCATGGCCGGCCAGGTGGACCTGACGGACAATGAGTACGGCATCACTGAGTTCAAGTGGCTCATGAAGGAGGAGCTCAAGGAACACCTCCAGCCGGGCTTGTATGAGAGTGTGGAGAAGGCTATGCCATCGCAATAAGGGCGTCCATGGCAACAGATGTATACACTTATGTATAAAAACACAAAAGCAAATTCACCATTTTAAAATGGCAAATGTCAATTCCTTGTCGCTGTTATTGTCATCGATCAGAGGCTTGCTGAGGCTCACCACTCATTTGTGGACCGGCTTAGGCGCCATGTCAGATTCACGGGTTTTGCAGAGGGCAGAGAATGTTGGGGAAAGGTCGGACTTGTCTCTAGCTATTGATGTGTGAATTTGCAGACCGCTCTGGTTCGAGTAGATGTATCACTGGGCAACTCTGATCTGCATACCACCGTTTGTGTTTCGGGCACGGTGGCCATTGAACTCCATTGCCTCAAGTTTATGGACCAAGTACTTCTGCAGACTGTGTAACCAGCCATCATGAAGGCTCTTCCGGGTAAAAACTATTTATTAACGTTGTGCAATGAGCCTGGTCGGTTTGATGGACGACATAGAGCAGCATAGAAATCACAAGCGATGTGATATATCAGAACAACACACTGAACACCTCCAGATATATCACCATTTATTAGATCTTCTCTTACTTGTTATTGCATCTCTATAGTAACGAGATAATATATTGACTTCAGGATCGAAATTATCCGGAAGGTATGCTGCAGCATGACATCTCCTTACACAGGCAACTGACCTTCAGATAGCAGCTTAAAGCTCTGGCTACTGTGCCTTGCTTGCTCTCACAAGTGCTCTCTATTCATCCTTTCGAAGCCTAGCCATCATGTCAGAAAGAGCCGCTGCTAGCCTCCCAAGGCTATTTGGGCCACACAGAAGCAGGAGCATTGACTGCCAGCAGACGGGGTCACAGCTGGACTGGACAAGTAGCCTGGCAAACAGCCATCAGCGCAAGCTGCTATATTCATTTCCAAGCTGGGCCTATTGTTCACACAAGCTTATTCTTTGTTCCCAGCACAAATGTGCTTATTCGGTATGAATTATGACACAAGAGTACCCGTCAAGGAAGAGAATGAGATGAATCTAGGAAACTGAATGAGAAGAACATCTTGAGAGAGGGATTGATAAAGATTCTTGCCTAGATCTGGAAGAAACCTTTGAGCTCGCGTGCCAGCTGATCATATGACTAGAGAGAGAGACCTTGGCTTCTCGGTCAGAAGTTCAAGAGCAATATCCGAGATCATTGATGTGGATTGACGAGCAGGTACAAGGTGAGGGCTGATCGAAGTCTGGGGAAATGGGATGTCAGACAAGGGTGTACTGACTAGGGCTGAACGGTACAGCGGTGCGTGCAGTGAAACGGTACAGGGGATCCTGGCCACATCTGGCGGGCCTGAACGGATGACGATCCACTTACAGTACGATTGGCGTGGAGCCGAGGTTGAAAGCAATCGACATGACCGAAAACATGGGTTGAGTGCTTCCAGCCGGAAGAGGCGCTGGAAAAAGGCACATGTTCCTCTCAACAACATCCCAACCACATCCGAGATTTAAGTTCACCACAGCCATGCACGCCCACGTCTTACCAAAGCCCTCTGCATGATCCGCCCTGCTTCTTTCTTTTTCCTCGGATGACGGTCAATTCCTCTCTCTCTCTAGTCTCACACCTCGATGCTTTCCTGAGAGGAGTGCTCCAGCACTTCGCGAAACTCGAGGTCCACTTCGTGAATGCCCACAGCAGCTATAAAAAAAAATAAAAAAATCAATGGCCGCTTCTCCTACAAACGGGTCGCTCACCACGACTCTGAGCCCAACTAGTACTCAGGGCTTCTCTGCAGCTCACGAGGCCCTCTCGTCCTCCATATCGTCCCTCACCTCCCCTACTCCGGCACGACACTCAGCATCCTATGTCTCCAAGACTTACCGCCAATCCTCCACACTGTTCCTGACGCGCAGATTACCCGAGGCACTGACCACAATCCTGCCTTTGATAACGCCAGCACAACCAAGCTCTGAAGCAGCTCACGGCACCCTCGAACCTGCCCCCGTGGCCAGGGCCTCTCGGAACACGAGGATAAAGGTCTGGACGCTCTATGTGGCCATCCTGAACGCTATAGTCGCCCTCGAGCCGGACGAGGGCAAGGAGGCGTTCGGATTGCAGGAATGGAAATCGATATCTGCCAAGGTTCGGGATGGCGATGTATGGGAAGAGGTGGTGATGAACGGCTATCACGGCGTGGAAGGGGACGTAGATTCTGATGTTGTCATCAACCTGTGCGTAACCTTGTCTCTTTTGACAGCATTTTTTCTTTCTTCTTCTGCACCTGAGCCTTACTGATACGATGAGACAGGGCCACTCTGCTTTTGACCCACGCAAGAACACAAAACATCAACCAGAAGCGGTTGGAGAATTTCCTTGCCGCCTCATCGAGCCCGAACCTGGATCTGTCGAGCCACTTCTCGCCAACGTCCCCCCGCTCTCAGTCCAGGCACAAGTCACCGTCCAAGCTTCGCAGCGGAGCCGACACGCCTCGCGATTTGAATGCACGGGTCAAGATTCTTGAGCTGTACACACTTCACGTCCTCATTCGCAACAACGAGTGGGACTACGCGCGGGAGTTTATCAGCGTGAGCTCGGTGCTCGACGACGAGAGGCGGGAGGCGTTCCTGCAGGCCCTGCAGAGTCTGCAGGAGGATCAGTTGGAGGCCGAGCGGAAGGAGCGCGAAGAGAGGCAGCGACAGGAGGAGCAGTTACGACGGGACGCCGAGGAGGCCCGGAAGTTACGCGCAGAGAACGAGGACAGGGAGAAACGACGTCTCGAGGAGGAGCGCGCAAGGCGAGACGGGAGTGAGGTTGATTATGGCATCGATGCAGCGAGCGCAGCCGGATCGGCGGGCGGAAGGGCAGCACGGCGAAACCGTACCCAGGCGGGAGAACGGCCGAGGACGCCGAGAGCAAGGCCTGCTCGATCGACAGCCAGCGGCGGAGGAGCCTCTCCTAACAAGAGCAAGGCCGTCGCTCCCGCTTCTTTCGGGGGTCGAGCGGCAGTCATGTTTGCCAACGTGCGTGCCATGCTTGAGCGCATGAGCGTGACTCTCCAGACGAACCCGATGCTGCTGATGCGCTTTCTCGCGTTTATCATAGGGCTGGTCCTGATGTTTGGGAGGAAAAACATGCGTGAGCGCATAGCTCGCATAATGGCTACAAGCTGGAATAAGGTCAAGGCGACGGCAGGTATGGGGGTCAAGGTCAGCTACATTTAATGTGCCGAGAGGCTACGCATGGTGATCCAGCAGGCCATCGGAGGGCAACTTTGTTCAGGGAGCTGGGCTTTTTCAGAGTGCGTATGAGATATGTTAATCACGAGTCCAATCCAATCCAATTCAAATCGAAGTGATTTATTTGCCTGAGCTACTGCACGTGCAGGTCTAATCCTTTTCAGCAAATCGTCTCGATTTACTTGCTCTAGACGGCATCACCCCATGCTCGTCGCGTCTCATACCATGATACACCTTCAAATGTCGAACATGTTGACCACAAAGACCCAGAGCCCAAGAGCCAAAACCAGCTCCTGGGTATAACCCAAAGAACCCAAAACGCCAGTACCGAATATGCAGAGATAAGGCGAAGTGCCCAGACCCGGGCATCACAAAGGCTAATACGTCCGATTCGTTTTCTTTTGGTAGAACAACTGCGCAAGAGAGAAACACGACACGTTAGCAGCTGCAATCAAACACCAGGAAACAAGTAAAGGAGCAGCGGGAGGATAAGAGAAAGCTTACGTCTGTCCGCGAGCTGCCCAAATTTATAATTTTGGGGCACCCGTCCCTATCCTTCTCGAGGCGCGTGCACTCAAAACAGTAGAAAGCGTCCGAGATGCCCTCGCCGCCGCACACAACACACTTGTTCTGGTAGTTGCCGAAACTGCACTCGTCGCAGATGCGGACGAGGGTCGTGGGGCGCACGTATGAGTCGCACACGGGGCATTTGCCGTCGCACTTGTCGCAGAGGCGGCCGATGGCGATGCCGGACTGCTTGCGGCACATCACCAGATCGGGGTGATGACGGGACATCTTGGCGGGTTTGACGCAAGGGCGTGTGTCGCGATATGTGAGAAACGATGTTTTCGCAGGGTGAAGAAGAAGCGTGGGCGCGGGCGTGGGAGTTGTGGCGGGGGAAATAGACGATAGGATACAAATTGTAGTCAAGACATGTTTTGCGGGCAATAGCAAATGATGTTTAGTGCAACTGGATCTACAGTGGATTCATCAGCGTTTTGCCTGCCGATCCAGAAATTTCCATCACCCAAAGTAGAGTGCCTGCCATTGCGCATAGAGCTCCCTTCCTTGCAAGCAGCCTGTCATGGTGGCTAAAAGGACCCCGGCACGCACTAGTGTCTATTACATGTGGGACGTGGGGAAAGGAAACAGGTCCTACCTTACAATAGTACTGCCCCAGTAAATAAGTACTGTGACATACGTAGGAAAGCCAGCTGCTTCGTGGAGAGCTTCCGACATCAGGTCTCTGTGCACCCTCCACAAGCTCAATCCACTGCTCATCACCCATACCTCGTCACCATGGAATTAAATTCATGGATTTTCTCTTGAATTTCTGATCTGTTCTTGACCTGTGGAATCCTCCTTGTCTTTTCCAAAGCCTCCCCCCGCCCCCACCAAAACTCGTCGCTTGTCGCAAACGAAGGCAGTACCACTCGAAAGGAAGCAAGTCAAACCTTCGCAACGACTGTTCCAGTTTGAGACCGATGGACTGATGCGACGGTGAACAAAAAAGAGGGGAGAGGATAAGATTACGAAATCTCGGAACGGCATCATCCAAGATGAACCAGTTGAAGCGCAAGTCGGTTAGTGGGTCAGTGCCGAGCCCGGATGAGCATGGGGATGGCGATGCGCCGAACAAACGCACCAAGGTCGAGGAGCACCCAGCAGCGAACCTCGAGGCAGATGAGACAAGGCACATGAAGGGAGCAGTCACGGACAAGGATGCGAGTGACCAGCACCAGGATTCCCCCGCGCAGGACACCTCTCTCGAGCAAAGGAGTTTATCCCCATCCCCTCGGCGGCCCAGTGACGTCTTGGTGACAACCTCGTCGCAGAGGGAGAGACGACTTTCTGACTCAAGAGGGCTCCGTGACTCGTCTCCCCGCGCGCGATTGCCAGACAGGGATCGATGGACTCACGACTCCAGGAGGCGCAGCCCTCCACCGAGTACTCGATCAACGGACGAGGACCGACGGCCAGACGCCTCCAGGAGCCATGGTCGCTCGACGCCGTCACGTGCAAGCCGCCGTGACTCGGCATCGGAGGAGTCGTCGAGAAAGAGGCCCGAGGCAGCACTCAGCGACAAGGACCGCAACCGACGGGAAGGTCTCAGCAGGGAGGAGGAGAAGAAGCGTGGCAAGCGCCTGTTCGGTGGTCTGCTAAGCACACTGAGTCAAACCACGAGCAACTCGCAGCAGAAGAGGCGTCAGGAGATTGAGAAGAGACAGCAGGAAAAAGCCGCCAAGCAGAGGATCGAGGACGACAAGCGCCGCTCCGAGGGCCGCGAGAAGCTCGACAGGGTGAGGAAGATCGAGCAAGTCCGATTCGATGAGCAAGTGGTACGTCTGACTTTTTGCCCCCCCCCCCTTCTTCCAACACCCCTTCCCCTCAATATCGGATATCCTCCTCGTGGTTGAGAAAAAGGGACCGCGATCTTGCTAATACAAAATTCAAAAGATGAACACCCGCCATTCCAATATGCTCGCTATGGCGCATAGCCTGCAGACCAAGAGCGAGCCAAAGCTGGTGAGTTCCTGTTCCATCCACACGCGCGGCTGCACAAGAGAATGGTGTCGATACTGACCAAAACATGCTATGCAGTACTACCGTCCCTGGGAGACCACGCAGGAGCAACAAGATATCATCAAGGATCAGATTCGTGACACCAAGGCGCAGATCGAGGACGAGCTGCAGCGATTCAGGGTCCGGAAGGAGCAGAGGCTGAAAGATCTGGGAGTACTGTCTCCCTCGTCAGAAGTCGACGCTACAGTCGGTGAGCCAGCAGTCGAAGATGATCGTTCCAGAACCGCTGCACAAGATGAGTCCGCTGCCTGTGCTACTAATGATCGAAGACATTCCCCAGCCACTGAGCGAGCACCACAGCGCACTAGTCACGAGGAGAAGGACCATGATGAGATGGTCGAGGCGGAGGAGGACACAGTTATATACTAATCAAAGCAGTTTGGCCTGTCTCGTCTCGAACGTATCTTCGGGTTTGTTTCTCGCTCCTCCGTTTGGATTTAATCTGCTTTTTTCTTCTTTTTTTCTTTCTTCATTCTTCTCATTTGACAGCGAGAGGTGGAGAGGGGCACCAGAGGACGCAAGAGGATCTCCGTCAAAATCGGATCAAAAGAGATGACTCTAATTTTGGCTGCATCCTCATTACGATATCAAAATCAAATTCGTGCCATTACACCTCAAGCCCAAACAGGATCTGCGCATTTTCCCCGTCTTCTCTTTCTCTCTTTTTCATCGCTGGTCGAACGGGTTTCATCCTGGCCAGGCTGTCCTCCAAGTGTCGCTTCTTAGCGCATGTTGCTATCGTCGCTTCATCCCCTGACTCGTCTGATGAGGCAGGTACGATGCGTTGAAGGCCTTGTACTCCTTCCAAGGTGATTGTTTATTGTTGGCAGCAAGAGCTGCACTTGTCGTCACACCGCGACAGAGACATCCTCAGACTGTTGCACCCTATAGACCAACTCGCCAAAGCCATCGTTGAATGTTCCACCTACGTACTTAAGTTACCCCCCCTACAACCTTACCTGACTGGTATGTAGAAAGACCATTGTCGCCGTTGCACGAATAGTTATCCGACGTGAGAGGCCGTCGCCAGTGTCATGGGTCCCACGTCGAGCACAACATGAAAAGTCATGGTCCAATTTGTCTTCATAACCTGGAGCATGGTCTCTTCAAAGCCGTTGGTATCCATCGCCGTCGGTCTTCCACGCCAGAGCTCGCAATGCCGCCAAAGAGTGTTCGCATATCGGATGCTTCAGAGGTATGCCGCCTCGAGCCGCTGAAGGCTGTTGTCTCACTGACATGCCGGCCGTTGTCAGGTTGTCGAATTTCGTAAAGTCAGGCTGCCCAGCTCGGACTCCTTCGATGGAAGTGCAGAGGACTCAGCCAGTGAGTCTGCTCTGGTCGCCTGCCTGCCATCATCGCTTCTGTCACCTCACCCGCAATTTTCCTGACCATCAGCTCCCAACCCAGGCGCTTTCTTCAGAATGTCCAACAACTCCTCCATCCGATCGCGCAGCAGCGATGCCAGCCTGTGGATCGCTGATGGCAGGTGGAACGTGCCTAAGCTCCTGGAGCTGTCAGACCTCGTGCGGTCGGCGTTGTCAAAGGGTGCCAGGCTCAGTTCCCAGAAGCTTGAGGATCTCAAATTTGTGCTGGACATGCTGATCGTCGATAAGCTCGACGACGAGGTGCCACAACAGCGTGCAGCGTCATTGACATCGAGCGGCCGCCCAATCTTGGTGCAGCAGAAGATTACTTTCTCTGCGATCCAGCAGGCGAGACTGGACAAGCTGCTGGCCGACATGCTAAGGGTCCACGACAAGGAGGCCACCGCTGTGCCACTCGGCAGTAACGCCGTTGAGACGGACTTGCGGAGCGAAACAGAGGTTGCCTCGAACCTACAGAGATGCTGGTATGTCCCTCAAGCCTGTGGTTTGCCCTCGGAGACGGCTTTGCAGCAAATGCCTGCTAAGACACAGAGGATCAAGGCAGTCACGATTCAAGTCAGATTACTTTACGATTGACAAATATTGGTACGAGAATCTTATGTCAGGAAGCCTGCGTGATATGATCTGGTCGGCGATCGCGAGTGATGGGTTAGGCATATGGATACCAAAGGATGTCATCGAAATCTCGGAAGTGGAGGGGAATGCTACTTTCATTCCCGGCCAGTAAGTATCTCCAAGCAGACACCGCAGAGATAGGTTCGAAAACACTGATCTGGTGACCAGCTGGTGGCTGAATATCGGCTGTGCCCACCGGGACGGCATAGTTGGAGCAGCTTTTGAGAAGGCCACCAAAGGCCGCTATGGAATCGCAGCACTTGCTCTTCTCACTGGCCGCGAGGAAGACATGCGGGATGGTAATTCCATTTACATCCGTGAAGGCCGGCCGGACGAGATGCACAACAACCTGCTATGTCAGGTAGGACAGAAGATTCGCATCCTTCGGGGTTTCCGCCTGAAGAGCTTCCTCGCGCCTTCGGCTGGCGTGAGATATGATGGCTTGTGAGTGACGGGCTTTCTACGCATTTCAGATTGAACAGCGAGCAGGTCTGACACCCATTCCAGATACATGATCCACAGCTGGAGCATCAAACTCAATATGGCCAATGAGGTCTACACCCTCCGGCTTACCCTCGAGCGTCTCCCGGGTCAGACCCCCTTGGAGAAGATCACCACCATCCCGAAGCCCTCGCAGCTCGATGAATGGCTCCTCTACGAACAGCTAGAACGCGACCACATACGACAGACGGAGGGCCAGGTCAAGTTAGACGACTGGACAATCGCACGCAACGTGGAGCGTATCGAGCGCGACGAGTGGCGGCGCCGCAGGAAGTTTAGAATCACCATGTGCGAAGGGATTAAAGAAGGCTAGGCAGGTGCTCAGTGCCCCACGGTGCATGCTGTAGGAAGAGTAGGACCTCATTAAGTAATAGACAACCTCTATCATCTCGGTTTACGGCGCACTTTGTAGGGCATTGTGGTCGAAATTGCTGCACCTGTTTTGCGGGCTCACTTGATGCACTCACTCACATTGCACCCAGGGCTTGATACAAACATCCCAAAGTTGGCAGCTCGACTCTACTTGTCTACCCCCAGTCGTTTCCCTAGTCTAAACTGATCCATTAATATGAGATAGTTTGGGTGACTTCCTCGCCCCTAATGGCAATTTCTCCATAAACAGGATGAATCGAGAAAGAACCCACCAAGTTTGTACAGTACGCTGGTCATCGCAGCAATGCAATGCATTGGTCAGATCATTATCCTCCTTGTCAACAACCTGCGCAACGCATGTCACCTCTCTTCTTCCACCAACCGCTTCATTACCACTTCATGGACGCCAGCCCTTAACCCTTGCCTTGCTATCTGGCCCTCTATACTTTCCAGCTTCAAAAGGAGTTCAATCACTCGGGATCTTGGTTCATAGCCAACTTATAATGTTTCTGATGGCGCGCTGATTTGTGCCAACTGACAGTGTAGCTAGAGGTACACTGACAGAGAAAAGGGGGTTCAAGCTGGCTGGCCAAGACCTGGGCTAGGGAACGGGGCGTTGTTAGCAGGTATTTGAGGCGGGGCTGGCAATCCAATCCCACTTGGACCTTGTTGTTGTTGACTGAATCTTCAGCATTCAGTTTTCGCCCACGACCAAACAGCTGCTACAGGATACGACGACATCTTTCCTTCAGAGGCTTCTGGATCCCACCTTGCCCCAAGTAAGTAGAGTGTAATCACTCGCCTGTACAATTGTGACGGTCCGGGCTCGGGAGAGGAAAAGACATCGTGTTCCATTTTTCCTCTCCCAACCAGATCTACAAGACTATGCTGAAAAGGTGTGGAACCCAAGTGAGGAAGAGACGCCTCACGGGCTAATTGGAGATTGGTATCTACGACCCCCCTTGCCGACATGCGAATTACAGGTGGTGCCTGTGTGGGGTCGCACTGAGCTGGCACTTGAACCTGGACCCTTGGAAAATGCCCCGCGGCCAGCGACGTCAAGCGTAAAGTACACAACAGCAATACAAGTAACAACGGGTCCTCTGCTCGTCTGATCTTCCCAAACCCACCTTCCCTCAAAATCAGCAGCCCTCTCCCTTCCCATCCGATACGAGCGAAAGAAGGAAAGAAAGAAAAGGACAAGACAAAGAAGAAACGACCCCTCCTATTTCCATACAAGCCCAGCAGAAAGAATGGACTTCAATTTCGACCTCGCCGAGCCGCTGGAGACGAGGACCACCAGCCACCAGCGCAACTTCTCCCGCTCCCTCCTGTCCAACATCAAGTTCGAGCCGCGCACCGCCGAGCAGCGCGAGGCCGATGCAAAGCGCAATGCGCCCAAGTACGCGCGCGAGAAGGCCGTCAACAGCATGCTCACGGCGCGCTTCCTCAAGGCCAAGAAAACCTTTGACGCCTTCTACGGGTACAACATCGACGAGGCGTGGGATGGGGATGCCGGGGCATGGCGGGAAGAGGCAGACCCGTGGCTGAGGATACCCGCCGGCGCCACGAACGCGAACAGCAACGGCGACGGCGGCGACGACGACGACACGGTCACAGAGTTCCTGCGGGGATACACGAGGCAACGGGTCGAGGCGCACAAAGAGGAGGTCGAGAAAGAGCTCGTGAGCGCGGACGAGCTGGAGGCCCTTGCTGGGGCCGTGCTGAGGGTGGCGCGGGTCGACCTCGAGGCCGCTGGGCGGGACAACAAGAGCCTCGACGCGGACTTCAAGAAGCGCGTGCTGGGTGTCGTTGCGGAGCTGAAGACGGAGTATAGCCTGCCGCAGAGCGCGCCAGAGGATCAAGACGACGAGGATGTGGAGGAGGAAACCAATGGTGTCAGCGGGGCCTGAATGATTTTATGGAGCGAGCAGCCTGTTCATGCTGTCTCCGGGGTATGGTTGTGGTGATCACAGTCGAACTCCGGTGTCCCAATAGCATGGGCAGCATCTGGGTTTGAAGACTGCTGTTGCGAATGGGCAGACTCGACACTATCTTGGATTTTCTCTGCTTGGATTAAGACAAAGTGTCTATATCCCCAAATGCGCATATACCCCACAATAGCCGTCATCAGATATTCAATGTCAGCCGCCATGGCTAAAGCAGCAGACTCAAATCATTGTCCAAGTACCTTCTCTAATAATATCGATTTCTACCCACGAGTCAATGATGAGGGGGGCTAAAATTGACTAAAGAGCATAGATTACAATTGATATCACAAGGAATTACCTTCAGCTTCTGTGATTGTGTCATATGAGTGGCCAGTGCTGAGCTTCTTTTGTTCATAAGGACGGCTCAACACATAAAGGTACTATCGTGCAACCTATTTCTGGACAGGAATGACGAGCACAGAAAGGCAGGGTCAGGAGGCATGAAAGTACTGCTATACTTTAGACACGAATGCCTAACTGGGTACAGGAGAGGGCAAAGACACCGGGCGTGCCTTGCTTATCTCAAGCAAGGCTTTATGGCGACCTCCAGCTGTCAGTCAGCAGGGCGGTTCCGTGTTAGTCAGTTGGCAACGAACTTGGTGAGGTGTATCGCTAGGTCAGGCAGGCTGCACCAAAGGGTTTGTAAAAGGTGCAAACTGTGACTGACATTAAACGGTTTAGAATATACCAAGTACGCTGGCATAAAATAACAAAAAATCTACAGTATTTACTAACACGTGATATGCAAGCGTTGTCGATCAATAGATCGTGATGAGTCGACTGCGGCTTCTTCTGAAACTCTCGTATTTTCGAATCACAGGTCCTGGGTTGCAAAGAGAAGTGACATCTGCTTGCTTCGAACGTTGGAGGACATTAATGATGACTGCTGCCGGAAATTATAGCCATCCACGATGTCAGAAGAGACCGTGAAGAACTTTGCAAAACTGCTCCAGGCTGGCTTGTTCAATCAGGCGATCTTTGCCAATAACGAACTGCCGCAACACCGAGGTTAGTTCATCATTGTCAAAGCTTCCAAAATATGGGCAATGGCTAGACAGTATGCCTTACGCAACTAGCCACATTATGAAACCGTTACAGAAACTGCTACTCGATGGCGTTGAGAGGCATAGTCAGCCAGTACAGATTGACAACTGATGTAGCAGCTCCAGAGTCTAATTTTGGTGTTGTGATTACTAGATCTTGCTACAAACCCGCAGCAGTGCATATTTATTGTGATGTTGAGAACAGAGTGGCTTCTCGCAAAAGAGTTGGCCAATGTTCTAATAGCTTTCGTACCGGTGGCGGAGCATAGTACAGCAAAGACTCTCATTCACAAAATGATTCATGGGAAGCAATGTTCGAGACAACCTTGATATTATTGACATGGCAAAGGAGCCTTAAGAGATCTATAAATATGTACTGCGGTCGGTTCCAACATCTTATGTACACCCTATCCAAATCATCCCCTCAAACACGACCTTCCCGCAAAGCGTCCTATCCCATCAGTGAGGTAAAACTCGAAGTTTGCCAATTTAGCCGGAGAGGTCGAAGGCGGTGGGGCCGGTGTAGCTCTGCTGGGTGCTGGCACCGGTCGTGGCCGTGGTGAGGTCGGAAGCAGGGATGGTGTAGCTGCCGGACTGGCTGGAGGCGGCAGAGACCTGCTGGGAGACGGTCAGGGTGAGACCGCCAGCAGCGGGCTTGGAGACGGTCCAGGTGCGGGCCGAGTTGGTGCAGGTGCCGTCAGTGACAGCGGGCAGGGTGCCGTCGCTGGTCTTCTGGGCGGAGCAGGTCACGCCGGTGGACTCGCCATTGCCATTCTGGATGACCTTGAAGTTGTAGCTGCGAAGATACCATGTTAGTATATGAAAAGAAGAAATAAAGAGGCGAGGGGAGTCAAGTTGGTGGTTTGAGAGGTCTGTATAAGGGAGGGGGGGGGGGTCCGAAAGCTTACGAGCACTGGGAGCTGTGAGGAATGCACGAAGCAGTGAAGTCGGAGACGCTGAAGATGGCGTCGGCGGAGGCAGACATGGCAGAAGCCAGGACGATGATAGCGGTGGAGAACTGCATTTTGATGGTGTTGGTATCGGAATGGATACGGTTTGGTAAGATGATAGAAGTGTTGTTGTTGGATGAGTTGTATTGAAGATGTTGTTGTTGCTGTTGTGATGATTTCAATTGAGCTGTTTTCGAGGGAGCGTAGGTCAGTATTTATATTCTGTTGGACTCTGCATTTCTTTGCCTTTTCGAAGACTTCACACGATGCGATGCAACGGTCGAGGCAATGATCATCACCTGGGCACTCAAGAGAGGGTCAGCTACATCATGGAGACTGGCCAAAGTGGGCGGATGGACCCGGTAGCCCCGAAACGTTACCCTTGGAAAACACAAAATACGAGCTGGAGCTGTCAAGGAACATTGGTTGTTGATGCTTCACAGTAACCTTAATTGCGCCAAGCTTTGCAAAAGTAGCCTTGGCTGATGTCAAATCCCGGGTAGGCTCCATACTTACCCCCTAACATGCATCATGGCAAGACCTTAAGCGCGCCTTGTATGCACCGCCACCTCCCTGTACAACCCTAAACCAACTACTATGGTAGTATCGGTACTTTAATTGTATGCTACTATCCAATTCCTGAGCTTGCTAGTGGACTGAACTAAGTAGGGTTCTTTCCTTGTAATTCGATCTGATGACATGATGATTTTGCTGACATCCTGCAGTCTGGGGTTGGGAATTACTATACACGTCTTTGCTGTCCGGGGATCGCATAGCAAACAGTATCAGAAACTGTCAAGGAGGAAATTACTATCAATGTCGGCGGAGCCCATACGTATGTACTGCAAAGCTCAGCGAGTAACGCATGAGCGGCTCCTCTTGGACAGCGGAGGTCCCCATAAATCGAGTCTTCTTACTTGTTGAGAGAAGGTGCTTTTGGTCCACCGGGACAGCTGCCGAACGACCTCGGTACCTCCCTCTAGCTTGCTGGGCTGGTTCAGCTCTTGTCTGCCTTGTGGGAACCGTCGATCATGACCATTCCAGAGGTTTAAAGATGCACTCTGCGGGTCGGGGTTCTAGTACATGCCGTGTGGCGATGTCAGCTACTACTTAGTCGGCTGTTGACCGTTTTCTTCAAGGGGCATCCATCCTCGTAACCTTTCTATTATTGGAAGCTTTCCTTAAGTTGTCCGTCTCACACGAGCCTTTTGGTTTGAGCCTCGTCATCGTCTTTTTAGCCTTCTAAGAACATCACATGGCAGTAGTCTGTTGTAAGGAAGTTGGGCCTATTGCTCAACGTTAGTTACAATAACAGCCTCAGAAGCTTTGAGATGAGGATCATTGACCCCATAAAATCTTTGTGGAACGTTGCTCCCAGACAAAACTCTATGCTCGGGACTTCTATTCGCATCCGGGGATCCACCCACGTCAGGCCTCGCTGTCGCTTGTAAGCTATACTGTACTGTACCACAGACCACACGACACCATACTGTCTTTCTACTCAAGGGCAAAAGTCTTCAGGTGGAGCTGACACGATGTACGTGCTAATATCTCCGACAGTATCTCGGAAAATACCCACGCTGATCGACTAGTTGCTTTATAGCAAGGTGTTCAAATGCCGAGTTCGCAAGTTGCGTTTCCTTGCAAGCCAACTTGAGAATGCCGAACTTTAATGAAGAGAATATAGAGGACCACATGAGGACAAAGGTATCGTAGAATGCTATGAATTGCATAGAGCTCATTCCAACAGAAGCCTCTGGACTTCTAAATTGTGCTGAGACCCCTAGAACGACTGTGTTGTGTTGTCTAGAGTTTACGTTGGAAACCCCACATATGCACCTTGTCCTCTTCGACTTGACTCAATTATCAATTGGCTCTGTCAATTGCATAGCCACCCCCACCCCCATCCCCATCCCCATATGGAGCGGTGAAGTCGTTTGCCAGAGCGAGTGCTCGAGAGTGAAACTTAGAGCTCGGGAAACCCGTGTGCAAGAACAACAATGAATCAACACGTATTGCGTTTGCCGCATTACGCGTCAAGACACACCGCATATCAAAAGACTTCACAACTGGCCAACTGGAGGACCCCTCTCGCTTATGAACTTTGTGGACGGGCCCAGCTGTGGGTATGCGGGACTCTTTGAATCAAACGCCGGGAATGCCTCTGTGCTCCAGCCTTGCATGTCCGCAGCCCAAGTCTCGGCGTGGACTTGCGTGCAAATAGCCGGATCGGTTAAATGCGAAGAAGAATTGGAAACGTTGTCAAGACCCCGTACCGCCACGTAGCGCGCGAAGCATCTCAGTAAAGCACCTTTCAGTGCAGGTGCTGCTGCGGGGACCTCAGCAACCGGGGGTGACAGGTACATACAGAGGGAGGTCTACTCGACATTGAATGGGATCGCTCGAATTCTAATTGTAATTGCGCATCTGAGAGATCTACCTAGGTATCTGACTCAAACCAATGATACCGTCCATGAGGCCATACTCCGGCGCGAGGCTGTGTTAGTGTTTGGTTCAAGGCGACCCCACCTGCTAAATCCGGAAAGTGTCAGCCTTTCTTCCCTCGACCCTGCACGCTCAAGTAGGCTGCATAGATGTAACGGAAATCCAGTCTTTTCTGTACGGGACAATACACTAGGCATATCGAAATTCATAGCTTTCAGAAACTACTGTAGGACCTTCAGTTGAGCTGGTCGTCAGACAAACGGACGGAGGAGCCTGGGCAAGCAGTGTGGCGCTGCCCAAGTGGTCATCGTCCCTTGGACAGTGACGATCTGGCCGTCAAAGGCCTGCAGGCGGGTGATGTTCGAATTGCTTCTGATAATAATCGGGGCTCATCTTAGATGATTATCTTCTCTCTCCACCTGGAATTCCAGATCTGTAATGATGTGACGTGCTTATGTCATGTCATAGCTCCCCAGGTCGTTTTGAAAACTCCCAACAAAAATTGCTGGTCAATCACCATCCGCAATAGCAAGACTAGTCAACCACAGACTACAATAGTGCTAAGTAATATACCTCGAATTAAAGAATCCTTGATGATGAAATGCAACCTAAAAGAAGTCTATCTAGGAGGAAGACATCATGTCAGAATGCAGAGCAGCAGAGTAACGTGGCACAATCATTTACCCAAACAGTTGCCAGGCCGGCGTACCTACTTAGATATAGGGATGAGCGCAAGGATCTCGAGATTGCGAACAACAGAGATGCATTGCGGACTGTCCGCAAAATAAATACCGTCGGACGGGCTGTCCAATCGCGAAGTCCACCTTGCTTTCTCTTGTACTGCAGAACCAGCGGTGGAAGAAGAAAATGTACCTGAAACAAGTAACTTTGTGCCAAGATGTATTCTCAGCCCATGGGCAACGAATACGAGCCGATCCTAATTTCAAGCATTTAGCGTGGAGGCGCACCACCTGCAGGCATCTTCGCCTCAACTTTCCTGAGAGTTAGGAGGCCCTCTGCGTACTCTCGAGCCATGCGACCAACACGTGCAAACAACTAGCAAGTCTCAGCTTCGATTCCGCGCTGTTGCATGAGGTAGAGACCAACCGTAGCCAACACCGTAGAATATGGAGGAAAGGCAGGGCGAAGTTGAATTGGGTAAGACCAGCCAACAGTGAATATCGCCCACAGCCGTCTGTACAACCTCCTTTCCTTCACTCTTCCTCCAACATACCATCTATACAGCCATTTTACATCAATGTTCAATCCCTTCTAACTGTTAAGACGTCAAGACATGGGCGTCACTCGGACTCTTTGAGCAGCTTCAATGCGCTGGCTCCTTGAATTCGCAGCCCCAAAATTCAGATGCCGTGCGGAAAAGAACAAGTCGATCGATAAAACATGGTAAAGTTCTGTTTCTCATCATTGAGAGCTGCTTGAAGGAAAAGAAGGTGACATTGAAGAAGAGACAGGGATAGGGGAAGAGGGGAAAGGGGAGGTCCCTTGACAATTCTGCCAGCTGGCCGCTCCATGCTGACGGGCAAGCGCCAGCTGCCAAATGGATGCAAGGGTCCAGGATGTGGTGGGGTTGATTTGGTTAGACGCGTCTTCAGGCAGCCCGTCTCATTGCAATATCCCACCCCGCTCATCCCACTTTGCGCAAGACGCCACCGATGAGAGCCCAACGACTCTGAGAATGGGCAAAAACAAAAATGCTGATAAGGCGGCAGCCGGCGGAGGGGCCAAAGGAGCCAAGGGCAAGGGCGACAAGGAGGCAGGCTCTGGCAAGAAAAACGGCTTGAAAATCAAAATCAGACATGTTCTGTGGTAGGTTTGCTCTTGCCAGGGAGAGACCACCCGAAAGTTGCGATCATGACTGATGAGCTTGTGCAGCGAGAAGAAATCAAGGATGGACGAGGCCCTAGTGAAGCTTGAGGAGGGTGTCAGCTTTGCTGAGGTGGCCAGGAATTATTCGGAAGACAAGGCAAAACAGGGTGAGTCGTCCTCGGCATGTGTGTTTGAAAGATGGGATGTGGGGAGTGCGTTGGACCGTAGCTGGGTTATGAGCAACTGACTGTGTTGTATTCAGGAGGGTCGTTGGGTGAGGTGACCAAGGACGCACCGTTTGACCAAAGGTTCAAGGATTGCGCCTGGGACCTGGAGCCAAGCACGGTTGACAAGCCCAAGTATAATTGGGTCAAGACGGACTTTGGTTACCACATTATTATGGTAGAGAAGTAAGCAGCGACTTCTCAGTCTCTTGAGGCATCATGGTGTCCTTTTTTACTGGCATAGAGCAATGAGGCGTTACAAGGACCATTGGTGTCTGACGCAAGACTGTGGTCATCCGCACGAATTTGGTGGTTTAACTTTTGTATTGAAGTCCCGAATGTGAGGTAGCTGTAAGCCTCTACTTTTCCCTGTCCGAACCATTGCCAACCGAAGAAGCTCGAGTCATCCGAAATGGTCATCATTGATGTGACCGACCGTCGAGATAGCCCATCATATATTCCACCTATGATTCCTCCCGTAAACGCCCCGCCGCCCCTCGATGTGACAGATCGCGTGTAACGATCGTTCTGTTTACTGCTCGGTCTGGAAGTAGTTCAGGAGGATAGAGCGCTCCTGAGACTCCTCACCCCAGTCCTTGACGACGACGCAGGAGCAGTTGACCACCTTACGGGCGTTACCCTCACGGTCGAGGACACCTGTCGAATAGCAGTCAGTCACCCGTTCCTCTTTCCTTGTCCAAGGTACACGTCTTCCTGATCATGGTCCCTTTGGGTTATGGGGTATACTCACAAAGACCAGCCCACTCGCCAAGCTGCTTTCCATCGGGCACCTTGATCAGGGGGATCTTGTGCTCGTTGCAAAGGGCAATGACAAGCTTCTTGTAGGCCTCCTCCTCGCAGGACTCGTTGAGGACGCACATATGGGCCTGGCGACGGTCGAGGGCCTTGGAGGCCTCACGGAGACCGCGAGCGAGGCCGTCGTGCATGAGGGCAAGCTTCAGGACACCCTTGAGGGCGTCCAGAACGGACATCTGGCCCTTGGAGGCGGCATCGGCCGAAACCTCGACCTCCTCGGCGACTTCGGGGGCGTTGTTCTCTTCTACGTCCGACTATGTTTGCAGAGAGTGAGAGTCAGCGGCTAGGAATCAATAGATAATTCTGTTGCAGTCTGGTCATGTGCGTGCAGCAGGCAATTGTAACAGTGCCCCACGGGACTTCTTGCTGGGGTTGTCGCATCGTCCAACCGCACCCGGCTGACCCAGATTTGCAAAAGAAAGCCATTGGGTGATCCTTACCATCTTGATGGTGATTTTGTCAAGTTGCTGTCGAAGCGATCCTCGAAGAGACTTGGGTGGTTGAGAGTTGAGAAAAAGGAATGAAAATCCGGTTGTCTTGGGATTTTGAAGTTGTTGGTAAATTGAAAAGTGACGGAGATAGCAAAAAAGCGTGCGCCGTCAAGTCAAAAAATCAGCCCGGGCTGGGTGTGCACGGACCCATTTGTGAGCAGTGCAGCTTGCTAGGGCTAGTTCCCACAAAACGAACTTTGCTGCGAGCGACTCCACCTCGCGCTTGGGGACTTGAGAGAAAAAGTTCAATTTCCAACCTTCACCATTACCTTTCTCACTCCTCCCCACCCACCTTCCAAACGACCATCTACCACGAGGTATGTCAACTCTGCAGTGTCTTATCATGACTTGAGAAGAATTGTCTAGGGAGGAGGGGACGCCCCTTCGCGAAGGCCGGGGAGAGCAATCGAGGATGGACGACCCAGTCGCAACGAGGAATCACGCAGCAGACGCCGCCCGCGGCTTCACGGTGTGGTCATGATGGACAGATCCTCCTCGATACGCTTCTCTCCATCGACGCTGAGCGGGCAGAACCCTCCTCAGGGGGCACTCTCCACGCTCTTAGAGCCTCCGAAGGCTAACATGGCATCTTTTGACGGCAGATACCTCATATCGCACAAGATTTGAGAATCTCCTTCACGACTCAACCCACCCAAAAACCGTCAAGATGGTCCGCACCTCCGTTCTCAACGATGCTCTGAAGAACATCAACAACGCCGAGAAGGCCGGCAAGCGCCAGGTCCTGATCCGACCTTCCTCCAAGGTTATCGTCAAGTTCCTGCAGGTCATGCAGAAGCACGGTATGTCACCTTTCTTTCCTTCACTACGTCCCCCTATGCCACACCAACTGCAGGATACCCCTCCCCACTTCGGCATGATAACTAGACGACGGTCTCAAAACTCCAACGACTCCAGTCTTTTAAGTTGCCGATAGATCAACCTGCGGAGATCTTACACGTTTCTCTGAAATCCCCCATGTGGTCTAACGTTTAGTCTTACGCAACATCTGCTGACATTTCTATGTTTCTCAGGCTACATTGGCGAGTTCGAGGAGGTTGACGACCACCGCTCCGGCAAGATCGTTGTCCAGCTGATTGGCCGGTACGTACAAAGACGTCAAGGTCACTCCCAGATCACTGCTACGCAAACCCAGCTAACATGATTTTCCCCAGCCTCAACAAGACCGGTGTCATCTCTCCCCGCTACAACGTCAAGCTGGCTGATCTCGAGAAGTGGACTGTCCGCCTGCTGCCCTCGCGTCAGTTCGGCTACGTCATTCTGACCACCTCCGCTGGTATCATGGATCACGAGGAGGCTCGTCGCAAGCACGTCTCTGGCAAGATCATTGGTTTCTTCTACTAGACAATCACAAAGGTCGTGATGGAATGAGCCGGGCGAGGAGGATCTCGCTGTTGCATAGACGGCGTTGGTGGATGGCACAAAAAATGGCAAAATCTGTCTTAGTCCACAGGATGTATGGTGACGGTCACCCTTCACGTCCAGAGATACCTTCGAGATGATCGAGAATAGAAGACGTCGATCTTCAAGAGATCATCATGCCTCACTTTCATGCACTGTTCCAACGCATCCAGATGGACAACCACATCAACATCTGTGACCAAAAGCGAGCTGCTCGCATTGTAACTCGGTGGCACTAATCGAGATTCGTCTCTTGGCAACGCTGGGAGACCAGACACATTCCACACTGTAAGGATTGTCTCATGATAAATTTCTGCGCCGTTGCTTCTGTGCCGTTGCTGTACTTTGATTCTCGGGTCGGCAACATACAGCAAGATAGGACAAGAGAAAGTGTTTCAGATTAGTACACAAGCGTGCAGTGATGTCAGAAAGATCGCGCTGCTAAAGATCTCCACGATTTTTATTTTATCTATTTTCTTGGAGAAGCCATTTCCTAATGCTCCATCCTGTTCGTTTGCTCGTTTGGCTGAGGAAAGTTAAACTGAGTTTCTAGTGTGGGGTGTTTGAGAGATACGCGTGGGCCCTCTTTAGATAGCGGGCAGTGACAAGTAGATGACTATCGGCTCCCTCCTGGCACTCCGTTTCCGTCCCAAGGAGCCTCCATGAATTGCTTTCATGTGAGACTTCGGGCTCTTTCACCTTTCTCGCATCGCCAATTTGCAAACACAAGTTGTCAGGTTCGGTCAGACGCCCCAATGCCCCCGAGTTTTCGTCCTCATGTCATTCAAAAGGCTTACTTTCCACGCCTAATTGACGGACAAGCTGGGAGGTAGCCTTTTCGCTCGCCGCCTCTCGACCTCGCCCCCGGTCCTCGTCTTCGACCCTCGTTCAGTCTTGGACTCGTCCATCTGGACTCGAGCCCTGCTCGAGGGCTCAAAGTCAAGGCCCTGCAGGCTCGAGCGAGGCCGTATACTGTGATGGAAGATGCGACCACGACAGACCCTCACACTCGGAGCTATCGTGCTCTTGTGCTTCCTCGCCTACAGCGTGCTGCAGCTAGGAACACCCAAACGACCTAGCACGCTCATACCCAACCTGAATCTACCGAGACCACCGCCTTCCGACGTCAAAAATGTACACGAAGACCCTAATCTCAATCGTCCACCCGCCGATATCGATCATGACGCGCCGCGAACCAAATTCAAACCCGCGCCCGGCGGCTCTCATCCCGTGTGGCACCTCATCAAGGAGGCCGAAAACAAGCTGGAAGAGACCAAGGCGCGCCAGTCAAAGACGCTTGCAGACGCAGTGGCCGAGTATCGTCGCCGCTACGGGATCCCGCCGCCGCCCAACTTCGACAAGTGGTTCGAGTATGCCACAAGCAAGGGCGTGCAGCTGATCGACGAGTTCGACCTGATCCACGAGCTCATCACGCCCTTCTGGGGTCTCAAGCCCTCCACGATCCGCGCCCGCGCGGCCGAGGCATTGGGGTGGGACAACGCGCTGCTGGGCGTACAGATCCGCGACGGAAGGATCACACACATACAAGGCGGCGGTGACTGGCAGCGGGACGCAACAGAGGGTATGATGAAGCCGTTTTTGGCCCACCTTCCCAACATGGACCTGGCGTTCAACATCCATGACGAGCCCCGCGTGGTCGTGCCGCACGATGACATGGAGCGGCTAGTGGCAACGGCTAAGAACAAGAACATGAAGGCGGCGAATGCGGTGACCAACCCGCGGAACTATTTCACCAAGAAACCGCGGGACCTCAACGACGGCACGTATTTCACAGAGACCAAGCTAACGCGCTTTAACGTCTTTGCGCACCAGCCCGTCTGGACGCACTCGCGTATGTCGTGCCCGCCTGAGAGCCCAGCGCGCGCGCTGGAGGAGGTCGACCGTGTTGATGATGTGGAGAGGTACGCGATGAGCGAGCTGGGCTTCGTCTACAACGAGACGGCCATGGCAGACATCTGCTACAGCCCAAGCCTCAGCTCGACGTATGGGTTTTTTGATAGGCCGAACGCCTACAACATCGTGCACGACCTGTTCCCCATCTTTTCCCAGAGCAAGATCTCGTCGTACAATGACATACTATACCCCTCCCCGTGGTACTGGTACGATAAGGTTCCTTACGAGGAGAAGAAGGACATGATCTGGGCCACGAAGAAAGACGAGCTGTACTGGCGAGGCTCGACCACTGGTGGGTTCTCGCGGAACGGTGGGTGGCGGCGGCAGCACCGACAGCGACTGGTGCAGAAGCTCAACGCAGCGGATCAAGCCAGGATCCTGGGCAACCAAGGCGACGAGACGCATCCGGAGTGGGCAGTGAAAGAGGTGCCCCGTGGTGACTACAAAGATCTCATCAATGTGCGCTTCTCTCACGTGGGGCAGTGCGACCCTGGCGACTGCGACGCGCAGACCGAGTTCTTCCAGGTCACGAGCCGGGTGGAGCAGCAGGATGCGTGGCAATACAAGTATCTCCTGGATATGGACGGCAATGCCTTCTCGGGCCGGTTTTATGCGTTCCTCAAGAGCAGGAGCCTGATCTACAAGTTTGCCCTCTTCAGGGAATGGCATTACGAGTGGGTCAAGGCGTGGGCGCACTACATCCCTCTCAGCCTGCACGGTGACGAGTGGCTCGAGGCCGTGCGCTTCTTTGGCGATGGAGAGCTGGGGAAGAAGGAGGCGGAGCGAGTGGCCCTGCAGGGGAGGGATTGGGCAAACAAAGTGTTGCGAAAGGAGGACATGGAGGTGTGGTTCTTCAGGCTATTATTAGAGTGAGTCCTGCTCCCTCTCCCTCTCAACCGCATTCCTCAGGAAGATTCTAACAATGCCACAGGTACGCGCGTGTCATAGACGATGACCGGGAGAATATCGGATTCTCTGTGTTCACCACTTCGGCCTGAGAATGGCGGCGGGGTGTCTGGTCTGATTCTTTTCCCCGGTTTAACCCTTGATTATACATACACCCTTATGAAGATCGTTGTCGATAAAGCCCGCCGCTTGGGATGGAGAACGAATAATCAGCATTGGAGCAAGGCGTTGCTGCATCTTTAAAGTTAGAAGGACTCGCTTGAAAAAGAGAGATTTAAGGAAAGAGCCTCTCTATCCGGATATAGCGAGTGAATGATCGTCCAGAATCGGAATCAGCATTCTGCAGCTGAGACATATTGGCTCCTCGATAAGCGTTTTGTCATTGTTTTCGAACCAGAACTCCCTGAGAGCGCACCACTGATGGACATACTTCGGCCTCGCTTGCCCCATGCTTTCAGCTCCTCAGAGCATGATTTTGTACTTCCTGCGTCTTCCAGCATCGATTCGGCGGAGCAACCTCAGTCAAGTCTGCATACATATCATGCCATATAGTTCGTTGCGTCTCAGCTGGACATAGGACCAGAGCTATGTAGAATGGGCACTTGATCTTCCCTAGAAATCCGAAGTCATCACGCTTTTCTTTTTCGTCTCCCGCAACGGCGATCGAAGAGTGTGGGCATACAAAGCACATGTTGGTCAAATCGTGAATAATTCCATTCCTCAAGTCTATCGAGGATCCCACATGCTATCGCGTGGGTATTGTTGTGTGCATAGGCCGTTTATTTGGCCTTGCGGGTATCATCCCAGAGGGTATCAATAACCTGAAAAATCATCGTAATGTCCGCCATGACGCCCTTCTCCACCATGTCTTTCCCACCGAGCCGCTGTTGCATCTTGTCGGGGTGCCACCGCACCCGCTGCTCCTTCAACTTGGCCGAGAACGCCTTGCTGCCGAGGCCCTTGAGGTCGAGGCCGCGCACAAAAAAGGACCGGATGCCCCTCTCGCTGAGCTCCTTGCGGAGGCCGGTCTCGGTGGGCCAGGGGATGCTGGCGGGCTCGCCGTCCCAGTCCTTCCACTGCTTCGTGTACTCGTCGAACCTCTGCTCTCTGGCCCGTCTCTTCCTGCGGTCCTCGGCACGGCGCAGGCTGCGCTCAATGTCCCTCTTAAACTTCCTCTCCTCCTCGGCCCGCCGCTGCCGTTCCCTGGCCTCCCTCTCGGCCTCGAACGCGCGCTGCGCAGCCAGCTGTGCCCTCTCGCGGCGCCGCTTCTGCTCCTCGATGAAGCCGGCCTGGGTCTTCTTGAACATCTCTGCCTTGATGTAGGCGATATACTGCTCGTCGTCCATGTCCTCAATCTCGCCCGTCTCCGGGTTGACCTTTTCGCGGGAGTAAATGTGGATCGGCTGGCCGTAGATGCGCTCCCAGAACGCGGCACCCTGGGGGTCGGCTAAGGCATCGTATAGGGACTCGCGGAAGGCGGTGTCTGGGTGTACGAGTGGTGGCGTGTTCCAGAGGTTTTGGGGAGCGGAAGAGGAAGAGGCCCCGCCGCTGGTCCAGACGGGTTCGTCGTCGCTGTTGCTGCGAGGGGGTTTGGGGGCACGGTGGCGCTTACGTGCCTGAGGAGCCGCCGCCGTGTCTTCTTCGTTTCCCGCCTCCCTGTCGGCGCCATCGTCGCAGGCGCGTTTCTTGTTGTTGTGATGGTGGGGAGGGGCGGTATGGTAGGAGTTGGTCTTCGGGACGTTCGGGTCGTCGTGATCGGAGGGGAGGGGGGGGTTGTCAGCGTTGGCTTGGCGCTCCTTGCGCTCCTTAAAACGCAGCCTACGGGTCTTCTCGCGGTCCTCCTGTGCGCGGACGTAGGCCTTGTCCATCACCGGCACCTCCTTGGCTCCGAAGAACAGGATGCAGAGGTCGTCGATGTTGGAAGGGTACTCGTCGTCAGGGCAGTACCCGCCGTCGTAGTGGGAGAGCTTGATGCGGTTGAACTCCCTGATTCGGCGGTAGAGATGGGCGTGGTGCTGGTCGGGAGGCAGCAGGTCGAAGCCAGGAATGTGAGCCCATTTGGACGGCGTTGGGTTGATGGGTGGAGTGGGAGTGCCCAAGAGAGCGGCAGTGAAAGTGGAAGTAGGAGTAGCAGTGAACTCGTGAGACGTCATCTTCGGTTGGTCTGCCGATTGGTTGGTTTGTAGGTTGTTGCCGAGTCTTGAGCGAGAACTGGTTGAAGGAAAGAAATGGGGCACTGAAGACCTGAAGAGTTAACTAATGCAGGCTTCTATGGTACAGTGTCTAATGTGGCAGGGGGCTGGTAGTGTGGGGCATAACGCAGAGCTTTGATTGGCTAGTCTTACTGTTCAGCCCCAAGGGTCAATAACAGGAGCCAATGCTGTAGAGCTAAACTACCCAGGAAATCGAAACAATACCTGCCCTGTTCTATTGTCTGCAGACAATCAAATTACTATGACATGTGCTATACTACTGTGTGTGCCAGGCTAGAACCTTGTCGAGAGATACTGGTGACCTGACTGTGCTACACAATTACTGGACAAAGGTTGGTCGCACACCTTCGATGTTGGCAGCGGAAAGAGGAGACTGGAAAGTCGTCAAGCAGCTACTTGCCAGGAAGGTACCCCCCATAACGACCGACAAGGAGGGAATGACCGCCCCTTGACTGGGCTGTAGCCAATGGGCACAGAGAGGTTGTGCATGAGCTGCCCACTGAAATTGAAAAGGGCGAAGCAAAAGAAGAAAGCGCTGGAACTGGCAGCGAATAAAGGCCACTTGTCCGTGGCCATAAGGCTTTAATAGAGAGCATCAAGGACCTCAATCTTCGAAATTCGGCAATGATCTCGATTCTCATTTCAGCATCTACCACTGCTGAATATTAACCAGCAGTTGACAAACTCCTCAAAGGCATCACAGACCTCAATCATCAAGACAAACAAGGCCGAACTGCCTTGATGTTATCAGTCCTAAATGGAAATAACCAGCTCACAACAACAATCCTCGATCTCCATACGAAGCCCAACTTACGAGACGCCGATGGCAGGACAGAATTGATGGAGGCAACGATATCGGATCCATGGATGACAAGGAGGTTGTCGAAAAGCTACGGGTAACCTATTCCAATCGAAATATCCAAGACCATTGAGGATACACAGCACTGCACCACAGCACTGCATTTTGCTGTTGACCAGGAAAGTTACATCAGTTCATATGGCTTCTCGAAGGCGGGGCCGACTCCAACATTCCAGATGCCCGTAGCCGCACTGTGCTACATCTAGCACTTAAGAAACATCCGCCTAGGACTAGGCTTTCAGAATTTTCGTTGTTGTCTCTGAGATGGTCAAGAAGAAACATAGATTGGCTGTTGAGGCATAAGGCAAAGATAGGCTTGAAGGACACGCAAGGCCAGACTCCACTACACTGGGCTGCCCGCAGGAATCAGGATGTTGCAATGCTGCTATTCGGACACTGGGATTCGCAGGAACTTAAGCTGAACATAGACATCAAAACTCCCGAAGGGCGCAGTACACTACTACTTGCAGCCGAGAGTGGGTTTTCGGCTATGGTGGAGGCGCTCCTAGAGAAAGAAGTAGACCCAAAACTTCAAGATGTTCAAGGGCGCACACCCCTATCACAAGCAGCGAAGGATAGACAGCGCTACACATGGCTGCCATGAATGGACATCGAGAGGTGGTTTCTCCATCGTTGAAGACAAGAAAGGCTGTACAGCTCTGTTGCAGGCTAGTGAACATGGCTTCGGATCAATTGTCGGTCTCTTGCCCCAGAAGAAAGGGGGCAAGACTGATACCAAAATTTGGATAAGACCAGAAGCTCTGTTGCTTGCAGCTGAGAAAGGATATGAAATATCGTCAAGGAGCTCCTCGACAACAGCATCGACCCCTATGTTCCCAACTTGGCAGGGAAGACAGCGATGACACTGGCCGCAGCAAATGGAAACAGTGAGATAGTCGAGCTTCTGCTGAAACGAAAAGCAAACTCGAACATCCGAGATGATCATGCGAGAGCAACTCTGCACCATGCAGCTTGGGGAGGTCATGATAATGTGGTAGAGATTCTACAGAAACACGAAGTAGCCTTGAGCGTTCTAGACAAGGGTGGACAGTCAGCTCTATATCTGAGAGCGGAAAGGAGGTCGTCAAAGGACTGCTCGATAAGAGAGCAAATGTCAGCGCGAAGTCCACGGATAGTCAAACGGCGCTGCACCGTGCAGCTCGGGGGGTCTCGCCCGAGGCGATTACGTTGCTGCGCAAGTATGGTGCTGATCCCTTTATCCGCGACAATTTGGGGAACAGGCCGTGGCACGTTGCAGCAGAGAACGGGCATGAGTTAATAGTTGAAGCACTCTTCGGAGAAGGGGAAAGTCTTGTTGATGAGCGCATCTTGACAAAAAAGGGGCTCATCTTTGCCGCCGGGATGGGGTATGTACACATTGCCAGCTCGTTACTGACGAGGGGGGCGGATGCTGATGTGAAGGATGAGGACGGACTCACACCACTCCACTGGGCGATGAAGCGAGGCGATCAAAACTTAGTAGATTTACTTATGAAGGAGAGAAAGGCAACGATCAATGCGCTAGATCAAGAGGGGCAGACACCTCTCTGCCTTGGCGTTCTTGAGGGCCATCAGACAATCCGCTTGTTACTGGAAAAAGAGCTCGCGCTGAGGCCCCAGAGTCGAAAAAATGGAACAACTTCTCCTGAAGATGGCCAAGACAGGCCTGGTGACAATGGTTCAACTCCTTCTCGAGAAGAGAGTGAACAAGGACGCGAAAGACCAGTTTGAGGGGTAGCGATCGGGCTAGCCTCTGCGCACCAGAAACATGAGGTCTTCGATCTGCTGCTCTCAGAGCGTGCGGACAGGACAGCACTTCATCAAGCGTCAGAGAAAGGCAATCAGAACTTGGTCCAACTCTTGTTGGATGAGAACGCTCGTCAGGATTTGCAAGGTCGAACGGCTTTGCTGGCAGCGGCTGAGCGAGGAGACAAGGAAATGATTGAAAAAGCTGCTACACGAGGGAGCGGACGTAAATCATGCAGACCGTCAGGGCCGCACAGCCCTCCTTTTTGCAGCTGAGAATGGGAACAGAGACATCGTTGATCTGCTGCTCGAGAACAGAGCAGACCAGTCACACAAAGACTCCCGTAATTAAGAGTAACTCCCTTCTCCGCGCAGCCGCAAACGGTGACAAGGTGTTAGCGGAGACTTTTCTCAACTGTCCTGGCGCTGAACTGAAGGTCAAGGACTCGCACGGCCGCGACTTACTACGAATAGATGTGCAGAGTGGAAATAAAGAGGTGGCGTGTTTGGTTGCAGAAAAGATTACATCGGTCCCGGGGGGGCAGCAGGTCCGAATGAGTAGCAGCGGTATTAGTTTTTTCTTGGATGGGGCAATGATGTTAAAAGCCCATGTTCCTGTGTACTTTGATTTACTAGTTTAACCTGTTCGTGTAAAGCCTTAAAGCTTCCTCAAATCCAATATATTGTTTCACTCAGTACTGCAGTGCTCAGTACATTGCCCTGGTTGCCCAGACGCACAACAAGATCAGCCATGAAGGAACCTGCATAGAAGATCTGGAGATCACAGGAAAGAATGTATGATTAGAGATGGAGCGACTGACTACCTAACTCTTGGGTTCGAAATAATTACCACGAGTGTCGGAATTAACGAAAAGTGATTCCAAGTCCGTCGAGTACTCAGATCGACGACTGAAAAGCTAGGAAACTGTATCTATCTCCTGGTGATGAACCTGCTTGTAATATATAGCCAGCCGTCCAGTGACCCCTTGCTAACGTACCCAATTATAGCTTATATATGCCGGGATGCCTGAGTTTGGGGTTCCAGACACCTGGTCCTTGTTGCTGATTACCTGATCTGTAACTTGCGGGACAGAGTTTGGTCGTACTAGTATGGCGTGGGTTTTACGGTAATATCGTCTACTCTAAGTCCGGAGGACGAACCCCAAGACGCGCCCGGGAGAGGGACATTTGACGTAATATATACCAATCGCCTAGAAGACCAGTATCTCCGACACATTTGTGACGTTCTTCTCTTCTTTGAGAACGCCGATTCCTAATGGGATGTTGCATTGGAGTGGAGGTCGAGCACCGTCATGGAAAACCCAGAGGTGACCCATTTGAGCAGTCACAGATACATAAATGTGTATGCATCCCCTGAATAAGACAAGTATATAGCACTTGCTTTGCAGTACACAACTACAGTATAGCCACTTGCATTGAGGGAGGTATTCGGTTGATTCTTGTCCTCGACCAAGCACGAGTACTAATCTCTTATTCACCAAATATTGAAGTCATCTCCTCGTGTGACAAAAAGGAAGTGCTTCATCCACAAGACCACCACCACCACCGCCACCCCCTCCAAAACGATGGTCGGGATAGCAAGAATCCTGTCCCGGCCAACAGCCAAACCCTACCGCAGCAGAGATGTAGAGCACAGCCTCGACCACCCCCCTACCCTCAACGACGACGGCCACCTGACCTTTGACGAAGACGACATCGAGAATCCCCTGAATTGGACCTTGAAGAGGCGTGCCTACATAACCATCTGCGCCGTGCTCCTCGTCGTCAACGCCACCTTCGCCTCCGCCAGCCCGTCAGGCTGTCTCGAGAGCATCGAGGAGTACTTCCACGTCTCCGCCGAGGCCGCCGGCCTGACCATCACCCTCTTCCTCCTGGGCTACTGCGCAGGGCCGCTCTTCTTCGCGCCGCTCAGCGAGTTCTACGGCCGCCGCCCCATCTTCTACATCACGTTTTTGCTCTACCTCGCCTTCAACTTCCTGTGCGCCTTTGCGCCCAACTTTGGCGCCCTGCTCGTTGGCCGCTTTCTGACGGGCACCTTCGTCTCCGCGCCGCTGAGCAATGCCCCAGGTGTGGTGGCCGACCTCTGGCCCCCTATGCAGCGGGGTGTCGCCCTGGCCGGGTTCTCGCTGATGGTATGGGCCGGGCCTGCGCTGGGACCTGTCACCTCTGGCTTCCTGCAGTTGACAAAAGGGGTCGAGGCTTGGCGGTGGAGTTTCTATGTGCTGCTCTTTTTGGGCGGCTTCACGGCGATTTTCCTAGTTACTATCCCCGAGACCTATGGGCCGGTGATCTTATACTACAAGGCCAAAAGGATCAGGGCGGCACGGGTGCCGGGCTTTGAGGACGTTAGGGCGCCCATCGAGGTGACCAACCGGTCGCTGCTGAGCATTTACAAGGTCGCACTGACGAGGCCTTGGATCATCCTGTTTGACACCATATCGCTGCTGTGTGCCATATACTTGGGGGTGGTGTACCTGCTGCTGTACATGCTCTTTGCCATCTACCGTAAGTTCTCTCCCATTTTTTCTGTCTCTCTCTTTCTCCCCTTCCCAAAACAGCACTGACCTCAAACCACAGCCATCGTCTTCCAGGAACACCGCGGCTGGAACGCAGGCGTGAGCGAGCTGCCTCTCCTGGGGCTCAACGTCGGTGCGGCGTTGGGTGCCCTGATTGTCTTCTGGGATTCGCGCTACCAGAATAAGAAAGCCGCTCAGGGCAGGAAGATCAGACCCGAGGATCGACTGCGCACCGCCATGTTCGGCGGACCGGCGCTCGCCCTAGCCATGTTCTGGTTCGCCTGGTCTGCCAACTTCAACTACGTTCACTGGATCGTCCCGACCCTTGCGGGCGCCCTCTTGGCCACGTCCATGCTGACCATTTTTGTGTCGTTTCTGAATTGTGAGTTCACCTGCTGAACCTCGAATGCCATTGTTGATCCATTCGCGAGGGGTTTTGATGAGCCAAGAGAAAAAAGAGAAAAAAATATCATAGATACTGACCTGCGCCTCCTTATGCCAGACCTCGTCGATACATATCTCCTTTATGCCGCGAGCGCCATCGCGGCAAACACAGTGGTGAGATCCGCCGCCGGGGCCGCAGCACCCCTCTTCACGAACCAGATGTTTTCCGCCCTCGGCATCGGCCCTGGCGGCTCGCTCATCGGTGGTTTGGGCGTGCTGCTCGCCCTCATCCCTTTTCTGTTCTATCGGTACGGCGAGCGCATCCGCGTCCGGAGCCGCTTCGCCCCTACCGGACCCAAGAAGACAAAAGACGCCGAGGACGAGGCGGAAGAGGGTCGTGGTGGTGGTGATGGTAGTGGTAGTGGTGATGGTGGTGGTGGTGGTGCGGACGAGGCGGTCAAGGACGAGAGTGGCAGCCAGACGGCGGTCTCCATCGGGAGCGGCGACGAGGAGGAGATTAACGCGCGTGTTGTGCACAACGGCGATCGGGAGAGCTTGGAGGAGAACCCATATGAGTATGCGGTTGATGGGAATTTGCCACAGAGCCATGGGCATGGTAGCAAACCCTAGATGCCAGCAGGACAGGCTTTCAAACCAATTTTGGTGAGATGATTGTAATAACAGTAAAACCTTTTCCAGACTGCAAGGGACCCAAATTCACGAGGCTCCAAGGGAGAATCTACCTCGTCGTTTAGTCCTGAAGCCTTGCCAGGTCGTGACGGGCTTCCTCGAGCAAAATCACGAAATCACAACGTTCCGGAAATATTCAGGGGCCGGTCCTTCCGCAGCCTTCTTGGCTGCCTCATCCGCCGCCTTGTTCTTCTCCCTGGGAATCCGCCAGAACTCAACATTCAAGCCTCGCTCGCTCGCCTTCTCGACCTCCCCGAGCAGGCACTCCCACAGGTCCCTGTTCTTGACACCCCCCCCCCCAGCCCTCGTCTGCCA
The DNA here is from genome assembly GCA_014851275.1 of Cryphonectria japonica. Taxonomy (NCBI): domain Eukaryota; kingdom Fungi; phylum Ascomycota; class Sordariomycetes; order Diaporthales; family Cryphonectriaceae; genus Cryphonectria; species Cryphonectria japonica. Next base: position 157,236 of record JACWTT010000029.1, on the reverse strand, counting down.
TCCGTTCCGCAGCCAGCCCTTTACCCACGACGTGGCGCCCTGCACGACATACTCGCTGTCCGCCGCAACCACCAGGCTGGTGAATCTGCCCCCCTGAGCCCAGTCGCAGTACCGGAGCGCGGCGACGACGGCGCGCAGCTCCGCTCTGTTGCTCGTCTGTGCCGCCACCGCCGCCTCTTTATGCCCGGCCCAGGGCCCCCGGCGCTCGAGGCGGCCCTGCACGACGGATGAGTAGTCGAACGCCCAGCCGCCACGGGAGTTTGCCTGTCCGTTGTTCAGGCACGCGCCGTCGGTGTAAATGAGCATGCGGTGCGGGTCGTGGCTGTCTCGGTAGCGGATGTTGGCGTTGTTCATTTCGAGACGCGAGCCGAAGTGGTCTAGATCGCCGTCCTTGAACCTCTTGGGAATCACTCGGCCTGTGCCACGGAAGAGATTGAGGGGCGGTGCGGTCGGGGGAGGTGGAGACGTCTCGGTCAACCAGTGGCTAGGTATCACCGGTCCTAAGACTATGGGTCCGCCGAGGTGGATCGTAGGTTGAGGCGCGGAGGAGGGGCAGCCCGCGGGAGCCTGGGCGATTCTTCACGGCCCTTGTTCAGAATCTCAATGCCATCGTCGTCGTCGTTTCCATCTTCGTCTTTGTCATCATCGAAGTCGTCGTCGTCCTCTTCTTCTTCTTCCTCCTCCTCCTCTCTATCGTCGTCGTGGCGTGTCAGGCTGTAGTCAACGCAGCAATGGGAGCAGGTGACCCGAAGATGGCGATAGCAGACCACGAGCCCACCAGGAAGGTGGACGGGACTGTATTTCACAACCCCGTCTTCATCCGAGTCCGAATCAGGCGACAGCCACATCCAACCAGACGCCATGCTGCAGTCGGCGCGGTGTCCAGGGTCAGAAGAGAGTAATGGCTCTGTATGGGTTTGAGTTGTTGGCAATAGGAAAGGAGTTGATGGCGCTGGTTGGGGGGGGGGGGGTGGAGGGCAACAACATCTCTAATCAAACTTTGATATCAACAAAGACAGAGAGGCCTGCCTCTCTTGCCAGGGTTCCACTTTTCCCCAAACGCGCCAGGAGAGGAGGATATAAAGAGCAATAAAGCGATGAAGTTGAGGAGTCCATACCTGAAAAACTCTGTAATTAAGAAAGAAAGAACGAAAGAAAGATCTTCTGTCTATTCAGTGCGTTTCAGTCTTGGTTGTTACAGTGTGCGAGTTTTTGAAAAGGAGAGGGTAGGGAAGAAACAACCTCGTGATGACTACTTGACTTAAGTACTTATAGTAAGTATGCAAGGGCTTGACACGCACCTGCCCTACCTAGATAGCTTCAAACTGCCTGGCCTGCCTGGCTGACCTTTTCTTCCTTCTGCTGTAGCACACCTTCTGAATGATGGTAAGCACCGAACCACAAACATCCATTCATCCATCCGCAGAGGGCTCATCAAGCGACATAGTCACTCAGGCGAACTGCCATCCCTGTACCACTGGAGACGACCACTCTCTTCTGTGATGTTAAACTACAGCCTCATCATGAGTGGCCTCAGACGAGGCTGTCAAGTCTCAGGATATACTTGAAATCCGCATTTCTTCGTAGTTCTAGGGAGAAATCATCAGCAATGGTAAGTCCGCAAACGGTGAAATATGTAAATTTGCATCTTTCTTGGGGCACTCCACTGTTGTTGTGTCTTCACTATTACTTCTTACTAATATTCAGATCATCCTCGCTTGAGGTACCTCCAGAGAATTAGTATCTTTGTCGAAAATACGAGGCTGCCATGCGGGATCAAAGGGAGAAACCGTGCCAGTGAGTGCAGGTCTTCACCTCGAGATCAGGTGTCACACTGCATTGCAAAACGAGCTGCCGTGGCATATAAAAATACCAAATGCAAATCACAACCACCCGAGCCGACTCCCAAGTCCGTGTCCGTGTCCGAGCCCGTGCCGCAGACAAAACCAGCTTCTCATGACCACCGCCGCCGATCGACGTCTTCCGAAGACAAGGTGGATCCCTCCGAAATGCCCCCCCCCCTCCGTCCGTCCAACCTTCTACACCGATTTCCGCACAGATAAAAACTGGGCACATGCAGATGCAAGAGCTTCAACACCCCGGTGCCTTTGTTGCACGGCACCACCCTGCACCGGAGGATTTGGATCTGAGATGCTGAGAGGGAGCTTGGACCTCTCTCTTCCCCCTCCTCCCCCTCATCGTATCGAGGGTGGGCTGATGGGGGAGGAGGAGGACGAGCAGGAGCAGGGTCTCCATCTCGTTGCGCCGGCCAGTCCAGCCGCATCACGCGAGCAAATGCCATTCGGTCTTCGCCGAGGGAGCCGCATCACCTCTCACATGCGGGAAGGCGGAGAAGTGAGTTGTACCCTGGGGGAAGATGAGATCCACCTTGGTTGTGAGTGGTTGTGGTTTCTTGTTGTGCCACCGTGCACACATGCAAACACCCCAGGCCCAGCCTCCCTCCCCTCCTCCCCTCCACATCCACGATCCACATCTACTATCCACATCTGCATCCCAACCTGCAAGCACAAGGGAGAGTGAACGGACGGACCGCTGTGTGCCCCCCAGTTTGCAGTTCCATCCCCGCAAATCGCCATCTTGACGAGATCCCCTCCTCTTCGAAGCGGCCGATGAGATACGGTTGTGGGGTTCCGCCTGCAGTTTCTGTTGTTGTTCATCCCTCAGTTTGTTGACGAGTCACTCGGACTAGTTGATGTACTGGCTCTGTCTTCCTCTCTCTCTCTCCCACTCTCGCTGTATCTATTCGCTGGCAAGGGGCATGAGGGGGCGGAAGGAGGAGGCCTCCCGTCGTAACTCGGCCACGGCGACGGCGAGACGACACGACATCACGACGACACGATAGCCAAGAGGGGTGAAACCCTCGTCACGACACAAGGAACAATGGCAACGACAACGACGACGACGACAACAACAACAGGTTGGCAGCCGACCTCGGAAGCGTTCCTCCCGACCCTTTGCCCTCCCCCCCCCCCCGGATCTAGCTCACCTCCCAGGGATGCAGAGTAGGAATGGGGTGCTCTTCCGACGGTGAGTTCTGGATGGACCACTGCACACTGGCAGAGAGGACACGCAATGGCTTGTGCCCACCCACATCTGTGGTTTGCAGTGTGTGGGGCCGCCCGCCACCCCAAGCTAGATCTGATAGCGGTGGCCAGGCAAGAGGAGCCGACCGCCTTCTTGCTTGCATTAGCAGTTACAACTTACGACGAGCAGGCTCCCACTTAGTTGCAACCTCTTCACCGCATCCCAGAACCCCTCAGGCTGGTGCCATCAACGACCCATCTGGAGGGGAGCTGTGGCCGGGCGGGCAGAGGTCGGTACTACCATGGTACTATACTGTACCCCAGGATGTTCACCGCGTCGCCGCCGCAGGCGATATGACCATGGAAAGTCCAGTATCTGTCGTGGCGCTGTGGAATGGATGCAAGTATGGATGGAGAGATCTTGGCCGGCATTTGGAATTGGTGGCATCGCAACGAGACGACAGGCGCTAGCTGCCTTGTGCCCTTTTCACTCGATTCACAACCGCCCGCCCCAAGCCTGCGATAGTCAGCTGTGCAGGATGGCTGCCAAACACCGACACACACAATTCCTAAGTATACCCCCACCACACCCACTCGGGCAGTCAGACGGCAGCGAGCGGCGTCGGCCCCGGAACCTTGCTGTCTCGGACGAGCGCTCCGGTGACAACGGGCGCGTGATCTGCCTTGGACGCCTACTGGAGATAAGATACACTGGTAGATCTCAGGTAACCCTCCTGCATTCAACAATGAAACGGGAAACGATCTCCCTCTTTTCCTATTTTCTTCACTCCTCGTAGGCGAGTCATGCCCCGCTTTAAAAATGCCTTGTGTCGATAGAGATTGGGTCAGGTCGGGCTGGACTGCATATGCATACCTGGTACAGTACAGTACATTACATGCACGCAGACATCGTGCCTTCGATCGCCCGACAAGGCATTGTCTGTCGCCTACAGCTCTGCTGGAGGGATGCGCAGGATGACCTGGGGGCCGTAAAACCTCTTGGACGTACACAAATCCGAGACGGAGTTCAATCCTTCCGTGCCTAGCATAAGAGAAAGAGAGGGACCAGAGGTAGGTGTGTGTGAGAGGCATACAGAGATGATGGTATGACTGCGACAAAGCCCAACCCCCTCCCCCTCTCGACCGGCCGACCGGTCTCCCGAGCCAGGCGACCGACTACTACAAACTACAAGGCCATCTGCGCCGTCATCATTTATCTGCGAGATAAGCTTGTGCCCCCCCCCCCTTTTTTTCTTCTTCTCTTTCTCCTACAGCTGCAGCAGCTGCAGGCCAGCGTTGGCTGGTGCATTTTCTCATGAAACAGCCGAACAATCACCACGGCCCAATTACAAGAGCCAGCCAGCTTGCCAGCCAGCAAATCCCAGCCCATCACACACCTCCTGCAATTCAGCGCCAAGGGGCAGGCAAAATCAAGAAAAAGGCGGACAGAAGATAGCCTGCGGTGACGAGTACATCCTTCTTTTTGGGAGGGTAGTATCGTCATGTGAAGAGTTTTTCTTCTTCAATTCCTCTTCATCCTTTCTTCCTCCTTTACGTGGCCGATTCGTATAGGCAGGCTATTTGGATAAGCGGCAGCCTGGACTAGGGCGATGATCACCGTCTCTATCAGGTTCCCCGGTGTGCGAGATCATGAGTCGATTTGAAGTGTGTCAAGTGTGTTCGGACATGTGTGCATGCGTGATGACTTCAGTTGATGAAAAGACAAAGAGGGGAGAGAAAGAGAAAAAAGGATGTCATTGAATAGGCCATGTCCCGGGAGAGTAATGATCGTAAACGTCCCAATGTGCCTCTTTGTCTCGTGTCGTGTTTGATTCGCGGCCGGTAGCAGGTCCTCGGGATCGGGGGGCCGCACTGGCCTGTCGGCATGACCCAGTGAACGCAACTGACCTGGGCCTGCTGGCCGTGACGCCGGGTCTATCTACTTACTTTCCTCTCTCCAAACATATTTTCCCCCTCCCAACTTGTTCAAGCCTAACGAATCAATATGATCGCTTGCCGCGGCTGAGGGGTGAAGCCAATAAGGTTTATCACACACATAAATGCAACTTTTGTGTTTGGGGGGGGGGGGGGTTTGGCTGCCCCCGGCCACCAAACCCAACGAACATGCATAATCGTGAAACGAAACATCACTCCAGATCTCCCAACCCACTCACAAAAGTACTGTACTTGGGCCAACACACACAAACACACACACACGCATAGAGCAGGCCCTAGCAAGGAAACAAAGGCCGCTAAAAGGAATGACGATCAGATCTTAGGGAGCGGCTCATTGTTTTGCGTGCTCGAGCACGTCAGGTAATTGTGTGCGAAGATGATGTTTTCGCGTATCGGAGGAGCAGGGGCGATATTCAATTTCTCAGCAAAATCTCTATGTCTCTGGTGGATGATGGCTGATGAATCATCCCGCTCGTTGTAGTAGTGGCTGATTAAAAACCAGAGAACCCATGCTCATTTGTTAGTTCTAGTACGTACTATAGTGACCTTGATCCTGTTTTTTTTTTTTTATAATACAAAGTCGCAGGTCTAAAATCCGTTGGGCCCCCTTGCAAGGCTCATGCCGTCGGACTCGGACGGATGTACTCGGCCTTTGGGCACAGCACACACCACTATGGTACAGACACCTGAAAACTTTAAAATGGACTTTGGAAGGATGCTTGGGTTGGCAGCCGGGGGGGGGCGCAAAGGAGAGGGTGGTGGGGGGGCCTAACGGTTAAAAGTGCGATCCTAACTGATGGATAGATGACCCGTTTCGTCTCGCACTCGCGCACATGCACCCGGCCCAGTATCTTGACGAAACGGGACCTGGGAGACCGAAAAGAGAGAGATAAAAGGGCGTCATGTGGCGAGGGGACCGAGGAATAACTTTTACTATGGTAGCATCAAAGAGACAAACAAGCGAGACCGAGGTAGATTTTCCAGACTCGGCTCGACTGGAAGGGTTAAGAAGAAAATTCAAAATAATCTGGGGTAGGCGAGAACAACGCGAGACGCCGAGACAGGGTTCTGCCGGTTTTGAATGTTGGGCTGGACTATGACAAAGCCACAATGCGCGCGCGCGCGTGTGCTTGTGTGCGTTTGGCGCATGTGTGCGTTGTTCGAATAATCATACTGCCCCCTCCGAGCTCGGCCCCCACATGGGTGTTGACGCAATCGCTGGTTGTTCCACCCCGAGTCTCTTTGCTTGTGATCGGCGTTGGTGTCGTTTGTCGTTCGTCGTCGTACGGCAACACGCAATTCTGGCGGCTGTGTAGTAGCGGTGGAATATTATGAGTATGTCACAAGAATCGAGTAAATCAATAAATGCACACAATGATAGACGACGATTCATGGGTTTTGTTGGGACGGATTATGTATTTGAGATTTAGAATTTGTGTTATTTGTTTGGTATCTCAACCCTATCATCGCTCCATGACCTGCAGCCAGATGAGACTGGGGGTGATGTGTGGGCGAGATAGCCGATCATCTGCCAATCCAGCCAACCCCTCCGCGGGGTCGCCTGTTCCAATGTTCCTCCCCTTGAGTGGTGACAGTTGTGCCCCGTTTCCCTTTCCCTTCGATGTTCCTCCTCGTTTGTTTCCATGATCATATGTGAATGATTAATTTAAATAAAAAAATCCCAACGCCAATGCTATGCAGAAGAGGTATCGAGATAGGAAGCCGTCAAATCGCTAGACCGTAATACACACGTGATGCCGAATTATGAGTGCTGATGCAGCAGTAAAATCAAGATGCAGGTGGTGGTGAATGTCTGTGGCGGTGCCCAGTCTAGTAAACCGAGATCGCGCTCACCAGCCTCGCTGTATTGCGAGCTGCAGGCATGTAGTGTATTGAGTCGTCGTAGAGATCTGCGTCGTCATCTTCTTCTGGTGAAATCTTCTGCTGCTGTTGTTGTTGGTTGTGTTGTTGTTGCTGCTGCTTCTCGTTGAAGGTGGGCAGCAGCGCGGTGGGTGGTGAGGGCGGCATCGACTCGTCCTCTGAGGACTCGTCCATATCTTGTTCCAGCTCGGGCGGTGAGGCGGCGGAGTGATGTGAGGGTGAGCGAACGAGGGCGAGCCCAGCATAGTCCTCTTCATCCTCGTATAAATCATCCTCCTCAAAGTCCTCCATGTCGATCTCTACCACCTCCATCTTGGGGCTGAAGGGTGCTGGCTTGTTGTGGTGGTGGGAGGGCACCCGACGCAGGGAGACGACATCGGCCATCTCGACGTCCTCGTCCTCCTCATCCTCTGAGATGTCGCTGTCATCATCTGAAGAGGAGTCGTAGTCGTCTTCGTCCTCCTCCTCCTCTTCTGGGATGGAGTCGGCCCATTGGATGTGTCTACTCTCGGTGGAGAGGGGCGAGGAGGTTTGCTTCTCGGTTTGGGAGGCGTTGCGGACAGAGTTGTTGAACCAAGACTCCTGCTCCCTCTCGGCATCGGCAAGCTCGAGCATCAGGCTGTCGAGGAGGTTGGCGTGGCCGACGAGCAGACGAAGGTTGTGGTCAGGCATGGCAGCCTCGTGGGAGAGCTTGGCCCTGGCCTTGTGGGCCAGGTAGTAAGTCTGGGTGATGGACATCTTTTGCTTCTTGAAGGGAGAGAGGGGGGAGGCGTAGACTGGTGAGGTCGTTGGTGATGATGTGGTGGTAAAAGTATTCGACATCTTGAGAGGAGGGAAAAGAAAAAACTAGGAGAAAGTGTTTTCTTTTATGCGGAGTGGTCGTAGTAATCTCGTTGTTTGGTGACTCAAGGCAGACGCTTGACTTGGGTGCGTTTGCGGATCCAATAAGTGGGTGGGTTGCAGGGGTTGTTCTTGGTGGTGGAAGTAGTAGTAGGTAAAGAGTCACCGTGCGATAGCTACTATTATGGCGGGAGACGAGGTTGGTTCTGCCGCATGTATTGTCGGGTCGACTATTCAAATGGAGTAGTCAAAGTGAAGACTGGAATGTATGTGTAGTAATAAAGGTTGGTTTGTCAGTGAAGTGGTGTGGGAATGTTTTGTGTGTGAAGAGGAGATCAGATCAGAGTGAGCGGTCTGTGATCGGGACCGGAGGGGAGACACGATTCTTTTTATCAACGATCGCGGCTGACCGTCTTTTTCTCGTTCGTATGCATGTAGTACTAGTAAGTAGGTCGTGGCAGGGCCCTTGTAAGTACCTTTTCCCAAGTCTGTTTTGCTTTCTCCCTCTTCGGAGCCGTGGGTCGGGTCCAGCGGTCCACGGGGTCCTACTCGGCCTTCGTCGTTGGAAATTCGCAGTCAGCGGAGCATTCAACATCCTTGCAGGGGTGGTGCAAACTGGTAGATCCATGGGAGCCCATGGGTGTCCACGGGGCCAAGCAGCGTGTACAGCACAGCAGTGCAGCGGTACGGAGGTACAAGCAAGTAGTGGGTTTTGCCAGGGGTCTCTTGCCCAGGCCTGGTGTGCTGGGGTATCTTGCGGTCAGGGCGCGCGCGATTGGGGACGGCAGGGGGGGCTTACAAACCGAAGTTAGCGGGAGGAACGCTTTCTGAAGCTGTGACTCGGGATGACTGAGCTGTCCCTTCGGGGTTTTGAGTTGGCCCCGGCCGGTCGTAAGGGGAGTACCACGTCCACTCGTTTACTATGGCAGGGGTACTTTGTCTACGGTTTTATCTCCCTCGCTAACGCTACAGGACCTGTACAGCGTGTCTGCCTTCCCCTAGGGCCTTGCTTCAGCTCAGCCCTCAGACTTGCTTCACCGTCGTCGGGTCGGAAACGAGAGCGAAAGGACAAAACAAACAGAGGAGGGTCATCACGACAGACTGCCACGAATCCTCGAATCCCTCGCGTGAGGCTTAGATCTCTGGAGACAGGGCGGTAAGTGTCTCGCAAAAGTCGTATCTGCCAATTGCCTTGTGGTCGTAAGACAAATAAGTACATGCATGCATGCGTGTCTCTCTCTCGTTCCCGCATTGCATTCAATTGCCTTGTGTTAGGCGTCGCTATGGTACGAAATCCCGGTCTTTACGGTACGCCCGCCCCGGCCAGTTACTGTTCACATACGCTCTCGCTCTCTCTTTCCCTCTCTCCCTCTCCCACACCCCCAAGGCCGAATCCCGTTCCGTGAACCCAGAACCAGCACCAGCCACTATGGTTAGTGCTACTAATACCTCGTAGCACTAAGTAGTGACTAGCACTAGCCGTCCAGATCTGAAAGCAAAAGGCTCGGATACCTTACCAATCCGAAGACCTCTCGGTAAGCAACAGCGCCCTATCCTGGCAGATCTGATGGCTCATCATTGATGGTTCATCAATCCAAACGATCGACTCCTTGGCGCGGCATCTTGCCGATGATTCATACTCGACGAAACTGCGCGAGATGTCTCCGGCCACCCGGTACGTCGCTCTCGCATAGCATAGCCCGCGCCCAACCACCCGCGTGTGTCTTTGGAGTTTAGCAAGTCGTCATGTCATACGCGTATAGTTATTCCATGCTTGCTCAGGATGAGTCGACAGCGACGTGGACACGGATACGGCCTCTCAGCACCGCGATACGACACAACCATTCGTCCCCCCTACCATCTCCTCAATCCAGATCTTGGCGGCAGTGCACAGCCTGGGCATTCATTACCCTCCTACATGAAGTTGCTTTATGTCTATGGTTCACGCTTCGGCGTTTGGTGGTGATACCTAGCAGCAACCTTACACAGCCCAAAGTCCGCAGGCAGTCAGTCAGGCAACCCAGCATCGTCCCTCGTCAATTGGACACATGTTTTCTAATCGTTACGGATATAAGAAACGTTCCATATGATATTTTGGGACTTGGTGTGGCTGATGCAATCCATTCCTCATTTCCCGTGCGGGCATAAACTGAATGACTAAATTTGACGGATTACCAATTTCGAAACCTTTGATCCCCTTGGGGACACGGAATTAATTGCCAAGCAAACCACCCATAAAGTCCATTGTTAATCCGCAACAAGCTGCGACACTAAACATGCCCTGTGATTCCTAATCAATGCAGTATCGCAGAACCTTTCGTGATGTGCAGCTCTTATGATTTATGAAGAAGTCCCCCACACACCATGACTGTAATTAGTCATGGTTTTGAGTCCCATAGCATGTACTTTTTTGATATGTCATTCCTTTTGGCAGCCGAATTACCATGTTGGTTTAGTTTTTGCTTTTGTAAGGCTGCCTGGGTGCTTGCAGCAGCAGCATCACTGATACATGCATACGCCCGCCTATGAGTGAGCCCTGCAAGTTTCAAGGCAGCAGGCATAAGTACCAAGTCTCCATTCCCCGCTCTTTCACCGACATAACCTCGAAACACAAGGCCCAAAGCCGACCAACCCCTTGGGCAGACATACAGCACAAGCACAGCTCTGCAGTAGCTACAGCAGTAGCAACAACAAAAGACCAACCCCCCCCCCCTTTAGGGTACGTACCAGAAGTACGTACTCCATGTACTGTGGTACATCAGATACATCACTCATGCCAGATCTGCCTTCCTGCAACTGGCACTGGGCTACAATTGCACTGCCGCTGCAGGTAAACAAACAGCTTGCACTGCACATGGCGCATCCTCTTCCATCGGCCCTCTCCCACTGGCGACGCCCCTCGGCTTCTTCAGATCCCCTCACGACCCCCCCCCCTCCCCAAGACACTGTCCGTTCGTACCCGATGCACCAGACAGACGGACCCGACACACCCAAATCTTAGCAAATCCTACTGTAACCTTTTCTCCTTCCCAATTTTCTCGTGATAAAAAGTTTGAGCAACATCTTCTACAATGCTATACAATTACAAGGAGAAAAAAAGCTCTGACCAGAGTTTTCTCTCCCCTCCCGTCCCCACTCACACATGCACACTCACCGCGATCTCGCACAGGGTCTGGGATGTTTTCTTTCCTGCATCTTGTAGCCCCACAACCTTTACCGCCCGCCATGCTAAAACTCGATCTGTATTTGTTTTTTAACCATGTAATTTTCTTTCCGACCCCTCCCCCTCCCACCATTTTGATGACAGACGTGGCAGCGCATTGCAGATTTCATACCCCAGACACCGACTTCGTTGGCCTACAGGAGGGGTTTGGAGGGGTTTGGTCTGGAGGCTGACTCCTGACCGTATTTCTTTCTTGTCCACGCCAAGAGTGTAACACGAAACAAAACAGATCAGACCCTGCTCGGTCCCTTTCCTCAGCAGGCGTGGCATCTTGTGTCGCTGCTGGCCAGTCAACAGGCCACTGCTGTTCTTCACATGCTACTACCATGGCATAGTACATAGAACTCGTACTGCAACATACGATACTATGTAGAGAGAGTACTATACCATAGTAGTACCTCCTTAGATGGTGAATGACTGGGGCACTGGCTAATTGGTGCCCAGCCACGGATGTCGCCCGAGCTGTCTTACGAGAGGGAAGATCGTGGAAATTTTTTTTTTTTTTTTTTTGCAAAACTACGCGTTGAGCGCGAGGTCGAGAATCTTCCGTTCCCCCCACTACTTAATCGAAGACCAACGATATCATGGTGAAGAGAAATGACCAGGCAACCAAGCTTCGCCTCCAGCCTGTGCGCAATGTCAATTTTTCTGATCGTTGCGCTCATGCGAGACAAGCTACTGTCGATCTTTCTCCTCTTCTGCTTCCCTTCTTCCGTCAGGTGTGTCTGGCATAGCATAGTCCCATGCATGGCACCACGAAAACAAGCAGGCGCATGTTCTTGATTGCAGTCAGTCAGTCAATCACAAGTGCTGCCTCACCTTCCGGCTCCGCCCACCCAGGCAGTATGCATGGCCCACCAGCGCCTTTTTTTTTTATAAAAAAAAACCCTTTTTAAATTTTATTTATTTGTTATGGTTGTCATTCTCCCAAAGGCAACTTGAGGCTTATTACGTGCAATACGCAAGCATGAGGAAGGATGGCTATACAATTCCTCCGCGGGATGCACCACCACAAGCCACAAGCTCCCGAGCGGACTCTCCAGACGGCCCGTCATCACACAAGCATCCGAGGCCGACAATAGGCTTCAATAAGGCAGCAGGGGAGCAAATCTTACTGTACGTTCCTTCGCAATACTACCACTATTGTGTATACATACCCTGGCGCCCGTAAGCACACGCACCAAGCCACATAGCCCATCCTTATTCTTCAAAACCCACCCGGTCCCTCTCGGATCCGCCCATCAGGGTGTGCTATCGGCTTCGGGCTCGGCATGACATGCCGAATCCCTATCCAATAGCCTCCTAAGCTGGAGGTCGGAGGTCGAAAAAGGACTCAGTAAAAGCAAAGCCCTCGCTGCCGACAGAGCCATTTAATGAAAAAATTAAGCGTAGGTTTTTCTGCGGGTGACCTACGGTTATTGCGGAATCTCGGCTCTGGTCGGGCGGATGCGTCGGGATTTGGGGGAAGGGGGACAATGCCATTGAGGAGAACGACGCCAACCCCGATGACATTGTGCAGAGGAAGCTAGGTAATTGATCGACTTGACATTGAACGAAACAGAACGACGAAAAAAAGTACCATGGACATGTAATCTGTATGTGCGTTCTGTACGACACTGCACCTTCCCCGGCAGTGGTTGCCCCTTTCCTGCTAGTAACAATAAGCATGTCAGCAGCGATGCGATCGCGCAGTGCTCGCTGGAGCGCCCGAGCTTTCCCACCACGGACCTCTTTCTTCTGTCGATGAGATATGGAGCCCCACCCATAGGGCTGATGCCATCTACTTCAGTAATACTTCGATTATGCCATCATGAGGTCTGTGGTGTAGGCCCGTGCTTTTGCTGTCGTCATTGGCTACAATAGCTTTACACGATCGCAAATCTATGTGTCTGATTACTACCGAATGGATTTTGTTTTCCCCCGAGAACGGACGTCAGCTATTGATGTGAGGGTTTGTTCAGGACTTCCAAGTACAGGTGGAGTGATCCTGAGAAAGGGGTTAGGGTTGTCGTCAACCACCAATGAAAGCGCACCTTCCCGCTCGTTAGCAGCAGCAGCTCCTGGTGGGCAGGAGGCAACAGGAGAAGCAATGCAAGAATGCTTACCATGGCAATTACCTGCACTGCATCTCGCCATCTCTTACCCAGCAAGCCACTCAGCCAGAGCGCTGGCCGCCCGCCCCAGGATTGACTTCTTACCGCCCCGCCCGCTCGTCAGAAAAGCAACGTGACACTCACTCAAAGAGAGGAAAGATAGCTAAACATCTGGGCTTGTTTTTGCTGTGCGACAACGGGCTACAGTCCTTCTCGGCGGGCACTGGATAGCAAAAGTACCTTTCCGTATACTGCTGTGTATGTCCACTGGCTCCCTGGTGGGGCGGCCGTGAAGAGATGAAGGGAGAGAATCCGGTTGATACGTTTCACACAATTCGTCAGACGAGTAAGCGGTGCGACTTGGAAATGGCCAACGGGCCGCCGTTTTTTTCTCAAGCCAAGACTGACCCCAGATGACACATTCATGCGAAGCCCAGACAAAATGATGATGTTCCATCTCTTGGACCAGAGGCTCCTTGGACCTTTTGGCTTACTCTCAACCCCTTTCATTTTTTTGATTTTTCTTCTTCAGTGTTTCCTTTCATCCCGCATTTTAGGCAGCCAACCAGCAAATCTAGACCAGCCAGCCACCAAGGAATGCGCATCAAGCGTCGTAATCATGACAACCCCAACGAAAGATCGTCTCGCAGCTCCTCTTCCTACGCGGGACGTCTCGGCGGACAAACCCGCTGTCGTAAGTCAGGTGAGGATTCAATTCGTTCAAGAGATAGGCCGTCTTACATTTTCTCATGGTAGATAGTTATGGTAGTTACGTGTCGCCCTGCTACTATGGTGAACCTCCCCTCCCCCCTTTCACTGCCTCCTGTCTTCCCGTGGCCTGACAGCAGGGGGGGATCCACACTCGTACATGCGTTAAATATTAAGGTTGGAATTACCTCGCCAGAACCGTTTCCCTGTTTCGTTGGAACCCACCAGCCGAGAGCCCGTGTCTGTCACTCATCGTGCTCGCGTTAAATTATCGTATGCTGTCGTAAATGCCGTAAGTGCCGTGAGTGCCGCAGCAGAGGCAAGGGATGGATGAAGAGGGGGGCTTGCGTCGCCCGACTCGGCTTGGCTGCTGCGCCGACATGTCACCGACGGCTTCGTTGCCGTGAGCGGTCCCGAGTGCGAGCTATGAACTGCGAGCGTCGTGTTGTTGACATTGGTAGTGCTGCTGCTGCTGCTGCTGCTGCTGCTACTGCTCGCTTGTCTGGAGGTCAGCCCAGGTCACGCCAACAACGTCCACCCTTTGGTCAAGCGAGCGAGATGCCCAAACATCAGGAGATATGGGTTGATAAAGTGTCTCTCATACACGTATATGGACGGGTATTTCGGCGATATGGTGGTCTTATCCTTCTCTATCTTCCCCTTGCCTACTTTACCTCCTACCTCCTACCTCCTACCTCCGCGCCGACAAGCCCTATGCCCTGGTTCAGATCTAACATGATGACCAACAGAACACCCTACCAGGAACATTGTACTATGGTACATAACTACTTACTCGACATAAGTCACCCATAGCAGTAAAATCGATCTCGGTAAGCCCCACCTGTCCGAATCCCCGGGGACCCGGCCGTCGAAGCCAAGGTATCCCCAGCTCGACGAGATCCCTGATCGACCATCACCTCGCGCTCTCGCTTTCTCTTTTCCAAACAGCATGTGACGCCATCCCGGGGGCCCTTGCCCGCTAATTTTCCTTTTTATTCCTCTTTCGTCCGTCTTGAAGGGTCCCGTCCCGGAGCGGACTTTACATACTCGGCAACTTGCCCTCCGGTCCCGACGTGTCTAGCCCTTCACTAGTAACAGTGGCAAATGGTGTAATGGGTTTTTAGCAAGGCCGGGCCCGTCCGCTTGCGGTTCTGAGTTCCAGACTCTGTGGGTTTCTCGATCCGCGTACTGATCAGTCCCACTTGACGAATCGGGAGCTTTTCGTTGTCTAGATCGTGTTCAATCTCGGTTCCAAAAGGTAGAGACGTCTGGGGTATTTGTCAAACATCCAGGCTCGACTGGTCTTGTGTGGCTGATGACGACAGTTGGTGCGGCCGAAAGTTCTCCTGACGTGACATGGTCAGGCTCCGGGGCTTGGAAACGACGAAACTCGTCGACAAGGTCACTCATTCCCGTCCAATAACAAAAGTGAAAGGCGTTCTTCACTTCCACCCCCTTTTGTCAATTTTGCCTTTCCTATTGGTAAATCCAATCCCCGTAATCTCGCTCTTTGAAAAGCCATAGTAAATTTATTCGCGACGGCGAATATAAAAATACATGATAGCTGTGTCGTCAAATTCACGTGTCTCAGCTTGATGGGTGGGCCGCGCACAATTGGAGCCGCAGCATAAGGTAAAGGTCCACTCCAACCCCCTATAGATATGAATATATATAGATACATATATGTACACATAAACAATACCATGTTGAAACAAGTACCCACTATTGACCACTCCAATACACAAATTGAGCCTCATCCAAGTGGGAAAACGGACGATGGATGTGTGTTTCAATCTTTAAGCATGACACCTGTCGTCCGTAGGTGGAGATGCCCTCGTTGCAGGCCGGTTTATTTTCAGTTTGAAACAGCACTCGCATATGAGATGGCTATCAAAAGGATCCTCGACTTTGCTCATTCTCTCTCCCAGAGATACTACCGGACTATGTCTTTACAGAGCGCAATAACAAGGTCAGGTCACCAAGCGTCTGCCCCTCTTACACACTGAGTTGGCTGCTTGTACCTAGGTAGTCTCCTGGGAAGGTTCCAGTGGTCCGCCGAGGGCCTCTTACAATGTCGCAAAGATAGCTAACATCGATATTCTCACGGTTTTTGAGCTGAGTGTAGTGACGTACATAGCACATCATCTGTATGCGCCAGATTGGCCCTTTCTTGCAAACTTTGAATGTGGCTGATGGTGTTACGAGCGAGACTCTTCAAGGCCAATTCCAGGTCAGAGGCTGAGTCCAACAAAGCAAATTATATTCGGCGCAAGTGCAGGCTCCCATTTAGACTCGGGACCATAGTCTATTTTCTGTTCACCGGTGGCACGCATATTGATGAGGCTGTTTCGATGCCCGACACCGCGATCTTCCTTTTCTTGGGATATATGTATGTTCGCTGTTCATCTTGCGAGAGGTAAGGATAGCGCATACCGAATGATCTTCACACCCTTCTGCAGCTTCTTCTAAGAGTTCCGTGACTGCGAGACGGTGAACGATTCACTTTTGACCTGTGGTCCGATATTGAACTGCTTCTCGTTGTTTGTTGTGATGAGTTCATCGACGTCGAGCTTCTCGAGAGGCTCGATATCTGAATCATGATAGAGTGCTCGCGATGACCCCAAGTGCTCGGAGGAGGGGCTTCGAGAAGTTGATATTGAGGCGCTCAATTCGCCAAACCTTCCAAGTTGAATGATATTCGCATCGAAGGAACTCTCCTCTCGAAGATCCTTACCCATGAGAGACTTTTGCACAGTAGGACAGAGGTAAGACGATATGCGCTTCTCGAGTGCATGTATTGTTTCAGGTCTCCGAGATGACCTTTCGATAGCTTGGAGATGTGCTCTGTTTTGAAGGAGTGACAGGAGCCAAGGCACAGATGATTAGGTGTGAATTACCAATTGCTCAGAGTTTCGATAATCTGTAAGAGTTGTGGCATGACAATGAAAGGTTGATAACACACTTAGACCCTTTGATGAGAAATCGACGTGGTCCCAATAAACACCCGACATCTATAGCCTGTGGTAATATTTGACGGTAGAATATTGACTGTAATTACGCCGCCCATAGAGTGTTTGACAAAGATTCAATATTCAGCCACGGAAGGATAGTCTTATGCAGTAGAAACAATGACCTGGTATCTGCCCTGCGCGTGTCCAGGGAGAAGAAGGCATGGCCACCGAGTAATAGACAACAAACAGGAACCACTCCGTCTCCTCCCTTGTCTCCTTCATCAGCTATACCCTTCCTTCCTGAGATCCACTAAACGCGGAAGAAATTGGCAGACTGAACTGATAATCATCCACGTAGAAATGTGAAGACTCTGTCATAGCAACATTCTACACGTGAGCAACCTCAGATTCCAAGATTGGGGGGAAATGTATTCTTTTTCCTATTGAGTCTTAAAAATCCATAATTCCACTCTTCACGCCGCCGCCCTGAGCTTGACCTTGCCCCGCTTCCTCTTGCTCCCGACCTCGCGCCTCTCCTCGATATCCAGCAGCGCCTCGCGGCTCTTCTCGCCCACGAGCTTCAGTGCCTCGCGCACCACGCGGGTCTCGAGGTTGACGCCCTCCTCCTCCCACTTCACCATGTCGCGGCCGACGCGGGCCTCGATGGCCTGGACGAGCTCGACGTCTCTCTGCCCGACAAAGGTGACGGCGTCGCCTTTACGGCCTGCACGGGCAGTACGACCGACCCGGTGGATGTAGACGTCCGGGTCGCGCGGGATGTCGTAGTTGATGACGGCGCTGACCTCGGGGATGTCGAGACCGCGGGCGGCGACGTCGGTGGCCACCAAGATGCGGGAAGCGGCGGCACGGAAGCGGGAGAGGTTGTCGACGCGCTGGCGCTGGGGCAGCTGGGAGTGCAGGGCGGTAACCTTGTGCTCGAGCAGGTGCAGCAGGTGGTGCAGGTAGTTGGCGGTGGCGGTGCGGTTGCAGAAGACGATGACGCTCTTGTCCTTGTTGGCCTCGGTCAGGAGGAAGACATGCAGGTAGTGCTCGCGGTGCGTGACGGGCACTTGTAGGTACATCTGGCGCAGGCCGGTGGGGATGGCCATGACCTGCGTGTCGACCTCACAGACGAACACGGGCGGCTTGCCCGGCTCGCGCGGTTTGTCCTTTGCAAGGCGCACCTCGGGCGTGACCGTCGCCGTGAAGAGGAGCGTCTGCCTCTGCGAGGGGGGTGGGAGCACGTCGAGGCACTCCGAGATGTCTGGCAGCATGCTTCCCGGCCCAGCCGCCAGGAGCCGGTCAGCCTCGTCGAAGACGACAAATCTGACGCGCCGCAGCCCACAGATGGTGTCTTCGCCGGATGTGCGGATGTGGTCGGCCAGACGGCCCGGCGTGGCAATCACCACGTGTGGGCGCTCCGCGAGGGCGATAGCCTGGGCACGCATGTCGGCGCCGCCGGTGACGAGGACAGCCTTGAGGGTCTGCGGGGAGGAGATGGCCTTGAACTGTTCGTACATCTGAAGCGCCAGCTCACTAAGTAGTCACCATTGTTAGTATACACTTCTGCGTCTCACAATGGGGCGAACTTCGCATAAAATCCTTAATAAAAAAAAACACCACAAGCTTACCGAGTAGGTGTCAGGACCACGGCAAAGATGGCAGAGGGATCCTGGGCCCATCTTTGAAGAATTGGCACCGCAAACGCGACCGTTTTTCCGGAACCGGTCCGGCTACCACCGATGCAGTCCCTGCCCTTGAGGATCTCAGGAATGCAACCCTTCTGAATCCCAGTCGGCCTTCGGATGGCCATGTTCGTAAGTGAACGCACCAGCCATGGGTGCACACCCAGTGACTCGAACGTTGTGTTTGGGTCCGTAGGCGCAGTGGTCGCACCTTCAGAAACATCAACTGGTGGAACAGCAACCTGCTCGATAGGCTTCTGCGTCGCAGGGCCACCACTGGATACATCTTTCCGTTTTATCCTTGAAGGCGCACTGATAAAGGACACAGACGGCTTTGGGGCCTCTTCCTCCTCATCTTCTTCTTGACCACTCTCCTCAGGCTCTGGGGAGATCCTCCGTCTTTTCCGCGGTGCAGAACTGTCGAGAGAGTCTGAGTCACTTTGAGGTTCGCTTCCTTGGCCTTCGTCACCATCCTCATCATCGCTGGTCGCCTCGCTTCCATTATCTTCACCATCAATGGCCTCAACCTCAGACTCAGTGGCAGATGACGATGCATCTTCCACAGTCTTTGGGACTGTCTCTTTCGTCCTGGCTGGCATCCCTGCAGCAAATCCACACACCTGAGCGAGTAAAGAATTATGCAACAAGTTACGAAATGGCGTTCTCGAATAAGAACAACGAAGCCAGGCCCAGAGTATCGATCGAGCGATCACTCCTGTGTGTTTCTGCGGTAAGATGGTGGGGGGTGTAAAAAAATAAAAAAAAAAATAAAAAAAAAGGTCTTCAAAGCCTGGGTGAGAGAATCTGGCAAGGCCTAGAGCAGGGGTTAACTTTTAGCCATGGCCAATAACCGCCACTAGGAAGGGCCCACCTGCTTGGGTGCCTGGGTTCATAGCAGACGCGCGCCTAACGGAAGCGTGAACCCTGCGTTGAGTTCCCCCCCTGTCGCTTGACCTAGCAGCTGTTTTGGACGGTACTGTTAGTGACCGCAAACGCCTGTACTATGGTACGATGGCAATGCTATGCCCTGCAGGGAGGCAGCTAGTGGACTGTAACGTACAGTGGCTCGGATCCTTCTGCCTCTACGAGCTATCAGCTGTGACATTGGATGAGATCATCAGTATTCCCTGATCGCTCTGAATGGCCCCTTTTGAATTGGACAGTCTTGCATTGATTCGAGAGACGGAAATGAGAGCTTGATAGGCCCGTTCATGCAGGTCGCAGATCAGCCATCACACATCGTCACACACTCAAAAGCCCACTCTCATGCCCGCACAAGCCACCAACAGACTCGACAGATCGGAACGACGGCATGGCCTTGCCATCTCAATTTATGTGATCTTTCAGACAGGGACCCTTGTCACGGGCTCCTCAAGCAAGAAACTCAAAAGACTGCATCTCGGTCAGAAAGGATCAGAAAGAAAAGAAGAAAAATCAGGTGTCGTTCTAGGTCAGGAGGCATCTGTGGAGGAAGGCCGGCACCGAACTGCGCCCCCAATATATCAGATCCTCTTTGTCCAGCTATTCCTCAGCTACTGCAGGTGGTCAGCACAGCATCTCGGTCCATCCGTCTGGGACACACAGCCAAGCCGTCTAAAAGAGAGAAAGAAAGAAAAAAAAGGAGGATCAACTCCTGATGTCATTCTTTGTTGATGCCGCCCAGCGATGCTGGCAAAACCACCAGCCAGACCCGTGGCTTGCAGCAGCCTAGTGCCGTTGGCTTTCAGCTCGCAAGTGTGTGTGTGTGTGTGTGTGTCAGAAATTGATGAAGAGCAAAATGAGTAGAGAGATGTTTTGTTGATACGTCAAATTGGCAGAGCCAGCTGGGACTGCGACGTAGACAACCACGCAACCCTGTGGCCAACAGATAGAGTTCAGCGTCCCGCCCCCTGAACCCTTGTCTCAGCAGCCGCTGGACCAGTCGACAGAGCGGGCACAAGAGCATTAGGACCAGCCTGAAGCAAGTCTGTCCCCGATTTTTCCTTCCCCGGCTGTTGGCCCCCTTGCAATCCTCATCACATTGGGCATTTTCTTCCCCACTGATCCGCTGATGAGAAGCCACACAGGGCGTCGTTGGCCGTTGGCGGGAAAGAAAGGAGGGTCCCAGTTTCGCAGTCACAGTCACAGTCCTAGCAGGCTAGCATAGGCCAGGCAGGGCCCCCCGCCTACCGTCATGCCTGGTCCTATGTACTGAGCCACTATGTACTATGTTCTGTTGTACTCAGTGCTGCGGGTATATGCCTGGGGCCCTTCCGCCCCCCCTCCCCCCCAACGAGAACCATCACCCCTCACCCCTCGGTCCAACTTCCTGCTCGCCTGCCTGAGCGTTCTACCTCAACTACCAACAACCTCAACCAGCTCGACTCCATACTCCTCCTCCTCCTCTCCTTCCACCTCTTCCTTTCGACTCCAAACATAAGGGGCTTTCGATAGAAAGCTCTCGTCATCTCATTTCACGGTCCGAGTTCTGTCGCTCGTTTATTATCCAGCGGCCGGAGCTACCCTCCTGACACTCCCAGATCTGCAGACGGGAGTACGAGAAGCACCAGCACCAGCACTACAGTCAAGGCAAACCCTACTAATTACCCACTCGTGCGTTACTGCTGCGGCGCATTGAAGACTGGGGAGGCCTGTTGTGTTACTGCCCCTCTCACCTCGCTCGACGTTGTATCCCAACCGCACACGACGCTGCCACATTTGATTCCCTCCCCCAAGTCAATCAACTACTCTGGCCAACACATCCAGGGTCACGAGAGCCACGATTCCTGTTTCTTAACATCAGACGCGTGTCCTCCGTCCCAACTACCTACCCGGCGGCCTCTCCTCCTCTCTTCGACAACATCATTCAAACTGTCATTCCGCTCTCTCTTTACAACCCTCGACAGGCTGGCAGGTCGTCGTCATTAAGCTCTTCACCCCTTTCTGCCTAGCCAGCGGCCGCTAAGGACCAAGCCGAGAGAGACACCTGAGAGTTCAAAGAGCCTCTGTGGCGGGCCTGCTTTATTCCTTACTTACGCCGCTACTGCCTTGGACACGAGGTACTTTACACTCGCTGAGGGCCTCGATCGTGTTGCTCGCCGCATGATGCACGAGCAGGCAAGCAACAGCGGCGATCAAGCTGCACCTGTGAGCTACCACCCTCTTGTGTTCCCTTCTTACCGTTTGTTGCCTTTGAGGCCCGACCTTTCATTCCCAGCTGTGTCAATCTGTACACCGAATCGATTCTGGGTATGGTTCGAGATTACTAATTCGCCGACCACTCTTATCCAAAGCAGATCAAGACGCAAGAAACCCCAGTCCCGATGTCGTCCCCAAATTCAGTCCCCATCATGAACTCCCCTGCGCCTCTCCTCCGTCCCGCCATACCTGGTGCGCGAGGAGGCGCACGCACACCGAGACTTGGGCTCGCTATACCACCGTCTCCCAACGTGAAACCTGTGGTCAACCCGGCCGGCGGTGCTCCCCAACCCCAGAAGGCCTCACGACCTGCCCCGCCCACACTTAGCATTGCCACGCCGATGGGCAGCATTGGGCCTCCTCAGGAACAACAGCCCGGCAGATCGGTTGCCCAGCCCGGCCACAGCGCGAGCAGTGGCAGCGAGATCAGTGCCGCACACAGCCGAACGGACAGCTTCGGAGGCCGTGGCAGCAACCCCACCTCAGCCGGGTCGCAGTACTCGAACCTGTCTTTTGTGTCACAATATGGTCTGGGAGGTAAACCGCACGGTACGCCGGACCCCCAGAGCGCCGCTGGATCGATGTACTCGAATGCAAGCGAGGGTGGCCTGGACATGTCACGCCAGGACAGCATGCACGGCCTGGAGAGGGCAATGGACGAGGTGACCCTGGAGAGGGTAAGAAATTTGGATGTGGAGGATTTAGATGACGAGGGCTGGCGGATCGCGAGCCAGGAGAACCGTATCGTTGAGCTCGGAGGCCTGGGTGAGGGCGCGGGTGGCGCAGTCACCCGGTGTCAACTCAAGGGAGGCAAGACGATTTTTGCCCTAAAGGTAATTTCAAGAACATCAAACCGAGACACTGACTCAAAGCGGTGCAAAGTGTGCTGACTTTGACCAACCAGGTTATCACGACCAATCCAGATCCAGACGTCAAGAAGCAAATCCTGCGAGAGATTAACTTCAACAAGGGCTGCGCTTCAGATCACATCTGCAGATACTACGGTGGTTTCCTGGAGCCCTCGACAGCAACCATCTCCATTGCCATGGAATTCTGTGAGGGCGGGTCCTTGGACAGTATCTACAAGGAGGTCAAGCGGCTCGGTGGACGAACAGGCGAGAAGGTCCTCGGCAAGATCGCCGAGGGCGTCCTGCAGGGTCTCACGTATCTTGAGGCCAAGCGTATCCTACATCGCGACATCAAGCCCTCCAATATCCTGTTGTGCCGCAATGGGGAGGTGAAGCTGTGCGACTTTGGTGTGTCGGGCGATTTCGGGACCAAGGGCGAGGCCAACACTTTCATCGGCACCAGTTACTACATGGCGCCCGAGCGCATCACAGGCCAGACCTACACCATCACCTCGGATGTATGGTCCACAGGTGTCACATTGCTCGAGGTGGCGCAGCATCGATTTCCCTTCCCAGCTGACGGCACGGAGATGCAGCCACGGGCGGGCCTGATCGACCTCTTGACCTATATTGTGCAGCAGCCTATTCCCAAGCTCAAGGACGAGCCGGACGCTGGTATATTCTGGAGTGATAACTTCAAGCACTTCATTGAGAGCTGGTAAGTTTATTTCCTCTTTCAGAGCATCCTTGACTAGTGGTTGGCAGGGCCAAAGTGACTGACGCTGTGTGTGTAGCCTGGAGAAGAACCCGAAACGAAGGGGCATGCCCTGGAAGATGCTGGAGCATCCCTGGATGATCGAGCTCAAGACGAAGAGGGTTAATATGGGCAAATATCTGTCACAAGTCTGGGGCTGGAATGATCCAAAGAGTTCAAAGTGAGAGAGAGGATGGTTGACTTTTTTTCTCACCGCGCTTGATCCGCACATTCAGAGAAGGGGGACGCTCACAGTATCCGATTACAACACCACCACCAAAGGTAAGGCCTAGGAAAGGCTGAGACCACTTATCATTACAATGATGCCGCTGCGCATTTTCCAATGGATATAACATGGCAGACCTGGCATCACACATACCAACTGCCCCCACGACCGGCAGAGAGGAGGACCGAATTGCTCGTACGCAACAGCAGCATCGAGCGACAGGCTCTCATAAACACAGAAGTAGAGGATGGAAATTGGATACGTAGCATGGCTAAGCCCGACATAGCAGCATTGGGTATGCTGAGAGAACTGCCTTCAACATTAGTATCGCAAGCAAGCACTTGAGGGACTTGGAGGGGACATTTTTGATATCTGTGCCATAGTGAGAAGGGACTTATTGGCATAGGGAGTTTTTGAGAGACCGAAATGAAAAAAAGAAGAGACCAATAACCAAAAAGAGATTGCGAAGCACATAGGAATTTATTCGAATCCCTTGATGCTCTGTGTTGACCGCTTGACTACGTAGCCTTTTTTAGCTGTCACTGACCAGACCTCCCTTGGTAGAAAGAACCGAGGATGACACTTTTACTACACATTGACAGGGAATTCAAGGTATGTAGCCAGAGAGGCATTTCTAGTCAACGTTGTCCGTAATACCTAGCCCTCGAGTAACTCCTGTCCAGTCATACGCCATGTATGTGTGCACCCTTTGGTATCGTATCCTAATCTCACGGAAATGCCACCTCCGTCCGTCACGAAGAGAACAAAATCGACCGAACCTATTCTAGAATAGAAAAACAACCCCTCAGATTTTGTGTTTATCTCGGTGGGGGGGGAAAAAAAAGGGGGGGGGGGCACTCGACTTCTCTCAGAAAACTCGTGAAAAAGAAAGGCTTCAACCTGATCAAACGAGTCTAAAAGGTGGACACGCCGTGGTAGACGCAGGACCCTCCCCCCCGGTCCATATCTTATTCAACGACCAGCCGCTCAGCCAGAGAGGTCCGGAGGGTACAGTGGGCTGCCGGGCTGCTCGGGCTCGATTTCGGCCATGAGCTCGCGAAGGACGATGGTGGCGTAGGCGCTCGTGCCCAGGCTGAACCGGAGCATCACGGCGATCTTGACCTGGTCGTCTTTGTGTTGGGACAGATCGGGCTGGGTGAAGGCGTGGTAGGCATCTCGATCAGAACGGCTGATCTGGGCTGTTGGTGTCTTGAGCTGGGCGGCGTCGGTGGGAGCGTTGTCCGCCTGGACCGTGGCGCCGGACACCTCGGACGCCTGGCCTTGCATCTCGGGGGTGTTCGTCTCGTTGACTGTGGAGATGGCAGGACTAGTCGTGGCGAGCTGCAGCGTTGGAGTGGCCGAAGGAGGGGCCGCGGTAGGGCCAGCTGAGCCGCTGGGGGTGATCGGTTGACGGACCGGTCTCACAGGATAATTCTCTCCATCCTCGTCCCACAGGGGGGCACCACCGCCGTGAGGGTCTCGGGTATCCAAAGAGTCTGGTGTGCCTGGGCGAGATTCGTCCTGCATCAGCTTGATTCTCTTAGAACCGCCGTCCTGAGATACCTGAGACCAAGTGTCGTTGACGCGAGGATCGGCTTCGGGCTCCTCCCGCTGGCGACGGCGCTCCGCCTTGACTGCGCCATCGGCTGCGAGTTGATCGGCCTCAGCAGCAGCAGCGACAGCCTGGCCTCCAGCAATCTGCTCGGCCGCCTTCTTCTGCATTGTTGGCTTCTCCGCTGCCTTGCGGAGCTCGATCAAGTCGAGATCCGTCGGTACCATCTGGTCATTCTCGTCCACGTAGGTGCGAACCTCCCACTTTGGCTGCCCCTTCATCTTGCCAATAACATGGCGATAGCTGCCGCTCACGCTGAAGTCCTTCGTAGACCGCCGCATGCGGTGAGGGTTCAATCCTCCGTTCTCAGGTCTCGACATGAATTCCACATAGAATTCGCCAATATCGTTATCCGGATAGACGACGTCGAATCCAGGGCCTGGAAGGACAATATCGTAGATGGTGTATTTGCCACTGTTTGCCTGCTCCTCAGACAGGGCGCGGGCCTTCTGGTACTGTGACTCCTCGGGCCCGCCGATGCTGCCCTCCACGTCGGTGTCCTCCGGCATCACCAGGACAAGGTCGCCAGGGATTACCTTGGAACCGTACTTGGCCCAGCGGTGAGAAGCAGCATGGTTCCAGACATACGACTGGTAGGCATGGAGGTACAGATTGCGCATTCCTCGAGTAATAGTCAATATGGCCCCTTGAAAGTCGCGAGGACTCTTCTCGAGATGCTGTATGACATTCATCTCAGAAGCGAAGCGTTTCGGCATAAGCTGCAGTGCAGACCTAGCATTCTTGGCTGTCTTGAACTCGCCAATGGCACGGGCTCGATTGATCTCGTCTCGGCTGCTCGGTGTCTCCTGGACAGTTCCTGCAATCACCTGGTTCATGAAGTCTTTATCAACGTGCAGGATTCCGTCAACGACGTCTTCGAATTTCTCCATCAACATCAGCTTGCCGAGCTCATGCGTTCCGACTATGTGCGTGCCAAAACGTTGCAAGCCATAGTAGTTGATGAATCCGTATTTGACCATCTCGTTCACCGCAGTCTCGACAGCTTGTTTCGTCAGCTGAACGCGTCGTTCGAGGGAGCAATCTTCGCCACGTTTGACGCCAACATCCTTGACAACAATGTTGAATTCATTACCGCCGTGGTCGCCGAGCTGGATTGGGTATGGGCTGTACTTGTAGTCGCCCATTTTTATGTAAGGAAGCTGCGTATTCAGAAAGTCGAGAACCTCATGTCGCACACGGAAGACGCTTACGCGCTGGACTGTGGCCGCACGTCGGTCTTTGGTGCCGGCAAATCCAAAGTTGTTGGACTTGACCCTGAGTATGCGGCCGATTTGGTTGACAGCATCCATGGTGTCCTTGTTCTCTTTGTAGAGAGTGAAGTGAAGATAGTCACCACCTAGTTTTTTAAACGAGGGCTGGTTGGACCGTTGATTTCGACCACCGCCACCACCACCAGCTCGAGGCTTCCGTGCAAATCGGATGCTGGCAGGAATAGCGGTGATAATGCCGTCACCGTCAGTCTCTGTTGCAATGCGGGACTCGAAGATGCGGCGAATTTCCTATATTTGGTGTTAGTAAAAGAGAAGCAACTTATACACTCTGCAAATTCTACATACTTGATGGACCCTACCCCGAACGTCGCGTTCCATAGACGAAAATTTGACGAGGTTGGTCTGGGGATCGAGACGGGTTGTGCCAGAAGCAACGATGCGTTGGTACAAATTCAGGACTTCGGTAGTGGTGGCCTCTCCTAAAAGAGCCCGTAGAGCCTTCTCATCATCTTCAGTGACGGTCCGAGCCGGTGTAACCTCTGCTGACGCAGAGGCGAGGTTGTTTGGACTGCCCTGTTGTCCAGGAAGGGAAATATTCTGCATTGAGGTCAGCGGTGCACTATACCTGAATGAATGGGTAAGGCAGGCCATGGATATGCGTACCGCATCGGCAGGTCGCTCTGCCACGTTGTAGTTCTCAAGATGAAGAACCTTGCCATCCTTGCGAATCTCATTGACCAGAAAGTCTGTGTATCTGGAAGCTATAAGTCCTCACCATTCTTGTTTTTGGGGGGGGGGGGGATAGTGTAGGATGATGTACCTCTTCCTCACATCACCATGCCAGCCATGACTTGCAGGGGATGTGTAGTGAAGCATGCCCAGTTTCTTCTCGGAAGCAGCACGAACAGAGGGCATGAAGTTTGCTGGCTGGTTGGGATTCGTGGGATTGGGTGGTGGGCTCGCCATGATGATTCGTATTGGCAGAGACAATTGATCAATAAGAATGAGTAAGAAGGGTCGTAACTCTCATCATCTGGCCACAATAATATTGAGACGCAGAAGGTGTTGCTAGCTGTAAGTGGGTGAAGTGGTGTGGTGAAGACGACGTGAGTGCAATATGACTTGACAAGGTAGAGAAGACTCGGGGAATCCCAAGCTGCAGTTCAAGTTCTATGATCGACGAGGTGACAAGAAGATCAGCATGTAGAGAGGTTTGAAGATGGCAACTATGACTGATTCCAATACCATGCAAGAGTATCTCTGGAAAAAGGGAGAAAGAGTAGCCAGCTGGCTCGACGTCAATGTATGAGGAATCTTATGTCGAAGTAAGAAGTTTGGTGTTGACCAAATGCAGAGATGGCAGGACCCTAGAAATCAGAGGAGGCCCACTAAAAAGTTCTTATCGATAACACAACCTCTGCCTATACTAAGCACATCCCTGCTCATTTAGTTTGTCCCCATTGCCCAGCCTCAGCGCGATGCCACCTCGAGAAACAAAACACGAACTTCGCAGAATACCAATTGACTCTAGTTTTTTTCCGAAGTGTCACTGCATCAGATGACGGGCACTTGGTAGGTGCTCATCCCATATCTGAGAATAGCAGTGCCCAAGGAGGTCATGCATGTCCCTTGAGGTGCTACGGTACTCAGCACCGCAAGCGTTGCATTGCCATTTCAGTGACAAACACTGAAGCGTAAAACGTGTAGGGCAGAAAAGACGCCTAGCTTTCGTGTACGATGAGAAGTTATTTCTATAACAATTCTAAAGGACTGAAATGAAACGAGAAATTCACAACTATTGGGGAATATCCGAAATTTGGACTGGGTTGCGGCACAGAAACTTGGGTGCAAAGGGGGGTCTCGAAAATAAGGAAGCATACCTACAGTCAGTAGACAGAGGAAAAAGAAGTACATCGGAATTCACAACAACTATGGCCAACACATAGACACGCAAAAGAAGAAGAAGAGAAGGCATAGTTGGCTGGCTCAAGTGCCTGACATGAGGCCAACATTTCCATTCATAAGACAATTCACTATCCACATTAAAACCCATCCTAAAACTCCGGCCGGCACCCATAAACAGTCTCTATGGATTCAATCCCTTGCCCAATGCCCAAATATGCCTCGTGTGAAATATCGCTCATGCTCATTAAAAATCTGATGTTATCAGACATTCCTGGTACTGCCCTCCTCGAGGACGACTACATACGGGGCCGGGAAGAGTCCCTTGTTGCCCATGTACACGCCGTGGTACCACTCCCCATTCGCATCCTCAATTTCTGAGACCTCGGCGCCCTTGGGGAACATTAACTCGTCAGTGGCAGCTCCGGCAGGATACCACGCCCACCGCGCAATAGCCTTCCAACCAAACCCACCATCGGGCGGGAACGACTCGCTCGAGGACGAGCCTTGCGTCGCAGTCTGGGCAACGTCCCTGGCAACTAGGCGTTCGCGCTTTGTATCGCCTTCGTACCATACCCAACGCTGCAGTTCCGTGTCATTCGGCACATCTTCCACACTCAGTCTCCGCCCACCAACAAGATCTCGCACAACGCAACGTTTCTGTCCGCTCTTGCCTTCTTGAAAACCCACAATGACCATGCGATGCCCCTGCGGACAGCGTCGCCAGCCTGCAGAGCCGTTCTCGGGACTGATGGCTCCGTCGTTCATCAAGTCGTCGTAGCAGCCTTCACATATGTCGTAGTCTCCAGGTCGAGAATCGGATACAAGCGAGCTCACGCACTCAAAGCAGTGGAGGCGGCTCTGGGTCGGCGCGATGGGGCTGCGGCAGACGTCGCAGGTTGTGATGAAGGTGAGAACCTTAAAGGGCCCGATGCTTGCCGCGTTGAGACCGACCATCATTGTTGCTGAAGACGGGTGAGAGGGCGAATGAGGACTGGGGGGTGGAGATACGGTCTGCTGGGCCACCTGCTGATGGACCAGAGGGAGGAGGGCATGTGTGCATGATCGACCCTGGTTCACGCAGTCATTGCAGAAGCCCCAGTCGCCTCCGTTGCACGTGTCACACCGCCAATAGCAGTCGTTGGTCCATGAAAGACATAACGCGCAGAAGGTCCCGCTTTGCAGTCGCTCGTATGGATCTTCGCTCGACCAAGCCTGCTTGTTGTTATCAGGAGACCTGATCATGGCTGCCGGCGCGACAAAGCGGCTGGCCAACAGCTTGTGCGGCTCCGGCAGTAAGGGCTGAACCACGCGCTGTTTTTTCCACTTGTCGAATCCTCCATAGCCGAATCCGAACCAATGGAGGCAGCCCTTGCCCAGCCTGTAACAGGTGAGGCAGATGTTCCAGTGGCCGTCATTGCATTCGGCGCAGTTGTAATGAAGCTCATACTGTATATCCTCTTTTGCGCACCTGTCGCACGTGATACTGGGTTCCTCGAATAAAGGGGACCGCGGTTTATAGGGGGCCACGGTTATGACAGGCGACTCCATAAGGCTCCCCATGGCTCGAGCTGATGTGCCCGCCTGAGTTTCAGGCGGCTGGACTACAATGTCTTTCGGCCTCGTCCGAGGAATTCTTGTATCCGGCTCAGGAGGGGTGTTGGTGCGTTCCTGCTGCGGCTGAGGAATGCTCAGACCGCTCATCCGCGCACTGAAGGGAAGGGATGTCGTCGGCGGTGACTCGACAAGACGATTGCTACTGCTTTGGACGTCTGAAGTGCTGACACTCCTCGCTTCTTCTGGGAGAATGGGTCTTCGTGAGGAGGAGGAGAGACTATTTGATCTGACCTCCAGGTCCGTTTGCGACCGGGGTCCGACACGCAGTTCCGTTTGCGTGGGTGCGACTGGCACTGTCGCACTCCTGTCTCGGCTATGACTGCCCGGCCGCCGACGCCTCCTTTGTTGGTCGTGGACCTCGAGGAAAGTAGACCTTGAAGACGGCGGCGGCCTGCTGCGTTCGTCAGATTGGCTTGTTGCACTCGGCGTTCTTGAGTGACGCGCCGTCGGTCTCACAGAGTCCGACGTGCCTCTTTCGTGAGCTGGGGCTTCGGCCGGCCCACTGTAGGAATGCCGTGAAATGGCACGGCTCCTCTCGCTCCTCTCCCGCGCCTCGCGTCGCTGCCTCTCCCTGTCCCGCTGTCGACGTCGGTAGGCCTCCGTGATCCTGCGACTTAATTCGTCGTTGTTCGTGAGGTCGATATTGTCGAGATCCAGCCCATCCAGTAGGCCTTCTTCTTGGATCTGCCGGGCAAACTCCTCAACCTCCCGCTCTATGTCGATATCCGCCGCGTCTGAAGAGCTGATCAGTGATCGAAGCGATGACTGGTGCTCGATCTGACGTCTCTGCCTCTCCAGAGTTTCGTCGCTTGTCCGCCTAGATCCACTACTGCTAGTTCGGCTGTACCCAGGCCGGGAGTCGACCGTGTCAGACGACAGCCTTGCCGCCTGCTCGGCCCGTCGCCGCAACTCCGTTCCTGTTTCTCTTCTTGAGCTTGTCCGCTCCTGGGGTCGATCTTCGGCTGAACTGTGATCCCGAGTGACGCTCGTCGCCCTCGGTGCTCTCCTACGTGCGGTGCGGTTCCTCGAGTCACTATCCTCGCCGTGCCTTCTCGTTCTTGAGCTAGATGAGCCGCCGTTCACCGCCTCACGCAGGCTCATCTGCCGTACCTCATCGATGAGCTGCCTGTCCCGCTCCTCCAGCCTCAGCTGCTCGGCCGTACGCCTCGGGAACTTCAGCTCTGGCAGCACCTTATCCCCTGGCTTGTAACGTGCATCCATCTCCTCCTTTTCGCTCTGCGGCTTGGCCTTCTCAGGGTGTGCAACAAGGATCATATCCAGCAGTGACTGCACCGTCGAGTTGTGCCTCGTGTCGCGGACCGAAGCGCGACATGATGGGCACGTGAAGACAGGCGCACCGGGCGCAGGAGGTTCGGGGGCGCTGCGCGCCGCGTTGGCTTGCCATTCGAACCATTCTTTGAGACAGGCGCCGCAGAAGGTATGTAGGCAGTCTAGAAGAGTCAAAGGGTAGTAGAGGAGCTCGGTGCAGATCTGTTCGGTCGTGGAATGGGAGGGTTAGCAGACTGACTCGAAACTCGCCTCGAGGTCGAGGTCGAGGTAGCCGATGGAGGAGGGGGCTGGGGAAACTGACCGAGCATGCCAGCTCCTTCTCTAGGTCCATGCCTGGTTTGGAAGAGTCCATCGTGACATGGGAGAGGACCTCTTACTCCGTCCCAGGAGGGAGGATGGCAATATTTTCTTTCCAGAAGGGAAATTTGCAAGATGTAATAGAATGACTGTGCTTCTCTGGTTGTCATCTGCATTTGAGATGGTCGAGGTGTCTGGGTACGGACAAGGGTTCGTGGCTAGCAGGGTTACGGCCGGTGGAGGCGATGCGTGGTCAGTGGACTGGGATGCGCGCTGTGAGTGCCGTGGTGAAATACTACAGTAGGGCTGACAGGGCAGGGCTGGTTCGTAGGGGACCTCGTAGGGGGCCAGTGCTGCAGCCAGGCCTGACTTGCCTTGTCCAGAGCAGCGATGCCCTCTTGGCCAGAAACAAGACAGTCTTTGCAAGTACTCGAAACGGCATGAACACGAGGTGTCTGGCCACTACGGCCTGTAATCGTCGAATCCCTTGATTAAAATCGCGGTGCAGGCGCTTATGACTGCAAGCTGCTTGGCCCGGCTGCAAAGATCCTTGGTTCCGTGAGATCCACTTCTGCGTTGGGCACTCACACCGCAGCAAATGTAACTTTGTACTACAGTTTGTATGTACTATGTACTATGGCACAGACATCAGGTGCGTCGTGGTCCATCATCCGACCGCTAGAGATGAGTCTGAATATAACCCGTGCTTATACGTACGTGGTTGGCTCCATATCTCGAACGCAGTGATCGACAGGAAGAGACAGCAAGACCTAGTTGTGCTTCCACTCCGCCTTGCTCTTCTCAGCAAAGGCCTTCATACCAATCTTCTGGTCCTCGCTGCCAAACAGGCTGTGGAAGACACGCCTCTCATACTCGACTCCGTCCCGCAGGGCGAGGTCTTGGCTTTTGTTCACAACCTCCTTTCCGGCCTGGACGGCAACCTTGGAATAGCCTGCGATGGTCTCCGCGGTCTTCAGAGTGTTGTCCATAAGCTCCTCATAAGTCGAGAACGACCTCGCAGCCAAATTCCACTCATAAGCCTCGCGCCCCGAGAAGGACTTCCCTGTGAGAATGAGCTCCATCGCCCTCGACTTGCCGATTGCCCTGGTGAGGCGCTGGCTCCCTCCCGCGCCAGGCACGGTACCCAGCTTGATCTCGGGTTGTCCAAAGTTGGCCTTGTCTGTGCAGTAGATGATATCACACATCATAGCCAGCTCGCAGCCTCCCCCCAACGCGTGTCCTGACACCGCGGCAATGATCGGCTTCTTGACCTGGGTGGTCAGACTCGACCAAGACTCGATGAACGAGTTGAGGTAAGCCTGCGAGAACGTCAAGGGTGCCATTTCCTTAATATCAGCGCCTGCGGCGAATGCCTTCTCCGAGCCTGTCAGGATGATGGCTGACACGCTCTCGGAGGCGTTGAATTTCAGCAGAGCCTCGTTCAGCTCATTGATCAGCGGTGTGGACAAGGCGTTGAGAGCCTTGGGTCGGCTCAACGTTACTACAGTCGGTGACAGAGAAGATGGGGAGGCTGCTTAGCTGGTGCTCCTCCATGCACATAGTAATTGCAGACAATGTGGCGCTTGGGCGTGAGGGCTTACCTTGGCCGACGCCCGGCTTGGGCTCGGAGACTTGAATGAATTCATAGTTCAACCTGGCTGATGCTGAAAAAGCCCGCGAGACACGAGGGAGAGTTGAGGGCTGCAACTTGGAAGCAATTGGCCTCAGACTCCTGAGTGACTGCATTTTGAAAGAGAAGTGCCTCGCAAAGCGAAGGAACCACAACGCGGATGCTTCGAAAGGTCGCGACGATGGCGGGAGGATGGAAAGACGTGCGTAGACCAGTGACAAGCAAAGTACACGCACAAATCGCTACCAGGCAGACTCAGACTCAAATCAAGACGGAGAGGAACACAATGCGGGTAATTCACTGAGCCACTGGATACGATGGCAGGTGAGGGAAAACACCCTGTATGTACGTAGCAAGACTGGAGTGATGCTGGGTGCTTGCCGAGGATATGCGAGTACCCGCTGCGGCCCGCCTGGGTTCGTCGTCAGGCCTGGCGCAGGTGCAGCTGAAAGCAGTCAAGCCACAGTTCAACCAGCCACACTTGTTCCTCCTCCCAATCTCCTCAGGGGGCGGCGCCAGGCCCAGGAGGCTAGGATTAACCATGCCGCTAGTTTGGTTGGCGAAGCTCGAAAGGTCAAGACAGATTTCGCGTCCTTGTCGCAATCAGACATTCTGCAACCCACCCAAACAGAGGTTACCCATCGCCTTGTCACACAGGTCCCCCATCCGTGCGATCACTCCTTCTCCACCACCAAGACAGGCCCATTGTTCTATTGTACTCGAGCAAGAGCAACTGTCCCCTGTTCTCCATCATTTGCGTATCTGCTGCGTCCAATACATCGAGGCGTTCAAGCAGCTTTCCGAGGCCCAAGCCACACAGCCTTCTCGACGTTGCGCATCCTCCCGCATTCAACGTAATGGACGCTCCCGAGCCAGAGCAGACCCCCTTCGCCGCCGTCACGGCGCAGACCTCACGGCTGCAGAGACGATACCAGGCGCTACTGGACCAGTCAACACCATACGTGGCGTACAGATGGGTCGGAACCGGTGTTGCGCTCATGCTCTTCTTCACCCGCATCTTCGTTGCGCAGGGCTGGTACATCGGTATGCGCATACTCTCCGCGGCGCTCTCGCTCGTGCTTTCCCCGAACTTTCGAACTACGAAGCTGACCTGTTACCAGTCGCTTATGCTCTGGGCATTTATCTGTTGAACCTTTTCCTCGCGTTCCTGCAACCCAAGTTCGACCCCTCCAACGAGGCCATTGATAACGAGATGGAGGATGGGTCCGTCGGTTCGCTCCCGACCAAGCAGGACGAGGAGTTCCGGCCGTTCATCCGGCGCCTTCCCGAATTCAAGTTCTGGGAGTCGGCGACAAGGACCATCCTGATCGCCTTCTTCTGTAGCTGGTTCGAGATCTTCAACGTTCCAGTGTTCTGGCCTGTCCTGGTCATGTACTGGTTCATCCTCTTCTTCTTGACCAGTGAGTGGATGAGGATGCTGCCCCATGATGGCGAGATGCTAACTTTAATGATACCTGCAGTGCGCAAGCAAATCCAACACATGATCAAGTACCGTTACGTTCCCTTCTCTATCGGCAAGACCCGATATACCAGGAACAGGAACAGCGATTAAGGCGAAGCACAGTAGGCATAAGGTGCTGCCTCCAGTGGGCGGTCAAGAGAACGATGGAGATGGGATGCTGGCCGAGGGCGCTCCGTTTTTTATGGCGAGCGCACGACTTCCAAAATTACAATCTATTTTAATTTGCATCTGCATCAAGGATAGGAGCTGGGCAGCGTCATCTGTCTTGCTATTGCTATTGGCGCATTCCGCAGGGAGGGCTACAGGTTATGGCGTTCCCGAGTCTCCTTGGTTGTGGCAGTTGAGATGAGTTCACGGAGAACACGAACTGAGGTTCGTTTCTGACGCATGCTTTATGTAGAGTTTTGTACCAATTAGACGAAGATCAAGACCTTACAAGGCTTCTACGAGACTGCGACATGCGTTGATTGTATGGAACGCAGATTTTGAGTGCTTTTTTGAGGGGGGGAGGGGGGGGGGTACCCTCGCCTCAAAGAAAAGACCCCAATTGAAAAATATGGCTTTGACTTTCAATAGAGGAAACACTGCAAATCAAAGTTATAGGGGAAGATGGGCCGGGCCGGCTGAAGCTTGGGGGTAGACAGAGTAAAAAAGCCATTGTTGCGCGGCCGAAAGCTGAGTGGGCGTGCAGCTACTTATGAGGCGCACGGGCGTCTGCCACCAACCTTGCTTGCTTGTCGTGGCCAGCCGGCGCGCGAACTTCGACCCTCCAACTACAAAGCTCGCCGCGAAAGGCAGCCTTCAAACCCTCCACCACCTTTCAAAATCAACCCCCCCCATCTCTCCTCTCGATCACACAATCTTTCCTGTGATCGCTTTTTGGACTCTTGTTTTTCGCATACTTAACGTCAACATGTCTTCTCAACCGTCTCGCAATGGCGAGCGCGGCTACCACCAAGACTTCATCGCCAGGATTCGATACTCAAATGCCCTGCCGCCACCACCCAACCCTCCCAAACTCCTAGACATACCAAACACCGGTCTCGCGAGCGGACAGTACACAACGCCCGGCTTCGCTTCTCGACTCGCGAGAGAGCAGCCATTGAACATCGAGGCAGATGCAGAACTCGGGATGCCCATCGACCTGGTGGGCATGCCAGGTGTCTTTGATGGCGATGAGCACTGTATGTTACAACCCGCCCCTGCGCCCCTTCCTCTTGGAACACTCCTGTCGAGACGGATGAGCTGCCTGCTAACGGTGAACGAGCGCAGCAATCCAAGCGCCTGAGGTCCAACCTCCAGTCCACCCCCACGACCGTGTCCTCTTGCGCCCGCTGGCGACCCTAGGCAAGCCTCAGGTCTCTGGCACTTCCGTCTCCTTCCTGCGCCGAACCGAGTACATCTCCAACGCGAACACGAACAAAGTTAGTCCCTTCAGGCAGATCCCAAGGAACAACGTCCAGCGGCCGCCCAAGAGAAAGTCACCCGAACCTGAGGCTGGCACGCCGGCCGCCATCAAGCGCAAAATTGAGAAGGGCTTTGACGCGGCGCAGGCCAACCTGAAGGACCAGAGCCGGGTCAGGCACCCGACAAAGCCACTCAACTCCAGAAACAAGGGCCTCAGGGTGGTTGAGGCCTTCCCCGTCCTGCCAGACCTCGAGGCCTTCCCAGATTCGGGCACTTATGTTACATACAAGTTTGCGCACCCGCCCATCTCCCACACCAAGGCTGGCTATGACAAGCGACTTCTGAACAGTATTCTGAAGTTCATCGGCCGCAATGACGAGGAGGATGCAGAGTTCAAACAGCGCATGGAGGCGCATATGGAGGACCCAGCCAGCAACCCCAAGCCGCCGAATCAGAACCACTACGAGATGTACCTGCCCGAGAATCTGGATATCTCGGAGAAGTTCCGCGGCAAATTCGACCTGCGGAACTCTCACCGTGATGACGAGAGCCTCAATGTGCCGAAATCGGTCAGCGCAAGTGGGCAGCCGTCCTTCAGCTTCCGCTGGGCCCGGTCATACCTGGCAACCGTCGAGAGCGAGGGTAGCCATGACACCAAATACAATGAGGAGATCGCCTTCGCAGTCGACCCGAACGCCAAGACTGCTTGGTACTACCCTACGATGCAACGCAACAGAATGGAGCCGCCGCGGCGCATTTACAACGCCGATCGACACGAGAAGAAGCCGGTCGACGCATACGAGCTCACCCCGGAGGATCCTAATGAGGAGTTCAGGTCTAGGATGGATAAGTTCCAGCAGATGCCTCAGTGGAATCCGGACAAAGAGGACGAGGAAGAGGACGCGAGGCAGGACGAGGAGGCCGCCTCGCAGATCGAGGATGGCGCCCCGCGACGTGAACGGAGCGAGACACCGGCCGCAAATGGCCGGAACTCGAGCGAGGACAGAAGGGTCGAGAGTGAGCAGGATGCTGAAGGTGATGAGGAGGATTAGACTGTCGTCCCCGAGAGAGGAAAAATTTCAGGACGTCCCAGCGATAGACTTAAGTGCAGGTGATGCTCACAGATCTAGCACTAGCGCAAAGAAAATTCAATTCTTTCATGGATTTACCATCATGACTTGGTCCCTGAGATTGGCCTTCTGCCGCAGCTTTCCATGGATTTATCCAGGTAGCGCAAGATTTGGCAGTGAACCATCTGATTGCCAATCGAGCTTGGTAGCGCTGGTAAGCAAGCTATTCTGCCCAAGCGCTGGACTACTGGCTGACCGATTAGAATTTTTAACATCATAACCAAAGCAAGGCGACGGGGATACGATTGCCAACGTGTTTTCAGTTGTGGTGAGAAGTGATTGAGCCATAGCTGAGATGGATTCTTCCAGGTTTACGAAGCATCACGTGGAACCTTCCTCATCATACCTCTTGACAGTGCGCCTCTGCAGTCACAGTCGTGCAATATGCAGAAGCTGGTGGCGTATGCCCTTCCATGTCGCCACGAACAGTGTTTTGGATGTCTTGCGAGGGCTTCTCGAGCAACGCGCCATCAGTCTCTCTGCTTCTAGCTCCTTCCTTCTTGAGAGCCCAGAATCCCAACACTGAATTTGCAACATCACATACGGCCGCACGTGACTGCTGGAGAGGGCTGAACGGTCTGCCAGTATTGAGGCTTCTCCTAACACAAACAATTTACCTGTTTTCCTCCGGGCGATTTTAAAAAATTGTTTAGAAAGAGTCTTCCAAAATCATAGAAAGCCTGCCAGATTCGGCATGATTTTATATCACAGAAGGAGCCCCACATTAGCTGCCTGTCAGAAGAGCGGGCCTTCCACATCTGTCAGAGGACCCCTGCTTCCGTGATCCAGGGTAGCAGCTCAATCACTTTGCAGCCTTATTCAGAACAATCCGTGATTGCATATCCATCTACTCAGAGAGAGAAAAAATTACCTGAAACCAGTATGAGGCTCGTCTCTGGGGGTCTTGTTGGGCATTTGAACTTGTAACCTTTATTTGACCATCCTCAGCCAGACCAGGCGAATTTCAACATCAGGAAACTGCAAGGAAGCCGCACCCAACCAAGAGCAAAAGTGCTGGTTAGAGGTACGCTAGGTCTCTTATTAACCTCCTCACGCCACAGTAACAGCCTTACAAGCCTCCCACGCTCCTCTATATTTTTGATCTCAGAGATTTTCTGGTGACCAGAGAAGACCACAGCTGTGCAAGGCTGTCATGAGCCCACAAAGCTCACAGGGGGGCTTGGATTTTCTCTAGGCGTGTTACTAACTAGTCGTTCAGCAAGACCAGGCCTCAGCCTGCTTGTACTGTTGGCGACACACACACACACTCTCTCTCTCTCTCTCTCTCTCTCTCCAGCCCAGGATCCCAGAGCCCCGCCCCGTCTCTATCTCGAAGCTCGAGCTAGCAGATTCAGAATCAGTAAATACGATTAGGGGGGGTAGCAGCTTTCCCCTCCTTCTTGTGGGGCATTTCCCTAACCTCTCTGAATTAGATCACGACCTCAGCAGTCGTGGTCATTCTTCAAAAACAGTCGCCATTACCAGTTCCTCTGTCCATCTGCCACAGCCCTCCAGAGACGAGACTAAGGACAGACTCAACATCCAAAATTTTCAAACAGAGTCTGTTACGATGGCGCCCCCTCTTGATGACTACACCATCCAAATGAGGAACCTGCACAAGAGATACAATCTGTCTCCTGAGATCATGGCCCTCTTTCGAAAGATGGGTGACCATCACCATGGGCATGAGGATCCCGATGCCCTTGGCAGGCTGATGAGGATGTCTTTGAACGCAAGGAAGACCTGCACAGACACCATCTCTCATCTTGCCAAGGCCATGCAAAAGAAGTGTGACCAGAGCACCATTTCTGAGTGCACCGAGCTTATCCAGGGATGCACAGAGATGCTGTCCTTGGCAAGTAAGTTGACCTTGTTGTCATTGTCAGCCTTTCTGCTTCGTTTCTCTAGCTTCAAACACACGCGAATCGAGTGCCAGTCGTCCGCAGCAGGAGGAGGTCTACCAGACCCAGCCTCCATTGTGTCTCCCCATCCAACACTAACAATGGCTTTCATGGCAGACGAGGTCATCATCGATACTCGGTTCCCTTTGATGAAGCTCCCGCTCGAGGTCCGTCGCCGAATCTACCTGGAGTACTTTTCCAACCTTTTCCGCTGCCATGAAGACAAACACGTCATCATCTGCCGACACGATGTCTCGAAATGCCGTTGCGTGCGGCATGGGGATAACTCGTCATTTGCCATCGATCTACAGCTTGCGCGTGTCTCCAGGGCACTCCGAGATGAAGTTCTGGCATGCTGGTACGAGACCCAGATGTTCTATGTCAGCTGCGGCTGTGAACTGAGTAAGCCAGGACATCTATGATTCCGTCAACACGCAGAGACTGACGCATAGTATAGAAGAGCTTCTTACTAAGAACGCAAGCCTGTACAACAACATCAGATTCCTCAAACTCCACTGGATCGGCCCGCAATCCGCTGCGGCTTTCAAGCTCCTGGCGGACGTACCCAAGCTTAAGAGCCTTGTCATCGTCGTCTCAAAGAGCACGACCAATATCTTGTCTGCGCGTGAGAGTGAAATGCAAAAGTACTTTGCCCACAGATTCCAGGCGCGACTGACTGACGCCCTCGGTTTCGAGGAGCTAGCCGCCTTGCGTGGCCTGACCCAGATCAATGTCGTCCACATTGACAAGTCCCAGACTCACCGGCGTACAAACGAGGAGCGCTCCGGCCTAGAGGCATACCTAAAAGACAAGATGCAGGCAGAATCATGAGAACACACAAGTGACAGAACTCGGCTGAACTCTCAGGAGATGCTGGCATGCTGGCATGGAAAGAGAGAAAAAAAGAGAAATGAGAAAAGAGAAAAGGAAAGCGAAAAGAAGGAAAGAAAGAGAAAAAAGGAGACGGGATGGTAATTACTACCTTCGGCGGGAAAGAAGAAGAACAAACGTTGCATGAAATGCAACAAGCAAGACAACACGTGAGTCCAACTTGGCCCAGAGCCTCCCACACAAGCGCTGACAGATGCACAGTACCAGGAAAGGGCCCTCAATAATCCGAGGATCAGACATTTTTTGGGCGAGGCAAGGACATGGCGAATCCTTCAGCTCTCACGGGATTTGTTCACCGAATTAGAATTGTTGTGCATAGCCGTGAAACATGAATCCCAGGGACCGTGGATGAAATAGGGATCTGTGTACATCGTGTTGAGCCAGATACGACCATGCGGGCTCCTTTTCGAGGTCGAGGGGATCGTGTGTTCAGCCCGAAAGGGACCATAGCTGAGATAGCGGCAGTAGTGTCGCAACAGAATAATTACGAGATCTCCCACAAGGCCTGAAGGCAGGCAGAGGAAGCCTCGTACTCAAAGAACATTGCGGAAACAGAGAAATGTCTCTTGCTCTTGTCTTGTATACCACGAGATGTCCGTGAAGAAATATCGTGGATATCCTACTCAAGATCGGCAGGGAAAGAGAGGCTGCTGACCGAGTCCGGCAGAAGACGACGGGATGAGATGATAGAAGGAAGAACTTGGGCCCTTTTTTTTTTTTTGTTTTTTTGGCCTGCCAAGTGTGTGCGAGCGACAGGAGTCTGTCATGGACGAGTCTTCCTTGCAGCCGGTGGAAGCAAGCAAGCACCTTGGGAGACCAAATCCTCGAGAAGGACCGTACGCATAGGAACACTGAATTGAATCATACGTGGGCCTGGACGTCCATCCTACGGCATACACGCTGTTGAGTGTGTAGACGGAGAAGAAGCGCCTGGCTTGAGCATCAGGTGCGATGACGGCGTTTCATCTCCAGGAGCCATAAGAGCATGGGAATTACCTTCTCAATGGGCCGACCCCTTTTCTTTTCTTTTTTTTTCCCTTTGACAATGCTAAAGCCTGGGATTCATCACATCTGTACCAATGTGTGGCTCCAAGTTGGAGGGTGAGTGAGGCCTTTGGGTGCCACCTTCTGGGGCCAATGCGAGAAGGTCACCTGTACAAAGTAGGTGGAAAGATGAGGTGAAGTTGTTTTCTAGGAGAAATTTGTGTGCAGAGCCGCAGTGAAAGGATTTAGTGCACAAAGTGCTGTGGAGTGGAGCCCCGAAGCTCTGCTGCTGTGCGGGTGAAGACCAACTCGAGCGTAAATTCAGCCGAGCTCGGTGCCGAGGGTTGTCTCCCACGCATAATCATCATCATCTGCGCGTCAACCCCTCATCAAAGTTCACCTCCTTCAGATCCCCAGTGTCTTCTGTTGTGACATCATTGACTGCTCTGGTAATATAGTAGTAGCTGTTCCATATAAAGAGATATCCTGTGTTTTCCCAGTAGTCATAAGGCAACTTGAATCTCAAGGTTCTCAACCCATCAATGTTTCCTAGGTGACAAACAGACAGCTTCAAAAATGCTATCCAAGATTAAGCTCTACACAGCTGGCACGCCCAACGGGCAGAAGATCAGCATTGCTCTTGAGGAGCTTGGCCTCGAGTACGAGGTACACAAGATAGATATCTCCAAGAATGTCCAGAAGGAGCCCTGGTTCCTGAAGATTAATCGTGCGTACCAGCGGTCCTCTTACCTCGTCCTCCTACTCCTCCACCACCACCTCCGCCACTTTCTCCTCCTCGCCGCAGACAAAAGAGAAAACTGACATTGCCCCCCTCCTCCCCCTTTCTCCCCAATAACCAGCCAACGGCCGCATCCCAGCCATCGTAGACGAGTCCTCCTCCCCGCCCCAGCGCGTCTTCGAGGGCGGCGCCATCCTGCAGTACCTCACGGCGCGCTACGACCAGGACCACAAGCTCTCGTTCCCCCACGACACGGCCGAGTACTGGGAGACCATCTCGTGGGTGACGTGGATGCAGAGCGGCATCGGGCCGATGCAGGGGCAGGCGAACCACTTTTACCGGTACGCGCCCGAGAGGATCGATTATGCTGTCGCGCGTTACCAGACGGAGACGAGGCGGCTGTATCAGGTTCTGGAGGACAGGCTTTCCCAGGAGGCTGGGGAAAAGGAGGAGAAGGATGGTGGTGATGGTGGTAGTAGAGGAGTGTGGCTTGTGGGTGGGAAGTATACGATCGCGGATTTGGCCTGTTTCTCTTGGGTTGAGTGGTGAGTCGGTCTTTGCCTTGGTTCTACCTCTGGACGACCGCTCTCTCGATGGGTTGCACCAGATGTGCCATTCCTCTGAGGTATAGATATGTGGGATTTGCGATGCAATGCTGACGAGCGCAAACAGGCACCGCTGGGCAGGAGTGGAGATCAACAGTTTCCCTCACATTCAAAAGTGGAAGGATGAGATAGAGAAGAGACCAGCGACGGAGAAGGGTCTGAATGTGCCTGGCAAGTTTGAGCTCAGGGAGGCGATGAAGACGAAAGAGGGGGAGGAGGACTATGCAAGACACCACTCGAATTGGGTCATGCAGGGCCAGAAGGCAGAACAAGAAAAGCACAAGTAAACGAGTATTCTTTCCGAAACGGTACACGGCAATCCATAGTATTTAAATTGTTGCAGGAGATCTCAAATAATTCTATCTCCTTCTTCAAGCCACTATGTTCCTGTTTTCCCGCCCAACGCCATCGCTATGCGAAATCATTGTTCCCGGCTCGTAAATCATAAAAAAAATCATCTAGAAGAGCAAGAAGAAAGGGGGAAAAAGACAAGATCCCACAGGCCAACCATCCTCATCACAGCGCGTACGAACAGCCTATTGCAGCCGCCGCCAGGCCCAATCTCGACACCACACCATCCGTCATCATCGCCGCCGCAAGGAACGTCACCAACGCCGCCGACCCTGCACCGCTCGTCCGACTTGAGAGGGTGTGCCCCGCCCCGCTGCTGCTCACACTCGCAACACTGCTCGTCCTGCCTGTCGGCGTAATGCCGTTGATCAAATCGGCGGTGTCTATGGCGGGCCCTTCGCTGTAGAAGTCGACCAGGGCAAATACGGGCGGGGTGCCCCACTCGTCGGCACAGCTGTAGGCCTCGTAGGCCAGACCGCCGGCCAGGGTGGTGTTGTCGCTGTTGGTGACGCTGATGGCGCCGACATTGGGCAGCATGGCGCTGGCGGTGATGGAGATGTAGAGGAAGTGGTTCATCAGGGGCAGGTAGCCGGCGGAGATGGCGGAGCTGGCCGAGGAGAGGGTCGTGGGTCGGTCGAGGCTGCAGTTGAACTCGGTGTACTGAGTATTCTCGTAGGCGGTCTCGAAGACGTAGTCCCACTCGTTCAGCAAGTACGGGTACGTGGTGGAGGCGTTGATGGCGGCAATGAAGGTGACGAGGCGCGTGCCGTCATCGATCATGGTCTGCAGCGTGGGCCAGTCCGTCGTCGCCGAAGAGGTCGAGGGCGTGTACCCGTACGTGGAAATGTTGGACGAGGCGAAGACCTCGCCGAAGGCCGAGACGTCGAGGTCATCCGAGTTGACAAGGAGGAGGGTCACGACCTCGTTCGGGTTGTTGTCCATCCAGTACTTGACCTTCTGGAGCCAGCTCTCGAGGGAGCCCGCGTCCAGGAGCGAGCACACCGTGTGGCAGAGCTCCAGGGTGCCGCTCGAGTTATGCACCTGTACCGACAGCAGCCTGATGCCCGCCGAGAGCGCTACCGTCGCGTTGAAGTACTGGTTGCCCGCTATCGAGTTGCCCGTGCTCGCGTCCCGCACAAAAGCGCTGTCGTGGGCGCCCATGTGCGTAACGTTGTTGTATTTTCGAGAGCATAGGTCTGGTGAGTTGTTGCAGGCCACACTCGAGTTTGATGTCGTCGAGGTCGAGGTGGCTGCTGACCCTGTTGCTGTTGTGGAAGAAGATATCCAGTAGCTAGATGCTGATGAGGTTGCCGCCCAGCTGTTTGTGTCTGCTGTTGTCGTTGTCGTCGACACACCCCCGTAGCCTCCTGAGCCTGAGTCCGAACCTGAGCCTGAGCTACCAGTCCCTGCTCCCATACCCGAGTT
Organism: Cryphonectria japonica; assembly: GCA_014851275.1. Classification (NCBI taxonomy): domain Eukaryota; kingdom Fungi; phylum Ascomycota; class Sordariomycetes; order Diaporthales; family Cryphonectriaceae; genus Cryphonectria; species Cryphonectria japonica. The sequence continues at coordinate 113,354 of JACWTT010000029.1, read as the reverse complement.
GCCTGATGAACCTCCAGACATGCCTTGCCCGCCTGAGCCTTGTGGTATTGCTTGGACCACCGCTGTCAAGGACAGGGCGGTGGTCAATAATGAAGCCAGAGAAAGCATTGTGTGAAGTGGAGTTGTAATACAGCGAGTGTGAGATGTGTTTAATATTAAAGAGCCTCTTGCAGAGACGAGAGTATATCCAGATACTGTGGTGGATTATATCTTGGGGTATCGCTTGAATTGGAAGGCAGTCGGGACGAACTGACAATGACACGAAAGGGAAGGAAGGTATACGGCTCTATTTACATAGATACACTTGTATCTTTGCCATCTTCAACATATCAGGGGCACTGAGCCGCAGCCAGAAGGGTCCGGTGAAAGAGTGGATAGCCCTGTTGTGGTTCGACATGGCGGGAGGCGCAGTGCAGGGCAGCGTCATGCCTTCCGTCTCTTTTGAAACGAGCCCCAACCAACTTGGTCTCTGGTCTGGTTTTTTTTTCCTTCTGGTTTTTTTCTTCTTGGTTGTCAAGTGAAGAGATTTCCCCCAATAGCCCAGCTGAACGGGGAACTTCAGTGGGAATACAACACACGATGCTGGCAGTCACAATGAGGCACAGCCGGGCTGTCCCCCCATCCTCGAGTCCGGACCAGCCGCCCTCTGAAGGTGTCTCCATACAGCAGACGTGACAAATAATTTGGAAAAGTCTTGAAGAGTAGTGACATCAGTTTACGAAGAGATCTTCGCACACCAACAAATCCTCCATCCTGTAGCCAGCCATCCAACACGAGTGGTTGGCTGGAGGAACAAGGTGACAATTGTTGAGGCTGGTAGGAGGGCTGGTAAAAGTGGTGTGTGTGTGTGTTGTCTTGCCGATCGCTGGCGGCCGTTCAACGCCCCTCAGAACGGGGAGTGGCTGAACATGGCCACGCGGCTCTGCGTAAGCCCTCCCATGACATACACACTGTGCATTTGTGGACTATTGGCTCGTATTTTATACAGTATGCATAATCAGACGAGACTGTATATACATGGATCATAGCATTCTAAGCCAAACACGACATTTGATTTTGGACTCTGTACATTACAGGCCAGCCCTGTCGTGGCGGTCTTTATTTTTGGCAACGAACCCGTGTTCCTTGAACGCAAGACACAATGCTGGTTCTCTGCGAAGCTGGGGAGAACAAAGAAAATAACAAAAAGTCGCTTCATGGACAGGGTTTTCAACACCATGGCTGTTGTCTGCCTGCAAAGTTTCCTTTTCCAGAATCGGTGTCCTACAATTTCGAGCCGCAGGAAGGAAAGAGGCCTGCAGTCGTCGTCGTTATATACATACTGCAGTATTTCTCTCTCGGAGCACAGACTAGGGGACCCTGCCAGACATCAGATCTCATCGCCGGGAGGTGGGTTTGGTCATGGGCAGTTCCGAGGCGAAGCTGCACCGGAGTCTCTCGGTCCCTCGGTCTGCTTCGGAGTACAGGCCAATTTGTACAGTCGAGACGAGCCTCGAGCCAGAAATGGCAGTCCGCGGTGAAACATCGTTGGCGAGAGGCGTCACTATGTAGGGCACAGGAATTGTTCAAAGGGTATCAATGAGTGCTATCTCAAAGCCATATCCGCTGACCTTCTTCAGAGAACTACCTGGTCTTCTTCCGTGCCTTGAACGTCCGGAGGGGATCTGACTTGCGGCCGCCCGCCTTCTTGCCCTTACTCTTGAAGAACTTGGACCGTCGGTTCTTGTGATCTCCCGTCTTCCTGAGCGGAACAAAGCCGACCTGGTCTGCTGTGAGGGCTTTTCGGCCCTCCTTGGGTAGGAGATAATCGGGAACGTGCTTGGCTCGGAGGTGAGGCTGTGTCCGTGCCGCCCGAAGCTCGCCGTCGTGCCGCAGGTGATCCATATCTGCTGGGTTCTCCTCAAAATGGCGCTTGAGGCGCTCGCTCTTGAGGAGCTCCTGTCTCAGCTCCCTCGTCCGTGCCTCTCTGATGCTGCTCTTGGTCACCGCACGTAGGGCGTCGTTCATCCTGTATCTGAAGTTCTCGACCTGCTTCATGTCGAAGACATACGGCTTCACCTCCTTCCCTCGCTTTTGCTGCTGGCGGATCACCTTGGCGAGCGTTTTCTCGTCATGTTCGGCGGTCTCGACCGAAGTTGGCACATGCTTGCGGAACTGATCCTTGGGCACCACAAACGATAAAGCCATGCCCCTCTGGCCAGCTCGTGCTGTGCGGCCAATCCGATGTGTGTATGACTTGGAGGAAGTAGGGAGGTCGAAATTAATGACGGCTGACACGTGTTGGAAATCAATCCCTCGGGACACTCCGAACTCGAGCCTGTCTCGCTTGGACGTCTTGCGTTGCTTCTTCTTTGGCCGACCGGCTTCCTTCTCGTCGTTAACTGCCTTCTCATTCTTCTGCACGTCCTCTGATGGCTGATCTTCGTCCCCAATCACTTCACTTTCGTCTGAGCATATTATGATGTCGTATACCTGAAGACGCCTGGTTAGCGACTACCAACAATGCGAACAGTGTGGCAGGATTCTGGAAGATCAAAAGCGACATACGTTTTTGTTGAACTGTTCGACCACGTGCAACCTCGAGTTGACTGGCAGTTCCGAGTTCAAAATTGCAGCCCGAATACCAAACTGCTCAAAGTAGAGCCGCAATCGGTAACAACGGTCCACATCTGCCACAAATATAATGCCTATGTAAAAATCACATCAGCACACATCGTCTAGAAGAGGACCTGATCGGGGTCGCGAGATCTTGTCCAACGCACATTTGCCCTTGATTAACTGAAGCTTGAAGATCACGTAGGCCAGCAGAAATTTCTCGTCTTCCCCACACCTGTAATCCAGTTAGTTTTGTCAAGTATCTGCAGAGCTTGGAAAGATAATCGTACTTGACAAAGTATTGCGAAACACCTTCCCCTTCAGCATCCGGTTCCTCGAGGTCCAGTACAGTCGGGTCTCGACAGAACAAGCCTTGTACCGTGTTCACATCCGTGGTGAGGGTCGCGGACATGAGAACAGTCTGGAGCCCTTTCGGAATCGATCTAGCAACATTCTGAAGATCTTCGTCATAGCCGTAGGAAAGCACCAGGTCGGCCTCGTCGAGGACCAGGTGTGTCAGATCCTCCACGGAGAGCGCCCCGTTGCTAATATTTTGCCACGCTCTTGCCGGTGTAGATATAACAATGTCGGGGCCGTTCGAGAGGATGGATCGCTGGACAGCCTCGGTCACCTGGTCAGTGAGCTTTACGGCCTGCAGGTCCTTGGCGCAGAAGGCGGAGAATTGTTCGACGTTCCTTAGAACCTGGTCGGCAAGTTCGCGAGTCGGGACTAGAATCAGCGCCGCAGTGAATGAAGTAGAGCTGGCCTGCATCAAGGTTAGAAATGGCGATGGAGTTCCGAATCACACAAGCGGGCTGGACTCTTGGAAGGAAGGAAATGTGAGAGGCAAGATCGTACCTGTTTTCGCTTCAGGATGCTGTGCAGGACGGGTAAGAGGTAGGCCGCGGTCTTGCCAGAGCCAGTCTTTGCCTTGGCCAGTACATCTTGTCCATTGAGAGCCAGAGGTATAACTTTGGATTGAACAAGAGTAGGCGTCTGGTACTGCTGATTGGCAATGGCTTGCAGCAATCGCGGGTCGAGCCCAAGATCCGAGAATGCTGGGCTTTCTATGGTGTTGTCTTCTCCTGACGCACCAGACTGAGCTGGGTCTTCAGGCTCGTTTCTCTCGTTTAGCTTGCGCTTCATCTTGTCGGTAGGATGTTGAGCTTCACCGGGTTTCCCAAGCTCGATATTTGAGAATGAGAGTCGCCAACACTCTGCAAATGGATTATGGCAATACACGCCAAGAACTGAGGCGGCAAGTAATTTTTTCTTGCCTGCCCGCGTTGTAGTGGAGTTATGTCTTATCGATAACGAGCGCCTGGCATGAGTATGTTGCTAGTCGCCTTTGCTTACTCCCAGATGTATTGAGGTGTGAGCCCCCAAGAATTTTCGCAAGTTTTCACCAAAATCAGATCCGGAAATTTTATCTGATATTTCGAGAGATTATTCCGCTCTAAATGTTCTTTACAAGAAACTCAAATACACACATATATACTCTATATTGTTGTGGTGACCACTATGGGGGTCCGCAGGGCAAACAACGAGTGAAAGTCAGGTCGTCGCACAGTTATAAGAGTACTACCCCCTTTAGCTTTTTTCGTTAGATAGAGAATAGCATTAGACTTCTTCACTTATACAATTTGAAGCTGTCTGGGCAGATTTAAGGTGGAATTCTCAACCGGATCTCATGTCGTCTTGACCTTGTTTCGCCATTGTTTTCTCTACACGGGCACGCCTGGATCGACAGGGCTCTTGCCCATTGCTCAGGCGCCAGTCCTCCTCGTGCAACTGCGCCCGAGTTCTGTTTCAATGCTTAAAGCGTAAGCTTCATCTTATAAACTTTCTCTTCCTTCTTTTCTACCTTTCTTTCTTTTCTCCTTCTCCTTCCGTAGCAAAGTTGAGGACTTTGAGGTTGAAATTCGGAAAGGTTGCGACAGACTTTGGAAGAATTTAAATCTGGGAGTACTACGAACGCAGTACTTTGGTACCTTCATGCCGGCTCGCTCTGTACCATAGTGCCTCCAGGCACTGCAGAATGTGCCAGGGTGCAGATGATCAATCCCTGTGTTGTAAGCCCCCAGATCCACGAGCATATGCACCCCATCTTAGTGCCTGGTCGACCCGAAGAGCCTCAAATCGAGCATACGACGTTTACTCTTGACTTTTGCTCTTCCTTTTTCCCTTTTCGTTCCTCCCCGTCGTCAAATCTTGGCGCTGAAAGCCCTCCGGACGAGCTTTCCCTGTCCAAAGACATCGAATCTCAAAAGTTGACGTATGTGCCGTGTAAATCGGAACTTGCGACCTTGCTTGTCAAGGTTCGCAAAGCCCCATTTATCGACTAATTGGCAACGAAGATCTGTACAAATAGATGCATTAGCCTTCACTGATAAAGTTGAGGCATTTTCAGGCAGTTCCGAGGCTCTTTATTGTGTAAAGACATTACGAAGTAATCAGACCTTGTGTCCACTTGCGATGCTAATGACTATGCGGTATTTCATTCGGCTTCGGCTGGTGGCTCCCGCCCCCCTCCCCCCCCAAACGGAAAAATCTACAACCGCTTGGCGAAAGCGAGCAATTTGAAATTATGGTCACGAAATTGGCCAATTCAAGGTAGATACCACCATGATCCAGTGGCGACAGACCTCGGAACAGGTCTCGTTGCGCCTGGCAGGCGACGACGTTTTTGGAGCGCCTCTCCTATCGCTGCTGAGATATATAACTCACGGGGTATCAGTCTGCAGCCCCTGACGGAACACCCAGTGTCCAATCACAGTCATTTGTGTCTGGACGCACAGCGTTTCTCGAACCCACTTTCGTATTGCGCTTGGACAATTGGACAGGTGCACATAACAACAGCGTCGCGAATTTCCTCAGAGGCGGGAAGGGAAGCGTCTCATCTCGGCAAGCCCCCAGACCCGGTCGAGACGACGGAGCAGTCTCGTCATGGTCGAGATCTCCCCTCGATGACTCGGGAGGAGCACAAAACGTGGACCTCCCAAAAAGTGGCCTTTAGATTGCCTCTGCTGCCCCCAAGAAGCAACAGGCTCCTGTCCCTGTTCACATCGGGAATAACAAAGGAGAAAGGAAAAGTTATGCTCGTTTCACGCCCACCCGTCACCGGCCAGGAATTGTCAATGCCACCCGAGTTGACCCATGCAGAAATGATTGGGCCTAGATCGGATGAAGACCGCGGATTCTCCGTGGTTCTTGTCACCAACTACACCCGTTTCAACCAAGACAGGCTTTCCCGAGTCAGCTCGCACGCGCTTCGAGACCCCTATTTTTCTGTCTCGTCTTTACTTGACGGCGCATCGTTTCTGCTTCTAGAATGTTTCCGACCAATAGGTGCCAGGGGAAGGGAAGAAAGATAGAGAGGGGAAAAAACAGGCTCAGGCTAGCAAATGCTTTCACAGATTTTTTCTAGCCACTGCCTTTTTTCCTTGGTCGTATCGCTTCTCACTGGTGTATCCAGTTGCCCCTGGGGCGGTCGCGAAGCCGCGGAGATTGAAACCTCAAAACCTGATAGTACCACAATATGCCTCTCACGTTAGCGAGAGCTTTTCCTTGAACAGCATGTCGGTGACATCGCGTGTCTGAACAAGCCACTCCGTCATCGCACAGGGCTTCTGTACCCCTCTTGGCTCTTACTGACCAAGTGCCAGCCAAGCCAAGTCTGCACGCACCACAATCTGTCAAAACAAGCAATCGCATCGCCAATAACCTACCGAAAAACGCTAGCCATGATTCGCTAGGTTTCGCATGGCTAGCATCTGGCGCCGAGAACTAATACGCCTTGGTGAACATTGAGATCAACTAGAGCTAGAGATGACAATACACCTGAAAGAGACGTTTTCTGCCACTACAATGTACACATGTACACTCGACGTCTCGGCGCCGAGTTGGTCGAGGAGGAGGAGTTCCAGCGCTTGTCGAGCAAGCGCTAAGCTTCCTCTTAAGAAAAGGGACTTCCCGGCAAAGGGGGTCAACTTGACTCGGAGGAGGCACTGAAAAATTTGAGCAACACTGAAGGAGATGTTGAAGTGAGCTCTCCGCATCGTGCGTGCCGAGACCAAACGCTCCGGCTATTGTCCGCCAGGAACAGACTCTGGGCTGAAACCCAGCGTCTTCGGCCACCCATGGAGGATCGGATAGGGCTCCACTCATCTGGATCACCTATCTCTGAAGACGAAACCTGTCAGCTCTCCTGTACTCGTCGGCAATGGTCCCCTGGCTTCTCCCACCGCTACCATCCTCGCCGTTGAGGCATTTTTTCCTGGGCCTGCGGCGTACCAGAGCCCTGTACGCGGTCATTGCGAGCCTCCCCCTGTCTTGCTTCCGCAGCTCAAGGATACCGGCCTCTGTCGAAACAGATCGGCTACACCCAGGAGCAGAGGTCCGATTGTGGATTATCTGCAGCTGCGTTACCCACAAGAGAGCCATTTCTTCGGCTGGGGAAAGGTGGAGGTGGGTCCATCCGAGGGTGCAGGTTCCTCCTCCGCGTCGTCTTCTGGAATTCCAAGCCGTGATAGACATCAGTCCCTTACAATGCCCAGAGGATCAGCAGCTGGTGCACAATCACAAAGGGCAGCATCGTCTTCATGGCATGTCTTGGAAAATGTACCAAGAGAAAGTTTATAGGGGAGTTATTTTTATCGATTCTTGGCTGCTCCCAATAGTATGTGTGGGTAGGCTGGACGGGGACGAGATAGGGCTACCGCCCACCAGGAAAGGTCCGTTTACAGGACTCCACGAAGAGGCTAGTATGGATGGATCGTCGAGGAGATGTGCCCCCTTGCCGAGGCCCGTGGGCCAGAATTGCGGCGGAGATCACTCCCACGGCCTAGCTACAAGCTGCGTTTGAGAATATGGATCGTGTTGGGGGACAGAAAACACCTCGTCGAGGTCGACCCGGGAGCACATATAAGGAACTGCCTCACCCACCAGAATCCCCCCTATTCCCAGCCGTTCATCTTGCCTCAGTCCTTGCTCCCTCTACTGTTCGGATCGTCCCCCTAACTTCTCCTGACATTTTTCCCTCTCCTCCTCCTCCTTCTTCCTATCCTCCCTCCGCCGTGCGGTCTTCCTCCTGCTCTGCTACTGTTACTACAGCTGGCCTGTAAAACCTTGGGTCCTTCATGGCACCCAACTTCAGGAAGATGAAGGCCTTCGGCAGGAAAGGTTCGACGTCGTCGTCATCGTCGACTCCCCGGCCAGTACCTCAGTACGACCAGGAGGACCTGGAATCTGGAAACTTCACTGAGGAAACTCAAAATGTGTACACCACTGCAGATGCCTCCATATCCACCAAGGCGGGTGGCAGCGGTTCCACTTCGGAGGAATACCGATCGTAAGTGTCTGCAGTGTTCTGCTCTACTATTTTCTGCCTTTTACTAACATCTATGAATTTAGTCTGGTTCAATATATCGACACCTATAGGGATCCTCACGCCGATATGGCTGAGGAAGAGGAGGTAGAGACGAAGAAGAAGCCATGGTGGAAGGGTGGTGGCGCAGCGGCTGGCAAGAAGACCTGTGACTTTGTCACCCCTGGAGACTGGCTCAACACCGATATCAAGGAGGGTCTCAACCCTGTCGAGGTGGAGAGAAGACGGAAGCAGAGCGGTTGGAACGAGCTGACGGCAGAGAAGGAGAACATGGTGAGTCCCCACAGTCGGGTGCGCCTCGAGACACAAAAAAGTCCTCATACTAACAAGCATTACAGTTTCTCAAGTTCGTTGGCTTCTTCCGCGGCCCCATCCTTTACGTGATGGAGGCGGCTGCCATTATCGCTTTTGGTCTTCGTGACTGGATCGACGCCGGTGTGATCATTGGTATCCTGCTGCTCAACGCCATTGTTGGTTGGTACCAGGAGAAGCAGGCTGCCGATGTCGTCGCCAGTCTGAAGGGAGACATCTCAATGAAGGCCCGTGTCGTTCGCGATGGTCGGGAAGAGGAAATCCGAGCCCGTGAACTTGTTCCTGGCGACATCGTGAGTAGATGAGCCCCCTGCAAACTCTAATTTTTGACTGGCGCTGACAATCACGTAGGTGATTATTGAGGAAGGCACCGTTGTACCTGCTGATGCACAACTGATCTGTGATTACGACGAGGGCATCGATGGCTTCAACCACTACAAGGTCAGTTTTTACCACGGTTGAGGAGTTGCAGTAAATAGATTGCTAATGATTTACTCTAAACAGGCTGAGCTCCACGCCCAAGACATGACTTCCCCTCGCGAGAAAGTGGAGGAAGACGATGATGAGGGTTCCCCTCACATCGGACACCCCATCGTTGCCATTGACCAATCTGCCATCACTGGCGAGTCTCTCGCTGTCGACAAGTACATGACTGACATCGTCTACTACACCACCGGTTGCAAGCGCGGCAAGGCCTACGGTATTGTCACCTCTGGTGCCCAGGCGTCCTTCGTCGGCAAGACTGCATCTCTCGTCCAGGGTGCTCAGGACCAGGGTCACTTCAAGGCTATCATGAACTCGATCGGAACTGCGCTCCTGGTTCTCGTCGTCCTCTTCACCCTCGCCGCCTGGATTGGAGGTTTCTACCGCAACCTGAACATTGTTGGCTCTCCCGATGACTCCAACAACCTGCTCCACTACCTCCTCATCCTCCTCATCATTGGTGTTCCTGTTGGTCTGCCCGTTGTCACGACCACGACTCTCGCCGTCGGTGCTGCCTACCTTGCCCAGGAGAAGGCCATCGTGCAGAAGCTTACTGCCATCGAGTCTCTTGCTGGCGTCGATATCCTCTGCTCCGACAAGACCGGTACCCTGACCGCCAACCAGCTCTCGGTTCGCGAGCCCTTCCTGATGGAGGGTGTCGATGTCAACTGGATGATGGCCGTCGCTGCTCTCGCCTCCAGCCACAACACCAAGGCTCTCGACCCTATCGACAAGATCACCATCCTCACCCTCAAGCGCTACCCCAAGGCCAAGGACATGATTTCCGAGGGCTGGACAACTGAGAAGTTCATGCCCTTCGACCCCGTCTCCAAGCGTATCACCTCTATCTGCACCTACAACGGCGTTAGATATGAATGCTGCAAGGGCGCTCCTAATGCTGTTCTCAAGACTTGCAATGTTTCCGCTGAGCAGTCTGCGCTCTTCAAGGAGAAGGCGACTGAGTTCGCCCGCCGTGGTTTCCGTTCTCTGGCTGTTGCTGTTCGCGAGGGCGATGGTGCCTGGCAGATGCTCGGCATGCTTTCTCTCTTCGACCCTCCTCGCTCTGATACCGCGCAGACCATCGCCGACGCGCAGACTCTCGGTCTGCAGGTGAAGATGCTGACTGGTGATGCCATCGCTATCGCCAAGGAGACCTGCCGCATGCTGGCCCTCGGAACCAAGGTTTACAACTCGGACAAGCTGCTGCACAGCGACATGGCTGGCAACTCTATCTACGACCTTTGCGAGCGGGCTGATGGTTTCGCCGAAGTGTTCCCTGAGCACAAGTACAAGGTCGTGGAGATGCTCCAGCAGCGTGGCCATTTGACGTGAGTAGTAGTGAAACCCCCTTGCGCTGATTGTGCCTTGCCCGGTCCAAACATTCTTGCTAACATTGACTTCTCCTTAGTGCCATGACTGGTGACGGTGTGAACGATGCTCCTTCCCTGAAGAAGTCGGACTGTGGAATTGCCGTCGAAGGTGCTACCGAGGCTGCCCAGGCCGCCGCAGACATCGTCTTCCTCGCCCCTGGTCTGTCTACCATCGTCTCTGCCATCAAGATCTCTCGCCAAATCTTCCAGCGTATGAAGGCGTATATCCAGTACCGTATTGCGCTCTGCCTGCACCTTGAACTCTACCTCGTCACCTCTATGATCGCTATCAACGAGACTATCCGTGTCGACCTGATCGTCTTCCTGGCTCTCTTTGCTGATCTTGCCACTATCGCCGTCGCCTATGACAATGCTCACTTTGAGCGCCGCCCCGTTGAGTGGCAGCTGCCCAAGATTTGGATCATCTCTGTTGTGCTCGGCACCATGCTGGCGGCGGGCACCTGGATTCTTCGCGGCACTCTCTGGCTCAACAACGGTGGCGTGATTCAGAACTACGGCAGCGTACAGGGCATCCTGTTCCTGGAGGTGTCCCTCACGGAGAACTGGCTGATCTTTGTTACCCGTGGCTTCGAGACGTACCCGTCCTTCCAGCTTGTGGCGGCCATCTTTGGCGTCGACGTGCTGGCGACGCTGTTCTGCGTGTTTGGCTGGTTCACGGGCGGCGCGGAGACCAAGACCATCCCGGCCACGCTGTCGTCTGCGCTCTCCTCCAACGGCCGCACCGACATCGTGACCGTCGTGGTTGTGTGGTGCTACTCCATCGCTGTGGTCATCGTCATCGCCATCGTGTACTTTGTCATGACGGGCTGGACGACTCTTGACAACCTCGGCCGCAAGAAGAGGTCCAAGACCGACACCCTGATGGAGAACATCATCACGCAGCTCGGCAAGGTGTCGATTGAGCACGAGAAGGATGACAAGGGCGCCAACAGGTTTTACCTGGCGCAGAAGATCATCACCGAGGAGGAAGATTGATTGTTTTTGAAGTAACAACAACAAAACCCCTCGAAGGAAAGGGGAACACATGGTGATACCCAAAGATGAACAGGAAAGAAATAACAAGAGAAAAAAAAAAGATATACAGGAGGTGTCAATCTACCAGAAGGGAAGATGTATAATCGTGCCCTTTAGCTATTAATTTTTCTGAACACCTCGCGTTCTATACTATGACCGAGGAAGGCTATCTCGGTACTAATGGAGTCTGGTGGCCAGCGCTCGACGCGAAGACTGCTACTTCTTTATAGAAGGGGGTTTGGGCAAGGCATTTTCTCGGTAGATGGCATCAATAGAAATTCATAAAGTTCAATCATTGTTCGTATCCAGTTGTCGTGTGAAGTCTGACAAACCGCGATGGCAACAGTGTTTGTGGCAGGCCGTAGTGACGCCGCATGGATTGCTTGCTGATCACCAGCCACGCCGGTGAGGCGCATTAAGCTCGAGACTATTGCATCTTGGGGCGTAAGGAATATCGTGGCTGGTCTGGCTGGGAGCTTACACACAAGGTGCTGCGGGGAAGAAGCTGAAGGAGAGGAATGAGAGTTTCAATCTCCAACAAAGTAGGTAGGGGACGGATGTTTCATAGTATATACAGTGTGGTGATGGAGACGACGCTGTTGAAGATAGGGATAGCTGTGTTGGCTGCAGTGGAACAAGGCATCGGTTTTTTGGCAGCCTGCATAGTCTGTGCTACTGTGTCTGCTGCAGCGTTGCGTTGCGTTGGGTTCTTGATGGATCCAAGCAGGTGGATCCAGTTCCAAAAGATGTACTATGAATGCACGTCCTAAGGGATACCGCTGAGACAAGATTACTACCACTGTACCAAATAAACAATCATCTTGTTACCTGTGCGCGCTGGGCAGTTGTCAATTCCCATCGCCCTCCGTCACACCATGGAGAAATTCGAAGGCTGGTGTTGCAGGTGACCTGCAGGAAGCGGGCCATCCTTCCTACAGGATTGGCTGGAGAGGGAGCAACAACAAGTGCCTGCAGCTCGGCAACTCCATCGCAGTCCCCACTCGGGTGTGGGATAGGGAACCTACTCAGAACATGGGTTGCATGGGTTTGCACGGCCATGGGGCCATGGCCATGGTTTCTAGAATTCTCCTCATACCAGCCACCGGGTTTTTATTTTATTTTGATAAGGTTGGGATGGTCCTGGGCTCTTAATCATCCTATTGGGCCGGCCGTCCAAACAAGAGAGACCTTGAGTTTAAAATCGTCATCCCCTTTGGGCCTTGATACATTCAAGAGGGGATAATGCACAGTAAACCAGTTACTGAGATATCAAGTGTGCTAACCACAGTTAAGGGGGCTTAAGGTGCTGTACGTAGGTCGAACTAAGCTTGAGCTGCACCTTGCCGCTGCTTTTGGGCGCTGCTGCTGCTACTGCTACTGCTACGGCTACGGGTGCTACGGTGCCAGCTGTGCTCAGCCAGACTTTCTCTGCCCCGCGGATTTTTAGAGCCCAAAAAAAGAAACCAAATGAAAGTGGGTCGCTGGGGTAACGCCCGCCTTGTGTTTACCGCTGTCCGTCCCAGCTTACGGACTACCGCGTAGGTACACGCTGCCAGGGGTGTCCCCCCAGCCACCAATCGCGATCCCTGTTTGACCACCACTCTCCCCCCCCCCCCACCCGCCGCTCGAATTCGATCCTCATCGTCGCGCCTTGCTGTCGCCCAGAACTGGGAGAGAGGACCAAGGATCCCTCTGTTGTGGTTTTTTCTCTTCTTCTCTTCTCCTCTCTACCTTGACAGAGAGAGAGGTGCAACCTGGGAAATAATCTGATCGAGCGTGATCTGGGAGAACAAGGGGTGCATCGCAAACTGCATCTTCCCTGATCAAGACTCCCTTGACCTTGATCTGGCATCCTCCACACAAGACCCATCCTTCCCGTTGTTGTCAGTCGTCACTCTCGTCACTACTCCGACCTTCACCTGTCTCTCTCTCTCTTTTGCTCTCTCTCCTCCTCTCTTCTCTCCACTCAAACAACCTTTGCCCAACTCTCTTTCTTTTTCCTGTTTCTGTTCGTGTCTGGCTTCACCTTCTTTACATTCTTGCTGGTTTGGGAGCATAACACAACTTCTCTCATCTCAAGGCCATCACCACAGAGTCAACATTGATCTCACAACATCCATCCTACGACATACCATTTCACCTGGGTTTTGCAGACAACGGGACTCGCCTTAGTCTTCTATTTCCTAAGAACTCCAACCTCCACCACTCTGCACTATTTTTTTTTGTCCTTTGGAAGCGCATCTTTTCCTCCAATCTCCTCACTCGTCTGCTGTCCACCATCGGGTCAACAACACGTCAAGTCTCAGACACCAGCCACCTTTTCCTACTCTGTGCTACCAACACCCTTGCGCATACTGCAGACCGCTTACCGAGGCTGCCACACCACCACACCACCACACCACCCGATCAACAGAACCAACCTCCATTATTTTCCTTCTTCGACCTTGCCAGAGGTGCATGTTGGAGTGAGGGTTAGAAGATCCCAGATTCATGGACTCGTCAGATCCTGTAAGTTCTTACTGCCCCAAGACCCCTCACCATCGAGCCATGTGTCGAAATGGCCTCATATGGCGGCTCTGGAATGCAGCGGCCTAACTTTCCTCAGGTACAGCCTTTGCGTCTAGCGAAGAATAGTCCTCCGTCTCCTGGGAAGATGTCGGGTGCCCCCTCGCGTCCCTTATCCGAAATTTCCCCAGCTGAGAAGCGACGAAACTCTCCCAGTTGGAAACAGACTGTCCAGGTAAGATGCCCGTCTCCTCTTCGCCACGCCTTGTCCAATCCCAATTGACATTGATTTTGCCCCATTACAGAAGATGAATACCGACTCCTCCCCGTTCCAAAGCTCGCCGCTGGAAGGGACCACATCTCCCCGCCTCTTCTGGCAGAATAAGAACAGCGAGAACAACCCCTTTGGCCGGGGCTCACCGTCCCCTACCCGCCGCGGGTCTATCGAGCGCCTCCAGAAAGCGTCGCGCGTCAAGAACAGCAACATCCTCGCTCTTGAGCAGAAGCAGGAGTACGATCCTACCAAGCCACCACAGGTCGAGCGACCGCTGTCGAAGGTACAAGGCAACGCGTTTGGCGGCACTGGTATCAGCGGATACCGCGACAACAAGGCATTCAGCCACGGGCGATCTGAGAGCCAGACCAGAATCCCGCAGTACAGCCTCAAGTCACCCCCTCCGCTCACCAAAACGCCTCCCTTGACCACCCGCAGTCCTCCACCAAACGGCCCACGACCGGCGAGCAGGGACCAGGCATCGCCCACCAAGTCATCCCTCGCACCGAGCCGCTTCAGGTCCAGTCTCGACCGAGAGAACGGCCACGACTCAGATGATGGATCCTACGACGAGCGTGAGCTTCCTTCAGGAAGAGCCCTCCACCGCCACGCCAAGAGCGTCACTTTTGATGTTGCACCTCCACAGGTGAATGAGTATGAGATGGTCACGCCCGATATCTCTTCTATCGGTGGCGACAGCTCTCGAGAGGGCAGCTATGACTCGGGAGAGGACGACGACGACGATCACTACATTATTGGCAGTGACGCCCACGAGGACAGCTTCGACGCCTCCCTCGAGGACGTTGCCAAGACGCCTGTCGTTCTGCCTGACGACTGGCGTCATGATCTGGACAACATGGCCAACGATGACTTTACGCAGAGCCTTACGCCGGAAGGCTTCCCAAGCTTTGCGCCTGGTGGGTTCCCTCAACAGGATCGCTCAGACTCTCGCAACTCGAATGGAGACCACAGGCCTCTCCCCCCTCTCCCGCCTCCTCCAGGCTTCAACAATGATCGGCGGAACTCGAACTCCTCCGCCGGTATGTCTGGGAGTGCTGAGCGGTCGATGGGGTCACAGCGGACCCTGCCGTCTCCACCTCCCGTCTCCACGCTGTCCAAGGCCGACCTCCAGAACATTGGAAACGGTAAGATGACGCTCGAGGAGCGGCTCAAGCTGATGATGCTGTCAGACGATGGCAAGTCAGCCGCGGAGCAGCAGCGCGAACGGCGACTGAGACGCGCTGGAGCCCGTGATCGCGCCGACAGCCAGCTCACGGAGCACGAGCCCGAGCATGAGCATGAACAAGAGGAAGAGCTAGATCATCTGCCTGAGCCCGAGCATGAACATGCGGCCGAGCATGAGCATCATGACGGTGAGGATGAGGCTGAGCATAAGCTGGCTGAGCTGGGGCCCGCGCTCGAGTTGCGCCATGACGACGCTGCCGGCGAAGAGGACGACACTCTTGGTGACTTGGGTGACTACCAGCTGCCACCGCACATCTCGCGCGAGTCGATTCTGCGGAGAGTGGACGGTAACAAGGGTCTGGAGAGGGAGTCTGACTACAACTTCTCTTCCCTCCCTAGCTCTCCGGAGCGCAATCCGCCTCTGGACCCTGACGTCCCCATCCCCAGCACCGAAGATGCCAGCATGGACGAGGAGGTTGAGTCCAGTGGGCATCTGGAAGAGGAAGAGGACTTCGGTGAAGATGATTCGATCATTGACCAGTACCCGCGATCTGAATCCGAAGGGGACGATTTCGACGATTCCGACTCGGAAGTCACCGACAAGAACTATGACTCCGATAGCAACTATTCTGGCCCAGGCCAGGAGCCACCAAGTCCTCAGGAAGAGAAGATCGATGAGGACGAGATCACCACTCCACGGGCCGCCTCTCCCGCACAGAACGCGGACTCTCGTGACACCATTGCGGAGCGCATGCTCCCAGATGCGCTTACCACCACCCAGAAGCACAACCCCTTCACTGACGATCTACAGCCCTTCATGCTTCCCAAGCCCACTGACGTTGAGGCTGAGGTCGACGATACTCACCAAATATCGCAGCGACCCTCCACGCCAGAGCACCCTACTTCGAAGCCCGAGTACGACGGAACTGGCTGGGGCGAGCCAGATGAGTATGATGACGAGCCTAGGACGCCAGATTCTGTCATTCACCGCCCCCTGCCAGAACCCGAGGAAGAGGAGGCGCGTGTCTCACCTACCATTCCTGAGACGGCAGCCACCATCAAGTCCGCTGCTGGCTCGAAATTGAAGACGCGACCTTCTGCCACGCCTGCTGACATCGAGACAATGCGAGAGCAGAGGCGCATCGTTAGCCGCGAGGTGCCTGGTATGCAGAACATGGCCGATCGTCATCAGACCCGGCTTCCGAACACCCTCGAGGGCAAGCAGCTACTGTCTCCCAATCCATCCTCGGAGGACTACATGCTGCGACATCCCAGCTTCAAGGCCAGGAGCCTCACGTTGGATTTTGATCTTGGTCTCAGTCTGGACGACGACTTCGAGCGGGTCATCGAGGCGCAAAAGGTGGCGTTCCAACAAGTTTCTTTTCACCAATTTTCTCAAACTACAGGCCAGACACTTTCTAGACAAGCGTCTAGAGTCAGGCTTGCGAAGAGGACAGTTCCCATTGCAGCTGATGCTAACATCACCCCACCCAAACAGCGAGGCTATCTGATGCGCCAGAATACCAAGGTCGTGACAGCCAGCGACAAAGATACCGATGATTTGCGTCCGGTGTCACGCTCTGCCGGCAATTCGCCCGTGAAGCAGCACCGCCCTCAGTCGTGGACGGTTGAGCCTTGGAATGGCCAGGTTAGGAAGAAGAGCCTCAAGAAGAGACCCGTCACCACGGGGCCCGTTCCACCAATGCCTGGTCGGGAGAGCAACACAATGGCCACTGTGGCTGAGGAAGAGGTCGCCGAGGACGCTGCGGGTGATGACAACGGCGAGCGAGGAAGACTGTTCGTCAAGGTCTTGGGTGTCAAGGACCTCGACCTGCCCATTCCCAAGAGTAAGCGCATCCTCCTTTCGAGTCCGAGTCTGTAAAATTGAGCTGACGTGACTTGTTATACAGACGAGCGCACTTGGTTCAGCCTGACCCTCGACAACGGCGTTCACTGTGTCACCACTGCGTGGCTCGAACTGGCGCGAAATGCGCCCATCGGTCAAGAATTTGAACTGGTCGTCCCGAACGACCTGGAATTCCAGCTGACCCTGAATGTCAAGCTCGAGCAGCCTCCCCCACAGAGGATTGTCCAGTCTCAGAGCTCCCCGCGCAAGGCCAAGACGTCAACCTTCAGCAGGGTATTCGCGTCTCCGAAGAAGCGCAAGGAGATGGAGCTGCGCCAGAAGGAAGAGGAAGAGCGACTTGCTCGGCAGCAGCGCGAGGCCCAGGCCCGCCAGATTGCGGCCAACCCTACCGCCTGGGATCTCCTGTCGCCCCTCGCCGCCGCCGACGGTAGCTTTGCTCGCGCCTACGTCTGTCTCAAGGAGCACGAGACGCGTTGCTTCGGCCGTCCCTATGTGGTCGATGTGGCCTGCTTCAACGAGTGGGCGACTGAGGAAGCCGGTTTCGCGTCGAGCGTCAAGAGCAAACGAAGTAGTAATTCGGTCCTTCGGAAGGCTCCGTATAAGATCGGCAAGCTCGAACTGCAACTGCTGTTCGTGCCAAGACCTAAGGGCTCTACGGATGAGGACATGCCCAAGAGCATGAACTCGTGCATCCGCGAGATGAAGGCTGCTGAGGAGCGACGATCCCGCAACTGGGAGGGTCACCTCAGCCAGCAAGGTGGTGATTGTCCGGTACGTACACACTATCAGTTCCCGTGAGGCCACGTCTCTTTTACTGACCTGTCGATTATAGTTCTGGCGCCGCCGCTACTTCAAGCTGGCTGGCACGAAGCTGACAGCCTACCATGAGGCCACGCGCCAGCCGCGTGCCACCATCAATCTGGCCAACGCGAAGCGTCTCATCGATGACCGCCGAGCTCTGACCGAAAAGGAGACCACCGGTAAGAACGGGAAGCGCCGGAAGTCAGCCTTTGGTGAAGAAGAGGAGGGGTATATGTTTGTCGAAGAGGGTTTCCGCATTCGATTCAACAATGGCGAAATAATCGACTTCTATGCCGACAGCGCATCGGACAAGGAGGGCTGGATGAAGGCCCTTTCGGATGTCATTGGTCGTGACAGCCTCGGACACGACGACGACACCTTTAGCGGCTCTCGCAACAAGGGCAAGTGGTGCGAGCTCGTCCTTAAGCGGGAGGACACGGTGCGCAAGCGTGCCGAGGGACGGCGGCCCAGCCACCATACTCGCACCAAGAGCAGCCTGGTCTGAGGTGTGATGGGATTGTCGCCTTTGTCTTCAGTCGACTGCGCTTGAGAAGATGACCGTCCAGGGAAACGACGTTTCTTGATGAATGCACACCGTTCCCGACACGCCCGGTCTTTGTTCTTGTTTCTATTTTTCGTGTTTCTGAGAGTATTGCGACTCCCTCATCTGCATTGTCTATTATTTGGTTGTATGGCACCACAACCCCGGGACCCAGCTCCCTATTCGTTTCGTGGCACTTATTTCTCTTTTCATTTGGTCTGACGGATCCTTGTGGCTCGGCTTCTCTTTTGGAGTAAAGCTGGTGTTTTGTTGCCAAAGCAGACCAAAATTATGGAGCGTGGTGTTGGATGACGGGAATGGAATGTGGTTGTGCATGAGGCACCTCGGAAGGAGTTCACGTTCATGGGCCATTGCGGTGGTGTTCAGGCCAATTGTGAGGATCAGCGGCGGATTTTACGGGACTTTTCTGTACTGGAGAACTGGAAACGTGGTCTGGTCCTCTATTTGTTTCTCGTTTGAAAGTTTGGGGAGAGGGGGGAGGAGCACATGTTTCAAGTCTCCTGCCTTGACTGGCGCTCATCATAAAGCCTTTCTAGGATAGTTGTTCCCATCAGAGCGAGACAAGCATGTAGCGATGACCCGGTCGAGGGCTGGAATACACTCCCTGATGGATTCTTACATTTCTTTCAATCTGTTCTACGTTTGTTTTGTCGTCTCGACCTGTTGGAAGTCGGTTCTCCCCATGGCCAAAGGGTTTTCATTCTCTCCCAAGCCGAATTCTCATTTATGACATGGACATAATCAACCTCTCTCAGAACCTCCCAATATCCCTTCCAAACATCCACGACACGAACCACTGCTAATGGGTCAGCAACGGCTCAAGCTGTTCAGACGTGTATATATACACACTCAACGAAAGAAGAAAAGAAGGAGAGAAAAAAACCCGCCGACTTACATATACTGGCACGAGCACCTTATTCCTCAGGCTCATGCTCCTGGTCAAGTACGCCGTCCTCCACAGCACCCAAGCGGCCCAGCCCGTCAAGCGGTCTGCGGAGCTCTGGTGGATGGCCTTCCAGTTTCCCAGGTAGGTCATGGTACCGAGGTTCTTAAACCGGAAGGGCTTGGCCGTTTCGCTCAGGGCCTCGCCGGCGGCTGGGTTGTGCTTGTTGAGGGTCCTAGCGAGGTGGGCTGCTTCTTGGGAGGCTACTTGGGCAGTCTTGGGGAGGTCTGGCTGGGAAGCTATGACGGCGCAGTCACCGATGACGAAGACGGAGGGGAGGAGCTTCTGCTGCTTCTGGGTGCCGGAGGAGGAAGCGGCGGAGGAGGAGCTGGCCAGGCGCGCACGGAACTGCTCGTCCACGATGATGCCCCCTGTTTTGGGGTCTTTCTCGAGGCGGTACTCGGACTGGTGGGTGGTCCCGTCACCGGCAAGGGTTTTCTGCACCAGCTTCTCCACGAGTGGATTCTGCATGAGCCCCGTGCTCCAGACGACGATACCTGCGCCAATCTCCTCCTCGCCGGCCTCTTTGATCCGCAGGCGGAGGCCACCCGTGTCCGGGTCTGGGGCGACGCTCTGAATGCTGTGGTTAGTGCGGACGGAGATGCCCTGACGGTGAAACAGGCGCATGGCATAGGAGGCGAGGGCCTGGTCGAACATGGGGAGGATCTTTGGGGAGATGTCGTAGACGGTGATCTGGACGTGGGGCATGAGGTTGGGGTAGATCTTGGAGAGGTCGTCGCGGACGAGGTCGTGCAGCTCGGCGGCGTACTCGATGCCTGTCGGGCCGCCTCCTACGATGGCGAAGTGGAGGAGTTTGCGGCGGGCTTCGTCGGCTGTTGAAGGAAACTCATTTAGAGGATTCTGGACGAAGATGGATGGGTGGATGAGGAACTTACTCATGGCGTGGCTGGTGCACTGCTCAAACAGCGAGAGGACGCGCGACCGGATCCTCCTCGCGTCGCCAATGTCCCTCAGAAAGTGTGCGTGCTGCCTAACGCCCTCGATGCCAAAGGTCTGGCTGTATGCTCCGACGGCGATCACCAACTTGTCATAGCTCAGGTCTGTGACGGGACCCTTGGGGATCGCAGCCTTCGCGCCTCCTTCACCATTCTCCTGGGCTTGAGGCGGCGAGGATCCCGATTGCAAAATGGCCCGGCTGGTGGACTGGTCATCTGCCACATTCTCCTCGACGCGCACGACCTTGCGTTCGAAATCGACGTCGTCCGCCCAGCCCTGGTAGAAACGGACGTTTTTGCCCAGACGGCGGACGGACTCGAGGGTGGTGCGGAACTCGAGGGTGCCGACGGCGGTGGAGGCGAGGAGCGGAGTGAAGACGAAGTAGGAACGGGGAGAGACTACAATTCTTTCGTATTTGGATGGGTCGAGATTGCGGGCGAAGGCGTATCCTGCCCAGCCTGGTGAAGAACAAGGGAGAAAAGAGAGACGGTGTGAGTGGGAGTTGTCTGTTGGCCAGGGATTTGGATGGAAAGAGCGAAGGCGCGTTTTAGCAGAGGGAAAGACTTACCGGACCCTAGAATCACGACTCTTTCTTTCTTGCCTGTTATTATAGGGTTATTCAAGTTAGCCAGTGTCATCGAGGGAGTTGATAAAGTGTGTCCTCTCGCGAAACTCTTTGCTCTTTCTCATTCGTATCCGTCCTCTTTTTCCCTTCGCCGTCCATCTTCTCCTCCTCAGGTGTGAGTTGCCACCACTCACCCATCGCCATCTTCCTGAGGACCCAAGTATTTCCATTTCCCTCTCTGACGTTTCCCCTTCATATATCCCATCATGAGATTACAGCTGGAAATTGCTTTTTTGCCTCGTCTCTTGAATTGTTTAGAATAAAAAATAGTCTCTCCAGCCCTTCATTCATCCCTCTCCAAATCACATTTATAACAGCGCCCAACGAAGAAAGAGAGATCACATACCATTCTTGTCAGATCGGAAACTCGAAAAATATCTGATTCTGGACACTGATAAGGTCGTTCGTGCAAGCGTGTTGGGATGCCTAAGAGCGAGTGCCATTCTTTGCAATTTACAATTAGAGTAGCAACTATTCACACAACAATCCGACGATACTTATGACTACTTTGTATTTATATATAAATTTACTACTTAAATGCTTATGAAATCAATCTGAAATGACTAGTGACTTATCGCCGGAGTGGCACTTGACCGCGAGTCCCGAGCGAGCGTCTGTTCGTGGGGACTGTCTTGTTCTTGTTTATTTTTTGCTCTCTCGCTCGGGCTGGAGCCGGGTGTCTTCGGAAGTTTGTCATTGGAGGCTGAGGATCCTTCGCCGGAATCGCTCGGGGACTACCTTGACATATGATTACTATTCTTAATAATTCTGGGTCCAGCAGGCCGGGACCACTCTTTGAAGTTTGATTTTTTCCAGATTCTGAAGATTGCATGGTTTGTCTTGTCCCATCTTACTCATTTGTTCTCTATTGTAGCGGGAATTTATCTCGGAGATGAGGCTTTGTTTTTATGTAAATATTTATTACAGTAGGCCATAAGGCTGAAGTTGCAGGGGCCCTGCAGGCTGTTTATCCACCCGAGGCTGGGATGACGTCGATGGATAGAGTCAACTATAATATTCATTTCATAGGGGAAAGGAAAAATGGACACAGAAATATGGACTCAGTCAATTGCAAATTCCTATTGTGAGAAGACGTCTCAGTGCCCCCAAGACATACGGCGTCCGTTGGCCTGTTTTGAAACTGGGTCCTTTTCATAGTATGTCGGAGGGCGATTTCCCACGTCTTCTTCCCCCTTCAGCACGGATTCAGATTCGCAACAACACTATCCGCCGTCTTAAACAGCGCAACCTCAGCATTCCTCCGACGCACAAGACCAGGAAGCACCCCATTGTCCCCATACACCCACTTTGGCAGCTCCTCTGCGGCCACCGTGTCCGGATCCTCACCCGCGTTCAGCTCCCGGATGAGCGTGGACGACCCGGCGGCCCCGCAGCCCTCGTTGTAGGCCCAGCTGACGAGGGCGCCGAACTGGTTGGTGTTGAGGTGGACAGTGGAGGCAAGGTCGTCGGAGATGCATTTACGGTATTCCTTTTTTTTTTATAGTTATTGTCAATTGTTAGAAAGAGAGCTCTTTTTTTTTTTGGAAAAGAAAAAGTTAATGTCAGGGGGAAAAACTCACAAGAAGGTCGTCTATCAGGAGCGCCCAGGCGTCGTCGACAGACAAGGGAATCGGGTAGTCCACATCAGAGCAGCTGGCGTCGCTGCAGAGATGTCCGATTCCGATGGTTGGGTGGCCGTCCGGATCACCGTCTGCATAAAGTAAGTACATATCGTGTCAGTCATCCCGAATATGAGATCTTTCTTCTTTCCTAGATCCATTGGTGTGGCAAACTCACAAGGACTGGGGTACAACCCTTCAAACTCGCGGATGAGAGCCAGGCTGGCCGTGTTCAGTAGGGGATACCCGCTGGAACATGTGCTGCCGTCGCCCTGGTACTCGGCCGGAACATCGTCATCGTCGACGCCACCGCCACCACCAGTCGAGCCTCCTCCTCCTCCAGAAGAACCACCTCCAGTACAGCACTGTATATTGCTCCCACCAGGACAATACCCCGGCGTAGAAGTGCCGCCACAAGCCCCCGTATCCACACACTCACCCCCGACCCCGCTCACACTACACGTCCCATACGTACAGCACTGGATCGAGCTGTCACCAGGGCAGAGGCCCGCGGTGGATGTCCCCCCTCCTGAAGAGCACGAGGACGTAGGCAGACACAGCCCTTCCAGGCCTGAGGACGCGAGGGCGCAGGACCCGTAGGTGCAGCACTGGATGTCTGCCGCGCCGGGACAGAAACCCGGTGTGGACGTGCCGCCGCCAGAGGCACAGGAGCTTGTGGAAAGGCAGATGCCGTCATGGCCTGTGGAGATGGTGCATGTTGTTGTGACTGCACGGGTGGGGGAGTTGGTGAGGCTTAGGAGGAAGGGGAGGAGGAAGGAGAGTGACGCTCTTTGCATGTTCGTCTTCTTTTCTTCTTTGCTGTCTTATTTGGTGTAGATATTTGGTTATTATTGATTGAGTACAAAGGATAACAATGATGGGCTGTCGTAGAAGAAAGTTTGCCTGGTGAGAAGAAGTCAACGATATGCCGCCGGGTCCTATTTATATCACTTTCTCTAAGTACCATTTAATATGTGTATACCTACGCGAAAGAAGATCTCTATAATGAAGCAAATATTAGGCCTCAACTCCCTGGCTCCGAAGGATTCAGTTTGTTTAATTACACCTCCAACTGAAGTAGTGCAAGTTAGTGGTATGCTTACCTGAACCAAAAAAGGTTCCTCCGTCTTCCTATACTCCATCGCAACGGCTGTTGCTGAAACTGACAAGATGGTCCGAAGGCTTGCAGTCGCGGATGCTTGGCATACTCAACCGCGAACCAGATGGGTGGCTCACGATCTATAGAACATCGAAAAGCAGCTTGGCGATTTGCGGCGGAGGGTCACAAGGTTATTGACCTTTCGGAGGCACGTGTTGTGTTGTTAATGTAAGACTTATTTTATTTTGATGAATAGGTTGCCTTCCTTCGGACTTCAATGTGTGCCTGTGTCTTGGCTTTTCTCGACAAATGCACGATCAGGTGCCGGAATGGATGGACTCGCTTATTCTGGCTGTTACCCTCCACCCCCAAGACTCCTTCCAACAAAGGTCTTCTTTTGTCTCGTTCTTACTGGAGCATAGAGTCCAGGCTCTCACCGAGCACCCCCTCGATCTTGACAATCCACCGGTGCGTCTCCCTGTCCACCACCTCGTCGTCATCATCCTGCAGTTCGCTGATGTACGGCAGCATCTCAGGCAGCATAGCCAGCCACTCCTCGCCAACCTTGTCTACAAGTGCCTGCTCGCACCTGACCACCGCCAGCCGCACGGCCGCCGTCTCGGACCGCAGGTGTTTCAGGAGGGTCGTGTTCAGCTCCTTCTGGTGCTCCTGCGAGTCTGCTGCGGCTGCGAGCTCAACCACGGCCGGAACCAGCTCCTCGGCCAGGTCCATGTGCGGTGCGTGCAAGAATTGCTCGACGAGCACAGGCCCGACTGCGCTGAAGTGCGATGGTGCCTGCCAAAAGTCGTCTTGATCGTGTTCGAAACTTTTCGTCAGGGTTTTCAGGACCCGCCTCCACAGCTCGCGCTGCTCAACATCCTTGGCCTTCGTGTCCTTGAGAATCTTGGCTGCCGGCTCCAGGAGATAAGAGGCGTAGCCCGTCACAATGGACTTGAGATTGTCGAAAAACCTATACAGGAACCCAAAGACGCTCTGCTGTCGCAATGTGGCGCCTAGGGTGTCCGCCTTGGGCAGCCCAGAGCAAGCCCACTCGATGAGCTGGGAAAAGACTGGTCGGAAGGCTGCGTCGTTCAGCTTGTAGACCATCTTTAGAGCCACGTCAAAGATGGCTTCCTCCAGCTCGGCCACTTTGGTCATGTTCGCACGTTCCAAGGCGTGCTCCCGGCGCCGAAGGTCGAAGGTGCCGAACAAGATGGCTGCGAGAGACGAGACGTTCTTACCGACGGATGCCTTCGAGTGCTTGTCGATAGTCAGGCCCAGCACATTGATAAACTCCTGAATAGCCTGCAGTTTGTTAGTTGTCATCCTAGGTCTAAAGAACAAGGTGGGCAGCACTTACGGCGTAGCCAGCATCCATTGCAGAAGTCCAGTTCTTCTGCAATGCTGCGAAAAACACCTTGGCATCCACCTGCTTCGCAAGAAAGTGCAAACATTGTGTCCTGTTTTCGTGGTCCTCGTCTGCCAGTGGTGCCTCAGCCGACTTGTTTGAGATGGCCAGAAGCTGGTCCAGATAGGACCCAGAGAACATATATGGCAGATGTTGAGCCAATGCAGTCAGCAGAGAGTAGCAAGCGTTGTGCAGCTCGGTATCAGAGTCCACGCCGTTGAGCGAGTCTTGCAAGTACGCCAAGGTTTGCGGGATAGCAGTAGGCAGGATTGGGGTGATGCCGTCCTGCAACACATCAACCAAAGAGGCGAGGCAGAGCAGCGCCATGATGCGCAGGCGCCGGTCTCCTTGTCCGAGACATTGCTTGCCAGCAATGGTGGCAGCAGCCGCGGCCACAGCCTCCACATCTTTCTTGCCATACTTCTCAGAGATCTTGTCGACACAGGTGACCGCGGTGTGTTTGTAGAGCATATCATCGGAGTCACGAATGACAGCAGTGAGCTGTGGTAAGAACGCCAAGAGGGCAGTCCTTGACTGCACATCAGATTGCCCCTCGCTGTCCACGCGCGCCTCAAGTGCGCGGAGGACTTTCTGCCGCAGGATGACGTTCGGTCGATCCAGGAGCGTCTCAACCGACTTGATGAACTCGCTGACGGACAGAAGGTTCAACAAGTTGGACAGGGCATCTCCGCAGCGTGCGTGCAGTGTCTTCCGCGACTTGACAGTGTCTGCTACCGTGAGGATATCCTCTAGTAACTGGGCATAGAGTTCTCGGATCTTGGCCGTTTCCGAGTCGTCACGCTCAGCTAGCTTCCTAATCTCCCTCTTGAGAGATCGGTTCGCAAGAATGTGCGGCAGCAGCGTAAGTTGCTTGAGAGCGGTCTTGTTGACCTCCTCCTCGCCCTCCTTTTTGCCGAAAAGGGTTGCAGACAGGTTCGGCTTGGGCTTGAACATATCTGCCACAAGGTCCAAGAACCTGACCAAAGTCTGAAGTTGGGTCTCCACGTTGAAGTGATTGATGAGGTCGGCAGTGAAAGTCAGAACATTATCCGACGTCCCGTACTTGTCGACGAACATCGCCACCAACGCGAAAAGGAAATCCTGGGGTCCGAGGTTCTCCACCAGCGAGATGAAGAGGCCTTGCCTCCTATGGGATGGAATGTGCTCATAAGCGATGACGAAACTTGCAAGAAGCTCTGAGGCGCTGGCCACGATGTGTTTTCGGCCCTTTCGGAAGGTCTCGATCAGCGGCGGTATCACCTCTCGGATGGTCTGATTGATGACATGCGCCGAGTAGTCATCGCTCTGTCGCAAGACTGAGCTACCCATGAAGGTGAAAATGGGCATGACGCTGTGCAGAACAACGTCTGGGGCTGTCTTTGCCAGGCTGGCAACGAGGAGCAGGGCCGAATTCTGCACAGCAGGACTCGAAGACTTCTGTATGCATGAGACCAGGACGTCGCCATGACCGACAGATGTGTCGATCTTGAGGTTCCTGTCGTTCCGGTATGTCGGCATCATAGCAAGCAAGCTGCCAAGGACCAGATTCTGAAGATAGCCAAGCTCGGAACCCACGAGTGTCCTAAACGTCTGAAGTTCACTAAGCACCATGAACAAGCTCTGCAGGAGCTCGGGATGCTCGGCTGGGTGAGACGACTCCACGAGCTGCAAAACCAAGGTGATCTTCCGCAGCGCTGCAGCAAGCTCCGGGGAGTTCTGGACCTCGGCCACACGGTGATGGTCGGACGAGCTGGTCCGTCTGCGCTTGCTAGCAGGTGGCTCTGCGGCCAGCTGAGCAACGTCTTGGAGGGCCGCGAGGAAGGTAAGCAGGATGTCTGTCGTCAAAGGTACGTTCCGCAAGAGATCTGTCGCTTCTTCCGAGACGGTTCCCTGCGTCTGTGACAATTCAAGCATTTTTTGAGCAACGTCATGTTTTGCCCGGTCCTTCATGGAGGGCCACATCGTCCGTATCCTGGTAAAGGCAGCGCTCACCAGGCCAGTACGGTCCTGTGCTGTCTTACTCTGAATGATGTCAAAGAGGCAGTCGAGTCCGGTAGTGTCGTTGGCTACCACGACGTCCACAAAAGCAGAATCGATCTTGATTTCGTCTAAGCCCTCCTTGGCGGCCAGACTGCTGGCATCGGTGTGGGCAAGCGCTGACCACCATCGTAGCAAGGGCAGAAGCAGTTGGGTCCTCGACGTGCTCGAAACCTTTTGTACCTGGTTCAAGGCCTTCAAGAGCCTCAGCTTGAGGTTCAGGAGAGGGGATTCGACGACATGCGCTGCCAAGAAAGCGAAAATGGATGCTCTGGTACTAGATGAGATGTGGCCCTTTTTCGATGTCTCCTTTTCTGTCGAGGATTTGCTCGAGCTCTCAAGCGCCTCTTTGAGCACCGCAAGAATGTGATCGTCATGCATGATTGCCTCCTCCAACGCGGGCACAATGACGACCTCGAGCAACGTGCGATCGGCTTCGGGTGTCAACCATTTCAAGCCCTGTGCCTTCTTGTACAGGCCTTGAGAACCCCATGGTGTTCCGTTCTTCTTTCGTGACCCTGAATCGCTCGTGTTTGATTGCAGCACCGCAAGCAATTCACTTGCCGCACGGCGGACCTTCTTGGCTGGATCAGCCAAGGCAGCAATGCAATAAGGTTGAAGTGCTTGGAAGTCAAGCTTTGCACAGTCCGGCTCCTGAAGTCGGTTCTTGGCCATCTCCAGAGCTCGCGCTCGAGCGAGGATCGGGTAGGGACCGAGCCAAATGCGCATGTAGAACGAGAAGTAGAAACAGTCTGCGGGCGCAGTGTCACGCTCTAGTATGGACACTTCATCCAGTTTCATGAGATCTGTTTTGTCGGATGCCGCCGTGATGAAGAGCTGGCAGAGTTCGTCAAATATAGGATCAGAGTCGCTTGCGAGACAAGTCCGAGCTGGCGGCTTCTTATGCTTCGACAATCGGCTGAGCCCAGAGTCCAAATCCAGTTCCTCAGCCAGGGCAGCTGCGGCTTCATCATCCACGGGCTTGTCAATTCCCTCCGCCTGCTTGATTGCCTTCTTGGGTCGAATAGAAGCTCCCAGCCTCAACTCCAGGTCGTCGATATCGAATTCGGCCTCCTCGACGACTTTTCGGAAGAATTCGCCTGATTCGTCTGGAGCCTGCGAGAGTGCCACAATGGCCAATCCCAACTGTCGCCGGGCCTGACCATCTTCATCGACTTCATCGGTGATCTTGACACCAGCTATCAAGAGCGACCTGAACATAATAGACGCTTGCTTCTCGCTGAGTATTTGCGTCGCCAGGACTGTCTTGATCAGGGGAAGGCCGCGCGCATCGCCTCTTTTGGTAAGGCGCTCGATAAGCGCGAGTGCCAGACCATTAGCCAGCTTATCAATTCGATGTTCCTTGTGTACATCAAGAAGCAAGTGCTCCAGGTCCTGGACCTTGATGAGCGACTTGGCCACTTTCCAGGACAGCTGTTTGGCAGATCTATACTGGGCCAGGATGGAAAGGCAGACCAGACCAGGCCGGACGGTCTCGCCCGTCCAGCCGAGAACCAGTTGATGCATGAAATCCAGTAGCACAGCATCGTCCAGGTCCCCCTTCGCGGCATAGACCGAAATGACCATATATGTGGCGACTTGGAGCCCTGGGACCTTCTTCATCATCAAGGCTTCTCCCAGTATGGGCAGCAGCTTCTGCAAAAGATCCTGATCATTGTCCCTCTGAATGGTCTTTCGGCCTGACCTCATGTGATCCAGCATGCCATTGACAGCCTCCGTCATAATTCCGCCCCAAAATGAGAGGAGACCGGGATAGTGTTGCTGGGCTTGGCATGATTCCAGCGTCCATGTTGATATCGTGGACAGCAGATCAAAGTGATGTATCGCTTGTTGAACGATGGTTGCCCGAGGCGGCGAAGTCAAGGACCGTATATATGGGTCGAGGAATCTGTACTGGTGCGGGATCTTGGTCGGAAGAATGGACATGAGCGTCACGAAAGCGGGCGCGGCGTGATATGGGAGGAAAGCCGTGATCAGAGACGCTGTGCTGTACTCATGGATTCTAGTAGAGGGTCAGATCAACGCTCTGGTTACATGGACAATTGTATTGTACCGACCTGAATCTTCTTATAAGCCACTCCACAGCCCTGATAGCCGGCATCAGCCTGAGTTTTGCCCCTACCAACCGCAGAAATGTGTCGACCCTCTTATCTAACTCGGCGTTCTCGGCGGCGGTCATCTGGGTGCGGTCTTCCTCTTGGCTCTGCTCGCTGAAGAGTGTTTCGCCATACGGCGCAAAGCGCGCGTCCAGATGGCACAAATCATCGAAGCCTTCGCGACATATTGTGTAGACGGTCTGGAAGCTCTGGCCTGCGGCGACCTTGGGCTCAAAAATCAACGACTTGGCGTGCGCTGCCTTTTGCGCCTTGACGTTGAGGGTACTTTTAGAATTAGCAGCGATCTGCGCCAACTGCGCAGCAAGAGATGATGGTGCCATGACGCTTCAGTGCACCCTTCACCAGCGTCGCAGGGCGAGATGGGATATTGTGGGTGAAAATAGGCAGCCAGGCGCACGGTGTAGACGATGTCATCAACAATTGATCAAATCGTCCCCAGCCTGGTCAGTGTGGTGGTGGGTTGGCGACGCGATTTCTCCAAATAAACCCCTGAATTTTTCTGCACTGCGACCAGGGAATATTTCTCCCAGGCGCGCCCCGCTACCCAATCGATAAGCCTCCTGATAAGCCTGTCCCACTTGTCTTCAGTGGAAAAAAGTTCCTGGGCGCATGTGTGCTGCTCTAAACATTTGCGAACTGCCTTAAGCCAGGCGACGGGCTCACAACTTCTTTCTTCTTTCTTGACTCCAACGACACAGGAAGTGTTTTAGATCAATCTCCCTGTTCCCAGCACCCCTCTTGGTAGTATTCGAGTTTCTGAAAACCGACATCCATCCCTCTATAATTTCAGCATCTCGGCCTTAGAGTATGGCGACACGACCTTCAAAAAAGAGGCGACTGAGCCCACCTCAGTCCGAGAACGGCGTTTCGGATGTCAAAGTACAAAAGGCCTTTTTCAAGAGCGCTGCGAGCTGGAACTTGGAACAAGACTACGAATCACGACCGAGAAAAGGCAAGAAGAAGGACAAGGAGAGCAATAAGCTGCCCATCAAGACTGCCGACGGTCGCTTGCAACAGGTTCAAAACACCTTCAACGACGCTGCCTCCGTCGAGAGCGATGGGGATTGGCTGGACGGAGACGAAGACGATGCAGCAGGGTCAGAGCCCGAGCCGGAGAAGGTCGAGGCTGCGCCGACGCTGTCAGAGCGCGAGCAGATTCTGAAAGCGAAGGAAGAGCTGGCCAAGATTGGCTCGCAACTGAGCGAAGACCCCGAAGAACATCCTGGCGCATTCAAGAATCTGGCAAAGATAGGGCACTCGCGCATTCCTGCAGTACAGAAGCTCTGTCTGGTGACGCAATTGGCAGTCTACAAGGACGTCATTCCCGGTTACAGGATACGACCGAGCTCAGAAGATCCTGCCGGCCAGAAGCTTTCCAAGGAGGTCAAGAAGGTGCGGACGTACGAGCATGCGCTCGTCACAGGCTACCAAGTATACCTGAAAGACCTGGCGAGGTACGCGAAGCTGAAGGGCTCCGAGGACAGCCATGGTCTCTCCAAGGTTGCCATCACCTGTGCTTGTACTTTGATCAAGGCAGTTCCGCACTTCAACTTCCGGACCGACCTTCTGAAAATACTGGTGAGCAAGCTGAGCTCGCGGAGGGTAGACGAGTCCTTCAACAAGTGCCTAAGGTCTCTCGAGACGCTTTTCAAAGAGGATGAAGAAGGGAGGCCGTCTATGGAAGCCGTATCTCTCCTCAGCAAGATGATGAAGGCAAAGAAGTATCAAGTTCACGAGACGGTGCTCAATCTTTTCCTCTATCTCAGGCTACTGTCTGAATACTCCGGCAAAGCCTCCAAGGATGGAGTAGACGGACCGGATGGAGCAAACAGCACATCGCTCAAGAAGCAGAAGAAGGAATTCCGCACAAAGCGTGAGCGGAAAGCTATGCAGGAAGAGAAAGCTCTAGCGAAAGAGATGGCACAAGCGGATGCCCTGGTCAGTCACGAGGAACGAGACCGCATGCAGTCAGAGACCTTGAAGCTGGTATTCGCCACATACTTCCGCGCGCTCAAGGAGAGACTGCCACATCTCATGGGCGCTGTGCTGGAGGGGCTGGCCAAGTACGCTCACCTCATCAACCAGGACTTCTTCGGAGATCTGCTCGAAGCGCTTAAGGATCTCATCCGCTACAGTGAAGAGGACGCTGCTGCAGCGGAAGAGACAGAAGACGCCGAGAACGAGGAGGAGGAAGAGGACTCGACAGTCCGCAACACAACCAGAGAGGCATTGCTCTGCACAGTCACTGCCTTCGCCCTCCTGGCCGGACAAGACGCCCACAACGCACGAGCAGACCTGCACTTGGACTTGTCATACTTCACGACACATCTCTTCCAGAGCCTTCTCCCGTTGGCCACCAATGCGAACCTGGAGCTCGGAGCCAAGTCATTGCATCTTCCGGACCCAGACAATCCCCAGTCGGCTGTTAACAAGGCGAACAAGGTCAACATCCAAACCATGACCGTGCTTCTTGTCAGATGTCTGACTGCAGTCCTGTTACCGCCCTGGAACATCCGCTCGGTTCCTCCTCTGCGACTGGCAGCGTTCACCAAGCAGCTGATGACTATCGCATTGCAGATGCCAGAGAAGTCGTGCCAGGCCATGCTGGCCCTCATCAATGACGTGAGCCACACGCATGGCAAGAAGATTGCGGCACTCTGGAACTCGGAGGAGAGGAAGGACGATGGGACTTTTAACCCGTTCAGTGAGTCTGTGGAGGGAAGCAACCCATTTGCCACAACCATCTGGGAGGGTGAGCTGCTACGCAGACACTATAGCCCCAAGGTTCGCGAGGGCCAAAAACTTCTGGACAAGAGCCTCCGGTCGCTGTAAGATATCTAGCTTTGAGTCACCCTAGGGAGTGATCCTTATTGTCGAAAGAATCTAGCAATTACCATTGATATCTAATCCCAACCCCTTATCAAAAGCGGAACATGAAAACCTCTACCTGGAATCCACTCACATGGTATCAGCTCATAAACAGAAAACTTGGCAAGATTGTATATTCGAGATTTTGACCTTGTTGCTCTGGCTTGAGACTTGAATAAACTATTCATGGCGAGAATTGAACTGGATACGAACGAGTCTCGCGCCACTGTGCGCTGGCTGGCCTGAACACCTTCACACAACCTCTTCTTAGGTGATTTTTATATTGAATCGAGACCTGTTCATGCTGGAGCCTGAACAAGACAGCAAGAATATCCCGACCTGGTCACCATGTCCATCCCATCAATTTTGTCATTCACTAACTTCCTCGGGTAGCAGACAATTGTCATAATTTCCCACGACAACATGCCATGTCTGTGGACATATCACTGCGTCTGATATTTTACTAACCTGTCATGCTGGGCCAATGCTGGTTCTATCTCGTTCGATAGCGTTTTGACAAGTCTCATAGTCTGGCAGTATTCACCGCCCACGCCATGACTTGGTAGTGGCTCCTCGCGGTGACCAACGGGCTAAGTACCCAGATACAGCTTTGGACCTTAAGCACAAGTCGCAAAACACATTGAAGCTAACGGAACGACCTAGTTGCTGTGCCCACTGCAGCTACAGCAGCCAGTCGCGTCTAATATAGACAGACAACGTCAAGCGAGGACCCTACATAACGTACAATAAGCAGTTCAGTGCTGAAAGCTCGAGGCCGGCGAGCGCACGCACGGACGAGGCGAGAGTGTGCTTTCTATCAAGCACGTTGCCGATATTCGATCAGGCTCTAGTGACGGGCAAAGGAAGAGAGAAAGAAGGGAAGCAAAGATCTGAGCTGCGCTTCGTCCCGCTGGTGGGGTACCTTGTAGGTAACTGCTGGCCATGTGCTATGCTGTGGTGCGTGGTGCGCTTGGACATCGCGCGCGAACAGACTGGCTTGTTACAGAGGTTGGGATAGTTGTTTTATTTTCGGAGTGTGTGTACTTTGTATAGATTTGGATTCGGCTGGTTCGATTCACTGGCTAGCATTCAGAGTATCAATGACTGTATATACAGTCAATGCCATCCAGTGTCTATATTCAGCCCAACAAAAGCAAATAAAATTAATGATGCTATTCCGGTGTAATGGAAGACTTGCGAGATCGAGAGGACCGTGAGCAGAAATATAAACTTCTCTCATCCCTCATATCACATCGAGATGTCCTCAAGCCATGGATACATGGACGAAGGATCGCAACGCACTTCAGCTACCGACTCGATGATGATCTTGAATCATGTTGACTCCAACGAATCTTTTTCGTCTATGAGAAGGTATACGAGTAACTGACACCGGATGCGATCAGAAATCACTGCAAGCTTCACTGCTGGCCTCCATCCTCGTCGGATCGTGGACGTAGCCGGTGTTATCAAGTCAGTAAGAGAAATCACCATGCTGCAACCGACACATCAGCCTAGATTCACGCAATAAAACTCTCTACATACCACGTCAAGTCTCCTGTGAAATCCCTTTGGATGCATTGTGCCTCAAGTCAGACCCTCGGAGAGAGAAAAAGAAATTCCAAAAAGTAAATTCACAACCAGCCCAGACCACGTCCAGCCCCGTTTCACGCTCAGCAAGGGCCAATCCCAAGCTCATGTCGCCCAAGCGCCACCGAATCACTCGGAGGTTAAAGATGCGATGCAATGCAATGGTCTCTTCCGATCATCTGATATCGGGGGGGAAAGGATGAGGGCGGCAAGGGCGCCCAGTCGGAGCAACCTCGCCGTTCCCGAAGAAACTGACTGACTCCATCTTGCCACGAAGGTGGCCAGCTAACAACATCAGCATTGACAAGGCTGAGGCCATTGCCGCCAGCTGCATGCAAGGCTTTTCCATGCAGCCCAGCATGTACAGCATAGGGAATGCCCATGCTGGCGTCCACCGCCAGCACCACGATGACGACTCGGTCTTCATTCTCCCGAAAGTATCATGCTCTACTTTTGCCAATAGAGATCGACAGTGTCCCATGAAGCCGTAGACACCTTCTGGCAGTCATGCAAGTATGCTGGTGGCGATCCGTGTACTGGGTTAGCCTCTAACCTGTCTGCTTGTACTGTCAGCCCTGTCAATTCGAACAGGCTGCCATGCATAGCCATCGCACTCGGTCATACAAGCACGGGCTACCAAGTGACATAATCGACAATCCAACCCCTCCCCAAGCTTGGTCTGCCCTGTACCCTGACTGCATCACGGACCAGCAGCTGGGGCAGCTCTGGCAAACCCTACCGAGGCCTGGAACTTCCCAGGCCCTCCCCGACATCCCAGGCCACGACTGGAAAGTGAGAGGTTTTTTCTTCCCTTCTTCCTGTTCCTCTTCTTTTACCCCCACGTTCCTTTGCTCCCCGCGGTCTATCTGCGAGTCTGCCTAGAAGATTCGGGGCGAGAATAGCGTGAACAGCTGCTTGTGTGGATCCGATGAGCGCCATGGTAAGGGACGGGCATGTTCTCCACCAGTCTCGGCCCAAGTGAGTTTCAGAAAAAGTCGATCTTTCGACGCCCGCCCGCACACTCACGGACTGGAGTCCCTAGAACCCTGCGCAAGGGAGGGGTCCATCCGGCAGCGCTCCCCGTGACTGTGTCCGGGTTGCCTTCCGATGTGTCCTGGGGTTCTGCTGTTGATGTCACTAGATCCTCACTGAAGACGAGATTTGAGAGTCATCCTGTGTACGACCAGAGGGAGTGCGCAGTGTGCTGATGGGGAAGTGCCTCCTCAGCTGTCGGTATGTTGTGTAATTCTTGAAGGTAGAGATGTCCTTTTGTCTCCGTAGGTGCCGCAGGGCCGAGACAGAGCACACTGCTGGCCTGAAGTTGAACTACGGCGACTTAAAGAGAGAAAAACAAGGAATGGAGCGAGAAACTAAAGAACCATGGTTGCCTTGAAAGCAATCTTGCATGTACATGCCTTTGGCCACCTGCGCTCGTTCAGAGGAGAGGAGAAGAGCAAAGAGTCCAACCCACCTCTTGACAGTACTTTGAAGCCTACAGGGCTTGTACAAGCCTGCAAGAAGAAGAAGAAAAAATCCGGTCAGAATCCGTGTAAAGGCATCATCAGATGGATGAATGGGGAATGATGGAACTGCAGTTCGCACACAAAAAGGACCTTGCCCACACACACGCTTTGGCCAAACTCTCGGGCTCCTTGTAAGGCGAGCTTTGGGCTGGAAGACAACCCGGGTCTTCCAAGATATCCTGCGCTTGCAGATTCTATCTTGCAAATCACCTAAACACTCAAAGCCTGTGGGTGTTGGATGATCCGGGCCTCCAAGTTGAGTTTCGGCATCTGATATGCGCCCAAGCCTTTGGGTATTGATACAATGACTCGCGGCCTCCGTCTAGTCTCCAGTCAGTACATCGTTATATTTAGCAATATGTTTCAATGCAACCAAGACACCGTCGGCCGTAGTACCATAATAGTCACTGCGGCAGCGTCTCTCCACGACACGGCCAGCAGCCCACACGTGTCAATGACTGTGAATTTTAGAGACTCCGGGACTGGCAAACAGGATCGGGGCAACACCAGGACCAACTCTTTAGCCTCAACCAGCGAGGTACGAAGGCGATGAGCGAAGCAAGATCGGTGGGCCGTCGATCCCATTCGCCGCACTCGTCAACAGCGGCTCTTGGCCAGGTCGAGGAATGAGCGTTATGTGGAGCCTTGGACCGTGACGCTGCCATGGTGATCACTCGGGATGTTCTTCTTCAGCAGGGATGGCAGGGTGATGCCAGTTGGCTGGCCTGGAGACGCCACCCTCTGACACCCTGTCCACGCGCGAGTACGTGGCACCAAAGTGCTCCTTCAAGAGCTCGGCAAGTGACCTGGACAGCCTTGTTGGAGGAAAAAGATCCTCGCAAAAGTGGCGTCGTACTGGGAAGTCGCGCGAACAAAGGCTGCGAGGTGCCTCCTGGTGTTTCATATACCTGACATGGTGGGGGAATCTTTGTCCGCTACCACCCTCCTCCACGGTGCTTTATCTTGATACCGCCTCATGCTTTTTGCAGTACTATGTATTGCTGCAGGAGGTCTTCCGACCCTGGAAGAGATCCTCCCTCCCTCTCTCTCTCTACCTGGTGGATATCATCTGAATCTCCAAGTCAGTCATGAATATCCACAGTGGCGGGTAGGAGAAGGAGAGGGACTTCTCTTGGCGGCAAGTACCGGTGGCTGAGACTTTTGATAGGTCACAGTGGAGCGATCCACGAGCCCCGATGGTGCATACGAACAAGTACCACTCAGACAAAGTACATAGTACTGTGTAGTAGCAGTAGTAGTAGTAGTAAAAGTAGACAAAAAATGTAGTATAACACGAGCCTGGACTTGAAGGATTCTCGTCCGCCCCGCCATTTAGGCAGACTGGGGTTGGTGTCCAGTTCATGCAAGATTCAGGCACACCAATAGGAGGCTGCATGCGCTCGGATGCTCAAGCGAGTACAATGGTAATCCCCCATGGCGACCATGGCGTCCGTAATTCGCCGGGATCCCAGGCCAGAACTTTTTATGTGGCTTGCCCAAAAGTCTGGGAGAGGTGGATGTCATTGTTTCAAGAGACTTGATACCAGATCAACATACACTATAGTACCTAGCCCTTGCGTTTCAGGACTCGGCGGGAAGAACCCGTATGGGAAGCAACCCAACTTCTTTTGAGGATAGCAGACTGTGGTTGATGATGGTGTTCTTCTCGTATCACCGGCGAGGTGTCCATAGGCGAGACGTTTCCTGGTACTCCGGCTGGGGGTCCTGGATCCATCTCAAACGTGAGGGTAAGAATACGCGTGGATGTTTCTCCCTCTCTCTCAAACACACGCTCTCTTTTCTACTTATCAGCAAGCCTTCCGTTCTAGTGTGATGTTTCGTGACTCGAGGACGAGGGGCGCAACAGTCAGCCGTGCCATTGGTATATTGTTTCGAAGTCTTGATATTAAGCTCCGTGATTGGGAGATCCCCTTTTGGGTCTGCCAGATGTGCCCGTCCAAGGCTGGCGCGGCTGCTGACCAGCGCCTCGACCAAAAGGGGGCACAAGCGAAGCCACGAGAACCAGGTATGGCAGGAGTCCGAAGCCTACATAAGCTTGAAAAAGGAGGAGGGCTCTTTAGTAGGTGCTTGTGGCTGCCGCACAGAGAGAGACAGAGCGAGATGCAGGAACCGAAGGTTCATCGACAATCCTATCAGAGATCTTGCAGTGCTTGATCTTTGACAAGCCCACATGCCCAGATCCCGCGGCAAGCGAGCGACGGAGCGTTCCCGATGGCCAAAGTCGAGGCGGAAAACAAGGAATGCTATTCTTATCAAAGACCCAGCAGGTAGAGGTAGCTTGCGGAGATGCAGCTGCAAGCGCTTTGATGCTGAACGTGGGGACAGCTGGGCGGAGAAAAGGGAAAAAACCAAGGTTCAAGAGGGGGAGGCGAAGGACACTGGGTGAGGGATCGAATCAGAAGGCTTGGTGTGCTGCATACACAGTATAGCACACAGTCCCATGATAGTACAGTGGCTCTTTCTCCGATCAAAACAATTGTGGGAATCCTTGAGACGGTTTGAGAGCGATACCTCGGCATACTGCTCGTACTGTATATGCTCCTCAGCGCCAAATACTACTTACTCCTGTCGTGTTGTTCTTTTGTACATACCATAGTAGTAGCAGTAGGAGTAGCATCAATACAGTACTTCCTTGTAAGTGAGTGTCATTGACTTGACGCCCCCCCGGTTGGTTGATGGGGCAGACTAGTCGGAAAAGATTAAACTTTCCCTGTTGAAACCGCCTGCTGGACAGCATTAGTCAAGGTCACCTGTGCTGTCCTATGGTAGAATAAAGCCATGGCAGAGAGTGGACCCGCGGGCGAAATTATCCTGAGGTTGGGGTCGTCGTCCGTGGTTGCAGTGGGAGGAACCAACCGTTGCTGGCTCAACTGTCGAAGGCAAGGGACTGGATTCGCCAGCCCGTCAAGTTTCAGCACCATGACGAGCCGGACAGCAGGGAGCCTGGCGCCGGTGCGGGAACTAAGATGGAGATAGAAACAAGGAGGGGGGTGGTTGGGGTGGCAAGCAGTTAGGAGGACGAGGGCGACGCCGCGAGGACGAGAATGTGCAAGTGGAAAGACGAAACAAGCATGCTGGAGAAACGACCTCTGCTTGCTACTCCTATAGTACTAGTGAGTGTTAGGGCCTTTCTCTCTTCCCCCCCTCGCAGCGTGACTTTGAGGATGGGTCCCTTGGGGGCTGGCGGGCATGGGAAATTAAAGCCTGCAAGGGGGGCAGAACGAAGGGCGACGTCGAGATTGGCGAGCGTCACGCCGGGGACCAAGCCAGGCAGCCAGGGGGGATCTCTCTCTCTCTCTCCCCCCCCCTCTCTTCTACCTATGCTCACCTCGACGCTATGATCCGGCTGGTGTCTTGTTTCGAAGGCCGTCGTTTATGCTCAGTCAGGCACGGGAGCTAGTGCTTCAGATTTTGGCGTGCCTTTGCCTTGACTGCCCTCGTGTGGGTTGCATGCATCAATGTTGTTGTCCTGCAAGGAGGAGGAAGGGGATAGCCTCACTGGGCCTCGAAGGGCCCCTTCTCCTGTTTGTGCCGCTGCCAAGAGAAATATTCACCGGCGTGGACGCTTCGTCCCGGTCAGGTGTCCTCCTCCTTTAGTCCATCCTGCCTGGACAGGCGCTTCCCTCCCCCTCCACCCCCCCTCTTCTCCCCCAAAATAGCAAACTCCAACCAGACGGGCCCGTTCGTTGAGACTGATAACCGTGTGAAACATGTTGCTTGTGTAGCTTTTGCAGCTGTGGCACACGCGCGGGTGTGAGAGTGTGAGTAATAGACAGGCGTACACAAGCTTGTGAAGGCGGTGATGAGCCACAAAAGGGGGCCGAATTAGTCCGTGGAATACTTGCATGTCATCATGTACAACTATAGAGACTGGACGCACCTAGTAAGTAAATCAACGGGCCTGAAGAAAGTAGGATGTGGTGTCTTTCTGGGGAAAAGTTCATGTAACCATTGGAAGATGGATCTGGTATGGATAGCGTACGTATAGTAGGGCAAATTGACGCCATCTCATCCTCGTGGTCATGGGGTAGCAGGGCAGTCATGCAGCCTCTCCCTGGACGTACATGGAGGTGATTTGCTGGTAGGCCATCTGCAGGCAAAGATTCCATTGTCATGGTCCTACGATGGTGTATAGCCCCGTCACCGTCCCCAATTCTGGCGAGTGCCCTTGCATAGCGCGTCAAGTTTCAAGTCATCAGAGATCGGCTTTATGCTCGGCACACCGTCGATCAAACAGTTGACCTTCTCTTTTCAGTCTTTCATGCCCCACACACCATCACGCCCCCCTCGCAGCCATCCCGCATATATGTGAACCCTGTTCTGCGATCTCTGTTGGCCCAAGGTATACCTGGGCAGCGTGAGTGACTACTATCCATGCCGTGGTAATAACTTCGTGCCGCTGGCTCCACGATGGCTGGGCGAGTCTGCCGCCTAGTCTCAAAAAGAGATCTGCCCAAGTCGTTCGGATGTCATACTGCTTTGAGCCTCAGATGCGACTCAAGGGCTAAGGATGCTGCTGAGGTTCTAGCCATGGGGATGGAGGATTGTGCTACTACAGTACTTCGTATCTTGGTGTTGATCTTGGTTGCCGACCGCACTCTCAAGCCTCCCTCGGAAGGCTGGTGGTACCGCTCTAATCATCGATGGGGAAGGCGACACACGACATGCTGCTCTGATGGGTCTACCCGCCCGTCCCAGTATGACAACCACGAGCTCCAATGTTGAGTTTGTCTTCAGGAGGAGATGGCTGGGGGAACCACTCCTTTCTTCGTGAATGGATGATGCAGGAGACCACCGCCTACCACTCACTCATGCTAGATACTCGTCCTCGGCTCGTGGAAGAAGTCAACACCTACACAGAACTAGTACTGTAAGTAAATGGGCTGAAAAACATGGTAGCGGGTCCCACTTGGGATCTTCTGTGGTCATGATCGAGACCCCCTCCGCGCCTCTCTTTTCATGCAGAAAGACGGCCAGGACTGTGCGCGCTGTCTGGTGGAGAGGGGCCTAGACAAGACTGGCCTGGTATTCGCTGTGTGTGTCCGCCAAGGGTTCCGCCACTGGAGAGTCCGGCATGCAGAGATCTGCAGTCTGGTTTTGCTGAATCGCACAGCGGCCAATACGTCAGGCCACCTGGACGTCACTCTGCCCTCTGCCTTTCGCCAAGTCGTCCAAAGGGGGAGCAAGGACAAGCAGACGCACAGTCGACATGGCCGCTTGCCAGGGGTGTTGGGCCAGGCAGAGGGGGACCAAAACAACCCACGGGAGATGGCCCGAGAGCTCGTATCAAATCGTTCTGGAAGAGGCGAGTGGATCCTACCGCCCAGCAAGAGACAAGGCCCATGACAGGGGATGCAGAGGGCAAAGGAAGGGCAGGTTCAGGCTCATCCCTGTTGATTCTGAAACGCGTCTGCCGCAATGCAACAAAAAAAGAGCGCCTGGTGGGTCGCTGCAAGGTCGGCCTCAGATATCACACCCACAATCCTTTCTCGGATTAAGATACTCACGAGGGGTGGGCCCATGGCCTGCGCTGTGGTGTGCGTGACTGGAGAAGAGGGGACGACCCGACCAGGAGGGAATGAATAGAGAGGGCTGGGACCGTCGGAATAGGTCAGGCACGCTCCGATTTGGCTCTCCTCCTCTAGCTTCTGAGCTCAGTTCCGATGTATCTCTCTTGTACCTGATTGCCCCTAATCCCAATCGGCGATCGGGGAATGATTGATCATTGCTCAACCCACTCCACGCAGAATGAGCATTGAGGCCAAGGGTCCATGATTGTACCATGGTAGACGAATCATAGCCGGAGATTTGACGTAGTAATAGACCGCCACGAGCGAGAGCCACGAGCAGGTCCTGAGAGCCTTGACAGAAGGAGGCGGATCGTGCTTTCTTGGATGTCGTCGTTCAGTGGCAGGTGCTTCCCAGCAAGAGTCAAAGAATAGAACGACCTGCACCTTCCTTGCGCGAGCATTGGAGAGGGAGACAAGGAAGGAGACAGAGAGACATGACGTCTTTACGCGGTAGCGGCAGTAGGCAGTGGCGGTGGACAGATCTGGCTGTCTGGAACTAACAGCCACAGATCGATGAGGCTCTGTCCATCTGTGATGATCTCTCCAACCTAGATTGAAGCTTATAACCTTTTACTATGGTACAATTTTTCAGCTACTTCCAATTCACCGTGCCCACCTTCAGTCCTCCCTCGGGTCCCCTCCTCTCCCCGTCACGCGCGGCTTGGCATCATATTAAGCTGTCGATGAATGTGTAGTGGCGCGAAAAAGAAAAAGAAAATAAGGAGAAAGAAAAGAGCACCTGTCCCATCAAAGCAGTTTTTGCCTGGACGGGGTCCTGGACACAAGTTGCATAGCGGAGCGCGCTACGACAAGCCACTACAGTCCTTCAGATCGATCCCCAGGGTCACCTGGCGACTGCGGACAACTGCATGAACCAGTAACGAGGGACAGACGACTGGGGCTGGGGGAGAAGAGAAGAAAAGAACAGCAAAAATGGCGAGGATTCAACGAAAAGACAAAGAGAAATGTTTTCGTTACCAAGCCGAAGGCATTAAGAGACCTATCCAGGCAGATGAGGATGATCTCGCTGTGGCCCGCTTGCAAATGCCCCTAATGTGTGTCTACACACGGTGAGGCTGTTACCTCTGGATGACAAAACTGAAGACGATAGGTCCCATACAATCAAGCTACTGCGTTACGCGCTTACAGTGCTGCCTTACCCATGACAACGTAAGGAGGCCATCCACCCAGGCCTGCATCAGCGCCCGCAGGTCGTTTCTCGGCCACAAGAGGGGCATTTTTATTTATTTTAAAAGCAACGTTCTGACGCTTATGGAGGCCGGCCGCAGACCGCGGCCTCCGCTGCGAGATATTGTTGGCCATTGCTTTGTCAAGCCGCATCCACTCACAGAAAGCCAAGCTGCA
Organism: Cryphonectria japonica; assembly: GCA_014851275.1. NCBI lineage: Eukaryota > Fungi > Ascomycota > Sordariomycetes > Diaporthales > Cryphonectriaceae > Cryphonectria > Cryphonectria japonica. Next base: position 71,219 of record JACWTT010000029.1, on the reverse strand, counting down.
CGGCGTGAATGGGCAAGAAACATACCGATTCATAGCAGCGTCACCGAACCGGGCAAAGCGAGAGGACATGAATTGAGAGCGATTTCGACAAGGACTTCCTCCTTCGTTGTCAGGCTAGACAGTGTTTCTCAGCTCTGGTGAACGATTTGGCCTGTACTACGACCGGATGGCCCGCAAGAGCCTGGCTTCGACCCAAGACAACAGTTGAAAGAAGCAGCGAAAACGCGGTTCCGGTGATAGTTACTAGATCCACTGCGCCTCCGACGCATGGATCTCTGGGCAGAACCCTGAATGGTATTGCGCAGTGTATCATCATGCGCAAAACAGCCGCCCGTTCTGGACTGCATGGGTATGTGCGTGCTGGTGAAATTTTAGTCCAACGTGGATCCAGGGAGGAGCTGTCTCTACTAACGTTGAGAGGACTATGCTCCCTCCTTGCCTCCCCACAACCAGAGAGCTCCAAACCTCTGGCCGCCGTCGATACTTCCTATCTAAGCTTCTTTCACAATCACGACCCCCCGGAACGTCATCTTGCGCGCAGTGTGACCCCAGAGAATCTTGGACATCGGCCATACGGTGATGCTGGCATGTCGAGGTCGCTCTACTGGCCTCCATGTGTATGTGGTGCTAGGGGCGGAGATGTCGATGTCTCCACGAGCTGGGAGTGCTGGTTGGAATAGAATCAACCACTTTGCCAGATATTTGCATTGTCAAAGCGTAGTTGCCGAAGGAAGGGATCTTCGCCGCCAGTCCCCAGGTGACTCTCCTACGGACTGCACAACTCTCTCCCCTGGACCCGATACGACTAGCCTGTCGATGTTTTGGAACGAGGAGATTTCCCCTTGCGGAGCGACGCCGGCGCCCCCCTCCTATCCGATTCCCACTTTGTGGCTTCCAGTTGTTGAGAGGGATGAATAAGAATACTACGTACCTCCGTCTCTGTCCATCTCGCTTCGCATACTTCCCGCCGGGGGGAGGGAACGAGAGGGGGGCCGGGGGGGGGAGACTTCAGATACGGGGGCGTATGCTTGTGCGCCCCAGTGCGAGGAACATCAAGACCCTTCAAGCCCCACCCCTGACTTTTGCGCCGAGTGATAGACCCAATCTCTCTTGAACAGGGGGGTCTGGCAGGTCAGATCCTCCGTCGTGATGTTCGATTTGAGAAGACGAGGACGATGCGACAAACAAGCGCAGATAACACCGCCATTGCTTACCATAGCACGTCTTCTCTCCTTGTTTCCGAGCGAGCACAGGGAAGCTGAGGATTTGGGCAGGGTATGGCAGTTCTAGGGCAAGTAATTAACATATAAAGTACACACATGTTGTGAATGGGACTGGGCGTCTCGGGTGGACGGTTATTTCCAAGCCAAGTTTCCATCAGTGTCTGCTGTCAGTTCTCCAAAAGCATTTACTGCATTGCACTTCAGCGCACTCCATACCGGCCGATAATCCTCATTACCGACGGCCGGAAGGTAACCACGAGGCCAATTCTCCGGAACTTCGCTCGCTTGAGGGTCTGTTGTGTGGGTTACGAAATGATTTGACACCTTGGCTTTGACCCCAGAGGGACCCAGAGGAACGGCCCCAGATGCCTTGATGGGATACGGCTTAGCCCAAACATGGCTTTGCCAAATTTCCTGCTTGTACAACCCGAGCAACAGTCCTCGTGTCTGTGTCTGTCTGTCTCTCTCTGCGATGTTCGCACATCCTGTGGAGCCCCCGTACCGTATTACACTATAGTAGTAGTGCTAGGTACACAAATTGAACAGAGGACCTGTGCGCAAGCCCCAGTAGCCTTTCTCTCTTCTCGAACAATCCTATGTCGGCCACCAACGGCATCCGTGGACAGCGGAAGCTGCGCGACTTCGTGTGTTTGTCGTCATATCAACCGACCCGCAAAAACTGGCACATAATAATACTGTAGTAGTAAGGAAGAGGCACCTGCCAGGACCAAAAAAGAAAGGAGAAGAAACGAAAAAGAAAGAGAAAAAAAGGACCACAAGCAGAGGGCTGTATACACACAGCCAGACCAGAAGAGCAAGCCGGCTTAGCTAAACCGGGCCTTGGCCTGCTGACGAGCAGCAGCGAAGGATCTGGGTGTGTCTTCGGTCTCACTCTTCCCAACTTCTTCCTTTTTTTGCTCTTCTTTTTTCTTTCCATTTCTCCCGGCTGAGATCTGGTGGTGGTGGTGGCTGCTGCTCCTTCCTCGTCTTCCTCCTTCCCTCTTGCTGACCTGACCAACGGCGCCCACCCACGCTTATACCCTGGCTCTGCGCTGCCGCTGGCTCTGCCCATGTCCCTTCCCTCCCCCCCTTGTCCACCCACCCACCCACACTCCTGGACCTGTCCTGTGCGCTGTGGTCCCGCCCGTCCAACGTCCCCCCCCCCCTGGCGTGCCCTGGCCTCTCGCAGCCAGTCATGTATAGCTGGGCCCTGGCTCGTCCGCGGTGGACACCCCTGTCGCCCCAGTCCGCACATTCTTGTCCTGCGTGCTTGTTCCTCTCGTCCTCCCCTACTTTCTGAGCGACCAGGTACCTAGACCGGTACATCCAGGTCGGACTGTGCTAGACCATTTGAAGCAGCACAGGCACGAATTTCCTTAAACCCCCAGGACATCCCTCTTTTATTCCCTTCCTGCCCCCCCTCTGCGCTTCCAAGACCTCTCTGGAAATTTCTTGATGTTCAAGACTTTCCTCTTCCTCCCTCTTTCTTTATCCCTTCCTTCGTGTCTCAGGAGGCCCGTCGTCAATCCCGGACCAGTGGTATCAGTCCTACTTCTTTCTTGGTGTGTGCGTGTTCCGTAAAGGAGAAAGAGAGAGCCTCGACATCATCTCCACGACCTAGCATCGGCCCCGTCTCTTATTTTGACTTTACGACAACCTCTCTCTCGCTCCCAGCCTACCTCCTGCAACAACACAGGTCGCCCAACCCGTCCCATCGTTGTGTGTTGCGTGCGAATCCTAGGGACACATCATTTTCTTCTCAGCTTAACGCCACCCGAGCCGGTATTAATCATCCGGTCACTTGATTGATTCAAAACCACCTTTTTTATTTTCTTGGATTTCTACACCTGTTATAGGGGTTTCTGTCTCGCTTGCCAGGCTGTGCCAATCTCGTCTCGATAGCCAAGTCCTAATCTCTCGACACGGCAAAATCCTCCTCCTCCACGGCTTGCACCAGAGAGGAAAAGGACGACGACGACGACGATAGAGTGAGGATCAGATCAGCAGCATTCGGTTGTCTGCTGTGTTCTGTTCCTGCGGGTCTCCCACGGGAATCAGCAGCCTCTTTCTGTCATCACCTGCACCTGAGCGTTCGGTGGCTTCAAGACTCGGAGAGTGGTCTCCACACATTCTCCGATCCCAACCCCCTATCTTTTTCCTTCCCGCGCTATTGACCGTGCCTTGACGGTGTCGGCCAGTGCACACCCATTCCGCTAATTCGCTAGACGCAATTACGCTGGGCCTTTACTGTGCGCTGTTTCTGCAATTTATTCCTGCTCAACCCCCTCTTTTCCCCCTCCCATCCGGGCTGGACTCGACTATCGCATCGCATTGCCAATCACCATCATCCCTCCTCATCGTCCACATCTTCCTCCTCCGTCCGCCTGGCTGCGACAGACCTATTTGACGCTCTTGACGATCGTCAAAATTCCATTGCAGCATCTGCAACCCAACCCAACAAGCTTGCATACGACGATCCTCACGTCGCCATTTCCTTTTATTTGTTTACTCTTGTCTTCGAGTGTTTCAACTGGCGAACACTCCAACGCTTTTGGTGCCGTCTCGATCTCGACTGTCAATTGCGCTGCACCCTTCCATTCCTGATCCAAAACATTGCGCTTCATCGCTGGCTTGCGATCAGCGGATTAATCCCATTCTTGTCGCGGACGGGACACTGGAGTGACCGAGCAGGAAGCTCCCCTCTCTCTCCCCCCTTTTCTACAGCAGTGTCTGCCCACTATTATGTATCAACAACCAGGCGGCGCCATGGCTGCACCACAAAAACCGGAGACCTTCATGCTGAGCACAGAGGCTCAGCAGGCGTTACCACATGATGCACAGGTTGCTCTGCAACAAGTCGATAATTGTATGTCCTCCCTTTTCCCTCCCACCTTCCCATTACTGTGCCTTTACTCGGCTGGCGTGCGACTAACTAACACTGATCGCGCGCGCTTAAGTGAAATACTTCCTCATCTCTGCTCCCGTCGATTGGCAGCCAGACCAGTACATCCGAAGATTCCTTCTGCCTACTGGCGAATATGTATCTTGTGTTCTGTGGAACAACCTCTTCCACGTATCAGGAACCGACATCGTACGATGCCTTTCCTTCCGCTTTCAGGCCTTTGGCCGGCCCGTCAAGAACTCCAAGAAGTTTGAGGAGGGCATCTTCTCAGACCTGCGGAATCTCAAGTCGGGCACTGATGCCTCGCTGGAGGAGCCCAAGAGCCCCTTCCTGGACTTTCTGTACAAGAACAACTGCATCCGCACCCAGAAGAAGCAGAAGGTCTTCTACTGGTACAGCGTGCCACACGACCGCCTGTTCCTCGACGCGCTGGAGAGGGATCTGAAGAGGGAAAAGATGGGCCAGGAGGCCACCACCGTCGCCGTCAGCGAGCCTGCCCTGTCGTTCCAGTACGACTCGTCGCAGTCGCTGTACGAGCAGCTCACCAAGGCCCAGCAAGCCAACTCCTCGTCTTTCTCCGCCCAGCAGTCATTCCCGGCGTCGCAGTCCACATCGCCCGTCATGCGGGCTGTCGACTCAATGCCGCCGCCTCAGATGATCCCTCAGACGATGGCCCCTTTAACAGACGGGATGGATTCCATGGTTCCTTATGGCGCCATGGCCATGGCCCCGCAGATGTCCCAGACCATGGTCAAGCGGGAGCCTGACTATAACCGGGTCCAGTACAACCAGAACGGCGTGCCAATACAGCAGGGCCACCAGAGACACGCCTCCATGCCTGCGTACGGCCTTGAGTACTCGCCTGCCCCGTCCTTTGTCTCCTCGCAGTACGAGGATTACAGCAATCGGGGCATCTCGTTCGAACCCATCACACCGCCACAGCAGGCACTGGGCATTGCCGCCGAGCCTGCCTACATCGCCAACGAGGAGACCGGCCTGTACACTGCCATCCCCGATCACATGAACGGCGTCAACGGCCTGAACGGCATGATCCAGCTGCCCCCTTCCAACCTCGCCGGACCTCAATTCTCCCGTGCGTACGGAGCCAACAACGTCTACTCTGTGATCGAAGGCTCGCCGACGTACAAGCAGAGGAGGCGGCGCTCATCTATTCCTCCCGGAATGTCGGCGATTGCAGCTGCTGCCGCCACCCAGGCTCCCCACAGGCCGTCTGATCTCCGACGGTCCGTGTCCGCCTCTGTCGGCCCTGTGGCTGAGGGTGACGAGTCGCTTGGCAACTCCCCACCAGGATTGACATACAGCAACTCGGGCATGCCCATGCCGGGCCAACAGCAGCAGCAGCAGCAGATGCATGACCTGTCGCGCCACGGCACTCCCCTCTCCACTGTCGAGGGCAGCCCTGCCCTGAACCCCATGTCGCTGCAGCAGGACTACGCTCAGATGCCCCACGAGGACATGATCAACCCCCACATGGAAGAGAGACGGATGATACAGGGACCCAACGGCGTGATGCGCCGGGCTCGCTCGGCCACTGTCATGGAGCTTGGTCCTTACCCTCAGAAATCTCACTCCTGCCCCATCCCGACGTGCGGCCGCCTCTTCAAGCGTCTCGAGCACCTCAAGCGGTAAGACCGGATTTTCACATTTACTTGTCCTCAACACGGGAGATCACCTTAACAGGGTATCTGACTTAAACAAACTTTCCAGACACGTGAGAACACATACACAAGAAAGACCCTACATCTGCCCTTATTGTAGCAAGGCATTCTCCAGATCAGACAACCTAGCACAGTATGCCCCATCTTTCCTAATTTTGCACTTTCTTTGTTTTTCTTTTGTCTTGGTGCGAGTCTAGCGGATCAGAAACTCTTGTTGTGTGTGTGGCATGTAATCGAGAGAGAGAAACGTCACACCGCCAGTCGTCACATAAACACACACCACAGAGCCACAGCACAGCTACAAACGCCCAAGACAAAACCAATGCAGAGCCCGACCGACAACAGAGGCTAACAAGGTTGATTTAGGCACAAGCGGACTCACGACCGCGGAGATGGTGTCGATGGACTGAACCTGTCCGGAGAGGACGAGGAGGATTTCTCTGGCGAGGACCACGTCGGCTCTCTGGGAGACTCCTCGCCCAACTCCGAGGGCGGTTATGTCACGGCCTCGCTGAATTCGGTTGCGCACCACAGCACCCCCCCAACCTCGACCGGTAGCATGGGCTCCGGCAACTCCATGAACTCGCAGTCCAACTTTAACAGCCTGCAGACGCTGAGCCTGCCCATGACCATCAGCACACCTCAAAACATGAACACCGCCGTCATGATGTAATAACGGTTCGCGAGTGAGCGCTCCTTTGCGAGAAAAATTTTCACGGCATTGTACATTTATTTTGGGTATCTGTTTATTGTTCTTCACGATTTTCATGTGAGGGGGAAACGGGATTTTTTGGGAGGGCTACTCGGTTCATTCCCCAACCTGGACGGATGACAGGCTTTCCTACACAAATACGGATGCCTGGGGGCGTTTTCTTTCTTTTCTATTTTTTCTCCTTTATGCGGAGTTCATTGCCGCTCATTCGGTTCATATCCCTCATGATCGTCTGGTGTTTTATTTATTTTTCTTTTCTTTTTTTTCTCTCTCCCTTTATTCTCGGTGTGGAGAAGAGCGATCGATGGTGGACACTGCCAAGGCATCTCATGGTGCTTGGACAGAGCGAAAAAAGCACATTAGACGGGAAACGCAAACTCGATCGAGGGAACGCCAAATCCTTGGGCGGAGTCTGGCCGCAGCGACTTTTGCATATGAGACGGGTTGCGTTGCTGTACATATCCTGCTGTTTTTGTCAAGGATGGAGAGATAAAAGGCGGGCACAAACTCATGTTGTGAGGAAGAAGATACCTGTTGAACTTTCATCAAATCTCTCCTGGCTCGTGAAAAGCAGCAGGTGCGGAACTCGAACTGTGATGAGAGAAAGAGTCGAGGGCAGCGTCGTTGATGCGCCCGTGTATTTCAAACAATCTCAACAGCCTACGCTTTTTCTTAGCGGGAGAGCGTAGCAACTGTTGACACACTAAAAACACATCAAATTCATACTACTTTTGCAGTAACTCTTGTTTCCATAATCACCTCCTTCATCCGTGAGTTGAGTGGCATTGTCTTTGATTTCATCACGGTAACAAAACGTTGGACCCGAGCGATACTGGCGACGAACACGGCCCTCTTCTCCCTCCCCTCCCCCTGACCATGACCTGTTCATCGATCGATCGACACGTGAGTCCACGTAGTCTAAATACAGAATAGAGTTGAATTACAGCATATTCCAGGGTAGGCCAGGGTAGGCCAGGGTAGGCCAGTGGAAGACCCGACCAGTCGTCTCGGCCGAGGCTCTACTCCAGCAATGATGATGATGGTGATGATAGTGATGATATGACATCCCCAGAATGCGGCGGCTCAAAAGTGTAAAGTACAGTCAGCTCCGGTGGCAGGATTATGATGATGATATTGATTCCCACCGGGCAGAGAGGGAGGAGAGAAAAAAGAGGACGGGGGCAGCGGCCACGCTCCTAAAATTAGTGAGGGAACGAGGAGGAGGTGGTGGTCACTGCACTTGGCCGCGGGCCATTCAGGCCTGGATCATACCTAGGTATTTATTATGTGTAATCTTCTTTAATGTGTGCGTATATATATATATATATATATATTACACTCACAAGTTGGCATACATACGTATTATTTTGTACTGTACATAAGCAAACGTCGCCGCCGCCAATGGACAAGCAGGCCGACAAATCCATCTTGTGGTCCGCGCGTCCTGTGGACAGAAGAAACCTACGCTGGTCCCGGCAAGCAACACTGAAGGAAAAAGAGGAAGGGGGGGTCCAGGGACGTGCAAGTGTCGTTTAGTTTCACTTTTCATGATATATTAATATGCAGGATGGATTCTTGCGCAGAACAAAGATGTGCTTGAGGCAGACAGATTTGTGATTTGTGTCTCCGATTTGGAAGGTTGGGGGGGGGGGGGAGGTTTAGGTTAGGTAGAGAACTAATTGCGTGAATCCTATGTTTTGCATCCCCCATGTGCTCAACGTGACGAGATAGAAAGCACACGTCATATAATCTCAAACCAAGTACTTGAAGATGCAGATTGAATGGGGGTTTTCTTCTTTCCTTCTTTCTTTCCTTCCTCCGCCACCTTTTGATTTTCCTCAGGTCCTTGCTGTTCGCACTTCTTGACCTTGCAGATATCCACACAGTCAGAGCTGCTGTTTCCATCTACATAGTATCCAAGGCTACGAGGCAGGCACCAAAAATTAGCTGGCCACATTCTCCCCCCTGTCTTGAGGAAGGACAAGACTATGATTAGAAGTTGAAGTGCTGGACGAGGCTACTTCTTCTATTGGCAATGGGGGTGGTAATGGTCGTGGTGTACCGTGCAGAGGAAGGCATAAGCACAAAGAGAGCGTGAAGTGGGCGGAGGATGTGAATCCTTCGCGCGTCCTTTCGAGCATCTGAGAAGGGCAGGTAACGAAAGCTGTGCTCTGATCTATTTCGGGAACATCTCAATTAACTCCGCTTTCAGTGAGGACGGAGATACGATCGGAAGGAAAACTGTTTTCGACTTCATCTTCGTAGCTCTGCCAGACTACTTCTGAACGGATGAGGATCGCCTCCGCGAGACTGTAATTGGGACCGCTGGTTGCCCCTGCTTTTGTGGCACAAGTAGAAGTCAATATTTAAGAGGTGGTCCAAGTCATGATCAAGTAATGGAGGCGAAGGTTCTTTGTATGCTGCACAGCCGGGTTGATGTGAAGGTCGAAAGTGAGGAGGTGCGGTGCAGCCATGGGCAGACAAGGTTAGGAGCCAGGACTTGCGAGTAGACCTGCAGCAAGAACAAACTGCAAGGTGTGCTGTGCGTTGAGGTACGGACTCTTTCTGGCAAGAATGGGCGCCTGCCAGGATGGTACGCCTCCGGAACGCATCAACTTCGTCTCTTAGAAAGTTCTCCCCTCCCAGGCCGTAAGCATGCATCGTGGCCGGTGCCAAAAGGGAGATCGCTTCCTGTGCTCTATCTGGCCGGCTGCCATAGAGTCGTTCCCGTATGTGTTACGCGGATGACGCCGAATCAACGCACTTCCGTGGTCCCGCCTCGGTAGAAGGTAAGAAGCCGCGGTCTCGGATCATCTCCGCCTTCTCCTCCTCCTGCCAAACTCGGGTTTCTTGCCCTCCATCTCGACCGCCTTCACCTCCCTCTTGCTCAACTTCAGCTCTCCGCCACTGAACCTGCCCATACCCGGCATATCCACAGCCAAGCCCCCTCTCCCCTTCGACCTTCCCTTCTTCTTCCCGGCCTTGTCTACCGGCTTTTCGAGGATAATCCCGTTCTCCTTGGCCTCGCGCCGTCTCTTGGCCTCTTTCGAGTCCTTGGCCGCGCTGATCCCCTTGCGCATGCCCATCGGCATCTTGCGCTGCGTGAAGATGCTTTCCTTGGAGCCCAGCTTCTGCATCCGCAGGTCGGTGGTGAGGGCGCGGGTGCGGCCCTGAGTAAAGGTCTTGCCCCCCGCGCCGCCGCCGCCGGCCAGACCAGAAGAGCCGACCGAATTGAAAGGGTTGGAGGCAGAAAGGATGTGCGACTCGGAGATGAGCCGCTGGAGGGCCAGGTCGTTTGCGAGGAGGGTCTTGGAGTCTTCGTTTTGCGGGTCATCGTTGTCGTCTTCTTGGCCGCCTGGCTTTGTTGTGGGCGTGGATGTGAGGTCAGGGTCGGGTGGGCGGGAGGACAGGAAGGCGCGCATCTCCCTCTTGGACATGATGGCGTTGGACGGGTGGAGAGCCGAGACCGCCAGCGGTCTGGAGTGGTCGACCACCTCGACTTTGTTAATGCTTGCTTGCGAGTCGTCACTTGCTTCTGGACCTTCGTCACCGTCGCGGTCGCTGTTGCTTTCGTTGTCTATGTCCCACGTCGCTGCCGTCAGCCCCAGGTAGCAGATATATGGGTGTAGAGAGGATTTAGCAGTAGCTTTCTTCCGTGATACGCACCTTCGCTGTCGTCCTCTCCAGAGAGACCTCCCCACTCATCAACGTCGTCGTCGTCGTCGTTGTCCCCGCCGGACTCGGAAGAGCCCGACCGCATGTCTTCTATACCGTCCTCATCCCCTCCTTCATCCTCTGTATTTGTGCTCCTGCCCGCCTTCTTTGCCTTGGCACCCTGCTTCTTGCCCGCCGCGGATCCTTCCTCGACCTCGTCGTCTAGCGGCGCGAATTGAGCCTCGAAGTGCTTCCTGAAGATGGCCTGCACATCCTCCAGCGCGGCTGGATCTGTCTCGTTTTGGGCTTTCTGCGCCGGCCTCCGCTTCCTCTTCCCGAGCACGGCGGCCGAAGGCATAACGACTAAGGTGTTCGCACCGTTCGCGAAATATGCCGTGGTGTGCGTGTGGAACAAGATGAATTGAGGTACGAGTTCACGCTATAGTGTAGGCGGGTTGAAAGTACTGGTGCATTCAGATCCGCGGCCCAAAGTTTTTTTTCCCCTTCTTCCTGCTCTTCACTTGTATTGACGCCTCGGCCCGCCCTCGGCTCGCTAGTGCCACCAATAGTACCACTTTCTGAGCTCGCAGAGCCTCAACCAGGGGCCGCTGCCTTAGACATAGCACTATATTTTGCCCCACTATCTGCTGCTACAGCGGCATCGCTCTGAGCGCAAGGCAAACCGGATGCGGAAAGACTTTTCAACATTTTCAATATTCTTTCCCTCCCTACCCTCTTGCTAAGGAGGACCTTGGAAAGAAACGCCGTCATAAAACCTGACATCCTGCCTTCTATACATACACATCAACTCCATCCAGGATGACACTCTTTCGCCCCTGTATAGACCTCCACGCAGGGCAGGTGAAACAGATTGTGGGCGGCACGCTGGACGAGAAGACGCCCTCGACCCTCAAGACCAACTTCGTCTCACCGCACTCACCGGCGCATTTTGCCCGGCTTTACCGGGAAAACGAGCTCAAGGGCGCCCACGTCATCATGCTCGGGCCCGGCAACGCGGAGGCGGCGCGCGAGGCACTTGCGGCGTGGCCTGGCGCACTGCAGGTCGGCGGCGGGATTACGGATCAGAATGCGAAGGAGTGGGTGGACGCTGGTGCCGAGAAGGTATGATGAAAACGCAACGTCAAAGCAACTCTTGCAGGTGTGTTTGGTTTGATTTTATAGGCATGGCAATGTTGCGTGCTATGAGGGGAAAAGGGGAGGGTGAGAAGGAGTGAGAGAGGCGGAGAGTGAGGTGGACCTGATGCATACAAAGAAGAGAGAAGGGTTATGAAAAAGAGGGCTGACGCTGTTGAGGTGGTGGGGTGGGGATTCAGTAGGTCATCATCACGTCTTTCCTCTTTCCAGAGGCGCACTTCAGCCAAACTCGCTTGGACTCTGTGGTTGCGGCGCTGCAGGGCGATCGGAGCAGGCTGGTCATCGATCTGAGCTGCCGCCGACGACAAGCAGACGGCGAGGAGCCCAGGTGGTTCGTGGCCATGAACAAGTGGCAGACTCTCACAGAAATGGAGGTCAACCAAGGTATTTCATTCATTCCCATCTCCTCGCGGCCAGCCACAATCATCATCACTCGGACGTAGCTCACGCCACCATCTCCCGCAGCCTCTATAAAACAGCTCGAGCCCTACTGCTCCGAGTTCCTCATCCACGCCGCCGACAACGAGGGCCTCCAGCGCGGTGTTGACGAGGACCTCATCACCAAGCTGTCTCAGTGGTGTAGCATACCCGTCACGTATGCCGGTGGCGGCCGGAATCTCGACGACTTGGAACGGGTCAAGGCGCTGAGCGGCGGCAAGGTCGACCTCACCATCGGGAGTGCGTTGGATTGCTTCGGTGGGTCCGGTGTGCGGCTGGACGAGTGTGTCGAGTGGAATCGGCGCCAGATACAGACCTAGAACGAGCCCTAAGGCAAAGTAGATCAAGAAGCCGTGCAGTGATGCCCCCAAACCGTGAATGAGCACAGAGATATCAAACATGTCAACCCCATGGTCAGCTGTCACTATGTCTGTGATTGCGACGGTCCTCAATATTCCAAACGCATCCGCGTGTGAGCAATACCACAAGTTTGCCAGTGGGCATTGGTCAAGAAATTGCTTTTTTTCTTGCCGCCTACACACTACATTGGTAGAGAAGAAATGTCACGAACCCCTGAAGAATAGTGTGCATTTCTACTTGAAAAAGTAATCTCCATTCCACTGCTACCCCGGGCTGGTAAATTGACATTCTGATGTCAACTCATATGGTCAATGAGCCATCAGCAACCCAGAGTGTTGCCACGTTTGTCATTACTTCCCATGAGCTGTCCGAAGTACGAGGCGAAATGCCCCCCCCCCCTTCTTGGCTCCCAAAAAATCACATCCTTAAACTTCTCACCAGAGTCGTCCATATTGTCAACATTCATGAGAAGACTTGGTCACGCTAGCCACTATTCTGCTCGAGATTCGCTTTTGTCTCTGTCGACAGCCAGTGCCCATCGCGGTCCTTGTGTGTCTTCATGGCCCACGAATGTATGGCATGTTATCAAGGCTGACTCGTCAGCTCACTTCTGCTTGATATTGTTGAAGAAGGTTTCGCGGATCCACTGCTCGGCGGCGAGCTGTTGCGATCGGGCGTTGGCGCCTTGGGTAGCAGGTCCTGGTGCAGGTCCAGTGATACTGTTGTACATGCCTTGAGTAGCCTGGGCAGACTGCTGGGCAGGTTGGTTCTGTTGTTGGCTGGATTGAACCTGAGCAGCTGCGGAGCTGCCATACTCACCAGCCTGTGCACCCTGGACTGGCATGCCGACACGAGCAGTCGCTGGCGCGACGGGCTTGACGGCGTGGGGACTAGCTGTGGCAGCAAACTGAGGAGAGATGTGCACAGAACCAGAGACCACAGCGATCTTGGATTTATTGTCGCCTTTATTACGAGACGCGGATCTGTACTTCTCGAAATCTTTGCAGGCTTGCTTCGCGGCCGTGTTGGCAGCGGTACGGGCTTGGAGCTCTGCGTTCTGGTCCTGGAGATTGACACGGGCATGAACCACTCCTGCACAAAGCTTGACTACCTGGCGAAGCTTTGCCTCGGACTCGCAATCACCAGCTGCACGAGCGTTCTCTGCGGCCTGATCGAAAAGACGACCGCCATCCTCGATAGTGTACGTGTACATCCAGTCCTTATCAACATAAGCACCAGTGTCGACTCCAAAGACTGGATTGAATGGCTTATCGGCCCAGCGTGAGCCTCCGAGGCCATTTGCATCACCTGGAGTAGCGGTGCCAGCAGTACTCTGAGGAGTGCTATTGGTAGTCTGCTGCTTGGCGGCAGCAGTCGAACCAAAAGCAACTATGCCTCGAGGGATGGCGGTCGCAGGAGTAGCTTTGCGGGCCATGGAGCCACAGGCACCATCACTATGACCCTTGAAATCAGGCGCTGCAGCCCAGGGAGACGCGCTGAGGCCGCGTTTGGGGCTGGCCGGGACGTCATCCACGATCATCGGATCACCAGCGTCACCATCAGTGGCCGACTTGTTGGTCTGGGCGGCAGTCACGTTGCCGTCCTGGAAGTAGTGATTCGGCGGGGCCGTTGCGAGGCGCTCACCCCAGTTTCTGGGTAGATCACCTGGTCCACCACGACCACCACGACTACCACGCACAGGAGTCGGATTAGTGCATGGGAGGTTGTTGGGATTGTTGAGAGCGGCACGGCTGCCACTATTGCCACCACCACGGCCACTGCGGCCACCACGACCGCTGCCACGGCGCTGTTTGTCATCGCGAAGTTCGCCGCGCTGCACCTGCTGATGAAATTGACGGGCGGCCTCGAGGTCGCCCCGTCCACCGTGGAAAGCCATCTTGAAAACGGTCGGAGTAAGGTCGGGATCTGAAGAACCCTGAGGCCGATATCAGCTGTGTGGCTTAATGACTGTTGTGGCCACTGGGGAAGGAGATAGAGATAGAAAGAGCACCTGCATGCCTGCTTGCCTACATGCCTCGCAGGAGTGTGGAAGGTTGGTAGCTCAAATAGCAGACGGCTGATGGGTATGACATGGAAGGATAAACAAGAAGGAACATAAACCTACTTAGAGGCACAACAACAATGGTGTTGTTGTGGACAAAGACGAGTTCGAGGGTGCGGGTAACTGATAGGGTCAAGCAGGCTGGACAGACAGCAGGCTTTGACTGTCTAGACTCGAAAGAGGTGTGAGACAGAGGTAGGGTAGACAGGTGATTCTGTCTGAAGGTGTGCCTGGTGGAAGAGAAGGTCCGAAGAATGGGTGCTTTGATGACCTGCCTTGGTAGAAGGCCTACCAATAGAGAGAGAGAGACCTCTGATGGTGGTATTGCCTGTGTTGGTACAAAGGAGAGTTTGAAAGGTTGTCGAACAGGCAGTGGGAAAGTAGTCTTATGTAGGAGGGGATTGCACAAGACGACAAACTTCACTCCTCACGATATATGGAACAGCTGGCTGTAAGGTTTCGATACCGGCCGAATGGTGGGGCAGGACGAATGGACACAAAGGCAGAACCTGGGCAGCAGGAAGGAACCATCATGTGAAAGGTAAGGCCATCTAGAGGAAGGTGATCCTTATAGTGTGGGCGAATGCGGTCCTTCCCTTTCTGAGGGCTATTCGGGGACTCAGACGAGGAAGCCGCACGGGACACGGAGCCCCAGCAATGGTCCTCCTATGACCATCATCATTTCACCCGGCCCCAAGCTGGCTCCTGGGCAATATCAGTATCGAGGCTCAAGAGGCGCGAGGAGAGCGAAACATAGACTCGCCAGATCGTCTATTGCGCAGTTGACATGGCGCACAATACTGGACCCAGCATGTCACCTTGGAATCAAACATGATCTCCTTTCTTCAGCGCAGCCGAAGCCTCCCGGATGTTACCCTTTCTTCAAACGCTTCTGCCCTACAGGAGCCTCTAAAGCATTGATCTTGGTCTCGAGAAATTTCCCCCTTCCGGCCTCCTCCAGCCAAGGCGCCACAACAGGTGGTACCGTCTTCCGCACGAAATCGACCAGCGCCCTTGCCTGCGCTGTGTCACTTGCACGGAGAGCCACACTCGTAACTCTCGGTATACCCATACAAGCACTGAGCCTCTCCTCGCAAGCTTTCGAGAAGCCGACCAGCCGCACAGGCTCGCTGTGCTGGTGAAACTTCGATGCCGCGGCGACCATCTGCGGCAGGTGGCTGGAAAACGTCGAGGGAGGCCCTGAGCGGGCTATGAAAATGACGGCGTACGGACTTGTTTGTGTTGACGAAGGTTGAGCCTGTAGATTTGAATCCGTATTGGAGCAGTCGAGAACCTGAAGATGGCGCGTGATGGTGCTCAGGCCGACTTCCACAAAAGCAGCAACAGCCGGTGGTGGTGGCACAGCTCGCTCTACTGGGGTCTCAGACTCCTGATCGCGCTTCCTCTTTCGCTTGTTACGCTTGCCTTTAGATGCCGTCCGGTAGGCTTGACGATAATGAGAGATGGGGGACAGGACGCTACCAGGTGATTGTCAACAACAGCACACAAAGTTTTGGTTTTAAAGGGACGGGTGAACGCACTCGCAGAGAAGGTCTAAGATAGATTCTTGGTCTTCTGGTGAGATCTTCGGCCTGGTACCCAAATTAGAGATATTGCGATGCGCAGTCGTGGTCGTGTCCGGAGCATCTCACCACTCTGCCTTCGAGAATGGAGTCTCCATTTGATACACCGTTTTTGTTTTCTCCATACTGAAGTCTGCAAGCCCTTGCTTCAGGCACAAGACGTTCTTCAATGGACCCGAGTTTTTACGAAGAGGTAGTAGCCTGGAGACGACTCGGACTATGTGTGATTTCCTACGGACCAGACTCTGCTTAAACAGCATCTCAAAAAATATATCTATAAAAATTGGGTGTCATTAGGGTTAGGGTGCTT
The DNA here is from genome assembly GCA_014851275.1 of Cryphonectria japonica. Lineage (NCBI taxonomy): Eukaryota > Fungi > Ascomycota > Sordariomycetes > Diaporthales > Cryphonectriaceae > Cryphonectria > Cryphonectria japonica. Next base: position 55,141 of record JACWTT010000029.1, on the reverse strand, counting down.
TATGTAGGCTGGGGTTGCAATCCGACAGCCCGTACCCGCCCGCCTGCCTCCCTGTGCAGTGGTAGCAGCCTTGTGGCCCTGTCATAGATTTTGAGTAACGCAGTAAACTAATATGAAGGCTCTTTGGCGTCCTCAACTTCACAAGAATTTCTCTTCCTCTGAGACCCTGAACGGGACAGCAAGCTTGGTGCTGCTATATAGAGACATATGTAGGTTACCTTTGATTGCAGGGGGGAGCCCAGTCTAAACTTTATTCCTAGTCAAGCTAGGAGCAACGGCCGTGGCTCCAGCCTGCTGTTCAGAAAGAATGGCGGGCTTGCTTCGTGCGAGTCACCTTCACATACGCCACCATGTCGAAATCGCTGGGGCATATCTTCTCTGATTGGCAGAGGTGCAATTCATGTCCAATGCCGAGATGTTTTTGGGTGGGGGGAGGGGGCTTCCAGGTGGCCCCATCTTGCTGACTACGAGAGACTACGAAGGCCACTGTCTGCTCTTGTATTCCACGCAGGGTCTCACGGGCGGTTCCCTCGCAAGTGATTGTCTCTTCTCAGTTCTCGGCTGAAGCTCTGCCTTGCTGTCACAGCATATCGACTGACTTCTTGCTCTGTCTAGCAGCTCGTTGACCAGCCTTCCCGAGCAGCTTGTATGACACGAACCCATCAACAGCAAGGCACAGGTTGTTGTCTGACCTTGCTGGTGCGAATTGGTCACACACACAGCCCGGAACCAGATAGGTCAGACACCTGGGCACTGTCCCACCACAGCTCTGGGAGCAGCATCACGCCCGGATAGAACTACGTCTGATAGAGCAGACCTGTAGTATTGAGCAGCAGGCTGACGCCGCGACAGATCCGACGACAAAAATCATTCACCCGCTACCTAGAAGAAGGGGTCTGTTGTTCCGTAGAGCAGACATGTTCTCTCATGTCCTCGCAAAAACCTTCTCGCAAGGGTTTTTCGTGGTTCACACTCCTAGTCTGCTTCGATCTTGCAGCTTTGGCAGTGTGCTGTTTAGGAGCTCGAGCGAATGTGTATGCGAAGGCAGGTCAATGGTACCCTGAGGTCATCAATGCCAGCGACACGCCAATTGTGCAACAAACAAGTATACATACTTGGGCTCAATGCAATGAAGGCTGGGTACTTTGAGGCCAGAGACGACAGCCCAAAAGAATAAGAAAAAAAAATGCCTCAATGCTTCTACAAAATATAAGAAGAGAACAAATGTTCATGTGTTTAGGGTAGGTATATCTTCTTGGAGTTTGCTTCCTGAAGGACCGGGCAGGGGATGACGTTGTATGGCGTTATCATGAGCATGGCTGCAGACTCGAAAGGTTCCACAGCCGCCTGCTCGATCACCATTGTATGGTTCTGGCTGGTCTTCGATGCTTGATACAAGACACAGAACAGGTTGGAGACATAGGCGGAATTCCATGTGAGACTGATGGCAAGATAAAAAGATGAATATTTGAACAGAAAACAAAGTATAGAAAATGACTTCATTGAGAGGTAGGCATGTGCCTGCCAAGCAACTCCTTCCACTAGCTCGCTGAGTTGGGAGCCTGTCATAAGTTTTAGCTGCCAGACAGCTGCCCTGAACCCTGGCAGCCTGTCCTATGTAAAATCCAAACCCCACTTTCCAAATAGCTGCAGAGAGTGACCTGCATCTTCTCTTCCCGAAACCCCAACTCCCAGCTGACTTACCCACACCCCGGGATCGCAGCAGCGTTTATTCAGCACTCCCTTACTTCTTAACAGCCTTCCAAACAATCGACATTTGGACACCGACATCTGAACAGCTCTCATCGATGTGATGCATCTGCAACATTAGCCTTCCTCACAGAGAGCACACCCTGCATAAGCAACCCTGAGCTTGCCCTGACTTTCTTTACAGCCTTAGGTAATCAGGCCGGCAGCACTTCAGCACATCACCCCACCCAAAAGTGTAGGTCATTTTGCTATGTACGCCCCTCCCCTTACCCCGCCATCGGTGAAGATGGCCACCCCCCAAGCAACTTCACACAGGCGCCAGTGGAGCCCTGAGCCACCCTTCCCTCACAGGCTGTGGGTAGGTGGCACATCTCTCCAAACATCCCAAGTCAACGGCTTGTTCTAAAGTTTCCTGGACTTTTGCAAGGTCTTGGTCAACTCTTTGCCCAAAGCACCACACACACACACAACACCCCTACACAAGCCAGGTGCCCTTGCAGCTTCTTTATGGTGCATTTCCCCTTCACAGATTTACTCCAGTCAAGCACATCTTTGCCCTTGTTCCGTCCAGTTGACAACATACCAACCCCAAAAACAGTGGCAAACACTGGACCCCACCAGAGAGACATTACACAACCATCGTCATCCTAGACATACCCATACCCATCCAAACTCCAGCAGCTCCCGAGCTCCACTTCAGCCTTGCCCTGCCTTGCCCTGCCCTTGCCTTGCCTTTCGGCAGGCTCTGGCATCCAACCCGGCAGACCACAACCCTATCCATCATCATACCCAATCTTGGTTGCAGACTGCTGTGCTCCTGAATCAGTCCCATTCTGTTGTCTTGGGTTTTACCCCTCCATCTAATCTGCCTTTCCCGAGCACTGTTGATACTGCAAGCCTTATGCTAAAGCCGGGCGTATCAGGTCACTGCAGCCCCCAGCGCAGGGCTCTTGAGAGGGCCTAGCTGCGTTCCCCCAAGAGCTTCCGCCAGCCCCGATCTTTCATGCCCATGGGCTCTTTCCAGATGGACCAGCCTGCGGTCTCCCCATCCGAGCCGAGAGAACGTGCGGTCTCCTCTGAGCCTTGCTCCACCCGACCGAACCCTTTCGACGACGACGGCTCCTCCGCTCGCAAGCGACGTCGAACTTCCCTCAACGGTGCCTCGCCGAGCCACTCTGTCGAGACACCCACGGGGTCACCACGCACCGATACACGAGGCGAGTCGGAGGACAGAGACGCCACCATGACGATGGACTCTGCTTCCTCGGAGCCTCAAATGTCGGAGCGCGAGCCCGACCAACAGCAGTCGGGCTCAGAAACAAGACCGACTAGGATCACACTGAACCTGAAAGCTGCGAAACAGGCCGCCGCATCTGGGCTTTCCTCGCCTACGACGCCAAATGAGGTCGACGAAGATCTCACCGGATCTCAAGAGAACGGAATCAGGGACAGTGTGGAAGACGGCGACGCCGATATCCCGCCACCCCATTGCATCGACGGTGCTTCCTCAACAGTGGACACAGACAACCCTCCAGTAGAAGTCATCCTCGACACTGATGATGAAGACCAGGATGGCTTACCTGGGATTACCATACTCCAAGAGAACAACCCCATGCTCGAGTTTCCTTACCTGCCCACCGAACCTCTGTCGGACTCCCTGCCAAAGCTTTGTGCACTCCTTCCAAACAGTAAGTCGCCGATCCCATTGTGCCTGGAATTCTCGAAGCCTAACAAGCCCTACTACAGACCAGAATGCGGTGATGGGCTTGCATGACTGGATGGAGCTGTATCTTTCCTGGTCTCGCGGAAAGGAAATGTGGCTGGTGCGACAGACTTGGGACGACTACCGCGAATTTTGGCACATGATGCCTCACTTGATCTGGCAATACTCATCGCCAATCAGGTAAAGCCTCCCCTGACTACGTTCTTACACAAACACATTATGCTGACATGTATCAATAGGAACCCTCTGGTGCGCAGCCCTCAGTTCCACCATCTGTTCTATGAGCTGCACACGTCCTTTGCAAAGCTCACGGGCCTGTTCGTCGACCTCGATCAAGCACTAGTCTCCGATGCTAAACTGGACGAAGCCTGGCAAGAACCTGCCTCAACGCCATATGTTACGTACTTGCACGCTCTGTTAGTCGAATATGCACAGGCATTGATGCCAAATATGTACGGCTTGGATATCGACGCACCCTGGCCCGACGCCTTGCTCCGGATGGTCGAGGGTTTCCAGTTGCCTCATCCCAGATCCGGCTCGCCATCGCCGATCGACTCCCTGTACTGCATCGGCTTCAACCTGGCAGATCTGGTGACTCGATTTCCCAGAGTGCTTGAAAGCTTGGCCGGCGTTGCGCAGCTCGCATCTTTTCTTGCACGGGGTGAACTGGTCGGCGCTCAGAGATCGGCGTTGACCCCCGAGTCTGATTCCTCCAAGCCTTGCCTTGGGCAGGGTTACAAGCTCTTTGTTGCCATATCGGGTGCTCTGGCGGTTTGTATCGACAAGAGTGTCAACCAGATCGCACCCAATACTGCGACTGAGCTGCTGGCTGGTCTTGCGGAGATGCTACGGTTATGTTTGCACGGAGAGTCCGAGCAAGCCCAGGACGTGATCAAGAAACACATGCTTGAGCATACCGACATACCTCCAACAGAGACGGTCAAAGTCATCGTCAATGAATGGCGCTTAGCGATGCTCACCAAGTTCATCATGTCGAGCCAGATGCAGCTCAGGATCATGGCAGCTCAGACCATGTGTGCGGACATGGTGCGCATCTGGAAGGACTATCATGAACAAGCTATCGATGTTGCCCAGCAGCCAGTCCTGCGCCATTTCTCCAGCCAGCTGGTGCGGTCTCAAGTCGTCTCGTACGTTCTGGGTCCTACCTGTCACCCAGAGGTCACGGCCCAGAGCTACAACATCATCGGCTTCCTGTTCGCGTCACATACCTTCACGGAGGATCAAATGGACGAGATGTGGCGCACAGTAACCACATGCCAGATCTCGGGGGTTTCAGAGAGTCTCTTGATGATGATGGCTAACATTGCTAATCTCTTCGGGATGGACGACTTTCTCTGCGTGTTCCGAAAACTGCAGACAGTCCGAATCGAAAACTTCAACGCAACGATGAAGGACTTTTGCGACAGGGTCATGTCATACCTCATCGAAGGCAATGAGACCATCCAGGACCTGCTGCCTTATTCACTCATGTTTAGGCTACTGAGAGAATCTTCCGCTCCGGGGCCGCCTTTCTACCGCGTTATCCAGAAATGGGCATCAAGTCTCGTCCTGCAGCTCCTGAGGCGTGGACCTTCTCCGGAAGACCGGCAGCTGCTAATCCAGGAATGCCTCAAAGATATCACCGAGAAGTCGCGCTACACTCTCGGCAGTTTGCACGGGCTCTTACTCCTGTGCCGACCAGGCAGTCGGGAGCGAGACTTGCAGCAGCTCACAGAGCAGTACAACCTGCCACAGCTCCTAGTTGACGAGCTTGAGCACGCTGTCAGTTCCCGGACAGACGTCGGCGTGGCTCACCTTATTAGTGGGCAGGAGAACGCTGCACGCCTGGAGCTACTCACGGGCGTGATTCTTCATGGGCGTGACAGCGATGCTGTCTCGGAAGAACTTGGTCGTAAACTTTGGGACCTCCTGGTTGGCCCACTCGCTGCGTCACAAGAAGATCGCGATTGTGCCTGGCAGAGTTTAAGTGCCGCGATGAAGAAGTCCTCGGGGAGAACTTTTGTGGAAACTTGTTTCAACGACTACTTTCCAACACTGTCGCCTGACCTTTTTCGCCCTGGATCCCTGGACTTCATCCTGCAGAGGATCATCCCCCTGATCAACAGCGACAGCAGCTTCGTTCTTGAGGACGAGGAGTCCAGGAACCTCCTCGGCATTGAGCAGTTATGGCGAATTGCTCTCACGGCTCCAACCGACACGATTGAGCGACGGGCCATAGTAGCTCTCGTCAAAGATGTCTACTTGGAAAATCGATCGATCCAACAGATGCCGGTGCATCGTGTGCGAAAATTTCATCTTGCCCTTGTCGATCGATGCATGCAGCAGTTGTGCTCAGCCGCAAAGCATCTAATGGCTGAACCGGAGATGGCCAAGAACGGCGACGGCGGCGAAGCGATGATCATGAGCCACGACGACCATTCAGCATCGGAGCAGGAAATGCTCTTTACGCGCTCATTGACAATCGTTCGTGAATTTCACAATGTTCACCAGCTTACACCACGCTTCTCGTCTCCTGATCTGAGATCACTAGTCCTCCCTCAGAACAACGACGTGGAGGGGGACTCGGCCGAGCTCAAATTTCAGTCGTTTGACGGGGATACTCAGACGGACGTGAGGCCTCTTTCTATTGGCCGCCGAAATACTGCAGGATCTTTGCTAGCCAGCATTCGCGACGCGACTGGCTTCGACAACTATCGCTTGTACTATAAGGGTCGACCATTCACCCCATCAGAGGGAGATATCTGTAGGTCTTTGGAAGACCTCCAGATCCACAATGGATTGATCCTGGTCAAGCGCGAGACGGATGCAGATGAGTATCCCGTCCACGTTAGGCCAGGGGCGTCTCCGGTGGAGATTGAGATCATGAGGCACTTCGAAGAGCTATGGCAATACCTGGCACTGAAAGAGAAGCTGGCTAGCGAGGTAAGGCACTGCGCTCATCCGGCCGTTCAAACTACTAACCTGTGGCATAGTTGTACGCTTTCCTGATCACATTGCCGGTGGGCGACAGGATCATGAACATGGTGGCAAATGAGCAAACACCTTACAGCGACGTCTTTCCCATAGGCCATCCGCTGAAATCTCTTTACGCACTACACGTGATACGAGAGCATCTGAGCGCTCGACGTTCTCTCGCAAAACCATCTCAGGAAAATGAGGAGTATGACAGCGCTTTACGACGAGCCTTGGCACTGGTAGTTTCTGCGCTCTCAGACCACGAGGTGATCGAAGAGGTTTCTGGAGAGAATCTGCGAGCTGCTCTCGCGTCACGGCTTGTAGAGCAGTTCCTTGCAATTTTGAGAGGTACCAGCCCCGAATTGTCTTCAAGGCCTTCAGCAAGCTGACTTTCCCAGACCCCATGCGACCGACGCCGACTACTGACCTTCTCGACGAAGCCCTTATCGAGAGGCTCGCTCAAATACTGTCTTCCTCCCTAGAGGTAGAACCCGCCTCATTCGTCGATAACCTGACCACCGTCGCATTCAGGGCCATCATGGATACATGTTCTCTGAAATGGGAGCTCTGGGACTTGCTACAGTCGAAGATGGATCTTCAGCAGACTATTCAGAGGTTACTCGTTGATGACACGAGGGACATTGTGAGGAAGTCAACAGCAGCTATCATCGGCGACAAGGTCGTTAACGATTTCGGGTAAGGGGAATCTGTCATCTCATTTGTCAAGACGATGAATGCTAACCATCCTGTATCAGTACATCTGTGGTGCCTGCGACGACTTTCAGAGATGTGTTCCGGCCGTTGTTGATAGACCTAGTTCCGCGTGCACTGGCGCAGCCGGCAAGGTCACTCGAGGTTTTCAACCTCCTCGTGATCGTGTTTCGTTCTGAGAAAGAATCGGCACCACCGGGCATTGATATGCACAAGACAGTGCATCGCTTGAATGAACTGTTGCTTGCGTACAGTCCTTCCGAGAGTGCAGGCATGGCCCTTACCTTTTCGAAGCAATCTGCTGAAGAACCAATCCCGGCTCAGGGTATACCACCTGGCGTTATCGACTTTGGCGCTTTCGGTCTTGTCAACTTGCTACACAGGCTTTTGTGTGATAATGACGACGGCGGTATTTCTTCAAGCCTCGATGCTAGGTAAGTCTCCTTGCAACTTTGGCTTGAATGGCCGTTTGTTCATTTATTTATTATTTTTTTTTCTGGGGCACGGTGAGAGCTAACTTTACGCTCAAGCTCAGGGATAGAGCTCTTCTGGGGTCACTTATTCCCACGCCGCCAGCCAATGCCTGATCTACTTTGGCACCACGACCTGATCTATCACGAGACCACCAGACTCCGCCTCAACGATATCGTCCTCAAACTTGTCGGGAGAAACCTATCGCAGCTGAAGCTTTTCTTCGCTGAACTCGCGCAGTTGGTACCATGCAGCACGGACGATCGAGCTGATGAAAGTGCGTAAACCCCTCATCTATCACTCGGCATAATTGCGAAGGCTTACACAATCCAGAAATTTACCGCTACGATTTGCCATTTGGCTTTGACAGATCGAAGGAGATCCGCGCCGCATGCGGTTATGCAGGACTGAGGAACCTTTCAAACACCTGCTATCTCAATTCTCTCTGCACACAATTGTTCATGAACTTTGACTTCCGAAAGTTCATACTTAGTGTACAGGTTGACAGGAGAGACTTCTCCCGAACTCTGCTTTGGGAGACACAGAGCTTGTTTGGACAGCTACAAAGCAGCCACCAACGCTTTGTAGACCCGGAGTCCTTCGTAGCCAACATCAAGACGTATGATGACGATCTGATCAATGTCCATAATCAGATGGACGTCGAGGAATTCTTCAATCTTTTGAACGACCGGTTGGAGGGCCAACTGAGCTCCTCAGAAGCTGTGCGAACCTTTCGTACTTTCTACGGCGGACAATTGGTGACCCAGACGAAGTCCAAGGAGTGCGACCACATCTCGGAGGTCATGGAGCCGTTCTCGGCCATTCAGTGCGACATCAAGGGCAAGAAGAACCTCCTTGAAAGCTTGGAAGCCTATGTGGATGGCGAGCACATGGAGGGAGACAACAAGTACAAGTGCTCGAACTGCGATCGCCACGTTGACGCTGTCAGGAGGTCGTGTTTGAAGGAGATACCCAACTCTCTAATCTTTCATCTGAAACGTTTTGACTTTAATCTCCGAACACAGTCGCGCAGCAAGATCAACGACTACTTTGCGTTCCCAGACCGCATCAATATGCGACCGTACACCGTGCAATATCTGAGCAACCCGTCCGGAGAACTCTCAGAAGACTGGTTTGAGCTCGTCGGTGTCCTTGTCCATGCTGGGACGGCGGAATCAGGGCACTACTACAGCTTCATTCGAGAGCGACCAACATCCCGCAAGGACGAGAGTTGGTTCGAATTCAATGATGATGTCGTATCGCCCTGGCACTCGTCGAGGATGGAGGCTTGCTGCTTTGGTGGCTCGGAGTCATCTTGGGATGCCGGTGGAGTGGCGTACGAGAAGAATTACTGCGCCTATATGCTCTTCTACGAGCGGACATCGACAATTGAGAGGAAGCAAGAAGAATTACATCAACTTGGATGGACAAGTCCCGTACAGGCCAAGATCTCTACACCTCTTCATTCGCTCATTCGGGAAGATAACCTACGCCTGCTGCAGAGGCACTGCTTGTTTGATCCCGACCACATTCGACTCGTGGACTCCGCTATCGAGCGAATGCAGGATCTGAATGACGGTACATGCTCTCGGGAACATGAGACCGAGACATTAGCGATGCAACTGGCCATCGCACATTTGGATCAGGTTGCTGCTCGAGTGAGAGACGTCCCTGAAGTCCAAAAACTGGCAGAGCGGATCAGGGGAATGGTTGACGGATGTGGAACCTGTGCTCTCGTTATGTACGGATACCTCAGCAGCCACACCGAGGCGTTTCGCAACCTGATGCAACGAAATCCGGAAGTCATTGTTCGAAGGTCTACGGCAGAAATCCTGATGGAGGCCTTGAACTCCATCAAGTACACATTCCCAGGGAATTACTGCATAGGGGCTCCGCCAACTGAAGAGTATCCTGATGATGTCGTCAACGGTGTTTGTGCCATGTTCGAACACCTCTGGGAGTTTTTCCACTATCCCAGCTTCCACCGATCGTGGCCGGAGGTCTTCGACTTGATGGCCACATTTGTGTACTCTGGCAAGGACGAAACTTTGGCCTTCCTGACTCGCGGCTTTCTATCGAAGACAATGCTCATCTTCATGGCAGAGTACCTGGACGATGACAAGCGGGACGTACAATTCACCAAGATGTGCAACTTCTTGGCCCGCAGACCGAACCGTTCGCCATGCTATGCATCTGTCATCGAACTTCTCCGGGGTCTTCTCACCCAAATTACTCCTCTCAATCCCGTGCATGGTGAGGTGGTGCGCGAAGAGGCGTACCTGGAGCACCGTGATGAGCCAATTCGGCTTACCATGGTCGAGCGCAAACTCTTGGATCAGACACTCGAGGTTGGCGGTAATGCTCTGCTGGACAAAGTCATCCTGCTCAATCAGAACGTGGAAGCTACCGACGCCATCGTAGCCCATGTTGTGGGTCAGAGGTGGCCAATTGAGGCAGACCTTCTCGACACGTTGATCTTCAATACCACCCCACAGGACCATTACATCACCTATGGTCCATATCTTCGAGCAGCGGTGGTGTTCTGCAGAGTCTGCTACAGTCCAGAGTATATTGACAAGCTGATTGACCATATTGCTAATCAGAGTATCATCTTGGCCAGAAGCGAGCCCAAGGCGGTGTGGAAGTTCTTCACGGACACGTTTACGGAGACTCGTTTTCATTCGGGCGAGTCCAGAGTCCAGATCTACCTGCAGTACCTTAAATATCTGCCAGCGTGGGCGCCGGCATTACTTGCGCAATACGACCCTGCCCTCAGCCTCCAGGTCGAAACGCTGTTGCACGACAAGATCTTTCAATTTGGTGCGAACCCAAAGATTCCAGATGCGGAGGGGGGCACAGAGACTGCCGAGGCCATCGCAACGTGTGCCAAGAAATTCGGCATGCATCTCTGCGAATACATCAGCGAGACTTGCATCAAAAGCAGTCAGACGGTCTCTAGCCAGACGGTTTCCTTGATATCTCGTGTTCTCTCGCGATGCACCCCTTACTTCGATAGCAAGGACGAAGCGCACGCAGAAGAAACACAGAAATACCGAAGAAGTTGTGGTGGTAGGCCTTCCTCTTTTCCTTCCTTTTCCCGTTCTCTTGGAGGCTACATTACAAATGAACCTGCTGAACTGACTATTCACTCTTCGGAGCGGCACAGTCGTTATGGACCATTTACGCCGGCTGAGTGTAGACGACCTGGACGATGAGGGCTCTGGTATGTTGTCTGACAACGCTCCCATCCTTAGTCACCTGTCAGATGATCAAGAGCTGATATAGATCCCACTCGAAGACTGGGAGAACTCCTTTGCCTCATCCGACCAGATCGAGAGCCAACCCGATGAAGACATGAAGGATTTGGACATGTAAAGTCTCCAAGGGCGAGAGTTGGAGATGGATCGATCGCTGTTTGATTAGGCCAAGTGGGACGAGCAAATGGTGGAGTTGGGGAGCATGGCATTTGTCTTTCTTTCTTTTCTTCTTCAACGAAGCTTCCAAGGGGTTCACACCGGCTGCCACAATGTTCCGGTCATGCACAAATTTTTTTTTTGAAAGCGGATTCATGAATCACGAAACGGCGTACCTATCAGCACATGCACAACAGGAATATGGGCCAGCATGGAAAGAGAGCATTGGTTGTCGGGCAAGCTGGCGTCAGGTATGGAAGAGCCTGTTTAGATGCCTGGATGGAAGACAGAGACATCTCATGATACGAATGAAATGGATTATTCATAATGGTGCCAATTTTGTCTGCCAGACGATATCCTTCTCTCCTTCATTCGAGTCCCCCTGTTCGCGGGAAGGTTTCTTTCACAGTACGCACCCTGCATTGTCGGGATGGTCCAGTACCGGCGGTATCTGGCTGGTCCCAACGACCGACATGGGATGTCTACGCGCCCTAGTGGGCTACGTGATGCTATCTTTGGACGGGAACTCGAGGAAATGGACGATGTTGATATAACAATGTGGACACCTCCAGTCATTCCGGATGGATGCTGGGTCAGGTTCCGGACCGCTAGAAATGACTTGTCACTGCATACGGCACCAGTGATCTGGTAGTAACCCGATAACTATTCTCGTCGATGTGCGCATGTGTTATTTAGCCGCTGGTCTGCTTGAGTGGATCGCCTTTGGGAATCTGGTACAGACAGACTCGCAAGCTCAATTTGATACGACGAGGAAGACCAGCACATTGTCTTCGGCCCTGCGTTGTGGAGACATTGTCCAAGAGCATTTTAGGATGATACTAACCAAAAAAAAATAGGGGGAGGTTCACAGCATACCACGTTCAAGAATTGCTCTCAAGGCAGACTGGGGTTCTGGGAAGGATTGAAGGAGAGAGAGAGAGAGAGGAGAGGGAGAGAGAGGAGAGGGAGAGAGAGGGGAGAGAGACTTACTGTACTTTTCGGTCAGAGAAACTCTTACTAGGTGCTGACACACACACACACACACACACACACGCATCCCAAGGATCACTCATACAACTCCAGCTAGGGGCCGTGAGAGAGAATAGAGTGGCGAAAAGGGGCCGAATTTTTATCAGTTGTGTGCCATCACGATTTGGTGATTTGCGGTCTGTCACATCTTCTCATGTCACTTTACTGTCTCTCTTCCCATGGTGAGAGTAGTGGAAAGAAATATTGACAGGAGGCCAGGAGGCGGGTGTGGTAGTGCACTGCGGAGAAATAGGAGAGAGGGACGAAATGTCCCATCTTAGAGGGCGTCACCACTGGGGGCGTGGCGACAGCAAGAACCCATGGCAAAAGGAGCGTTTCTTTTGGTTCCATGCCAAGGCAGGATCTATTCTCGTCGATTTTGGAGGATATCACGAGGAAGTGAGAAAGGCACCTCTTCCAAGTGGAACAACACCCTCCCGAGTCAGTTTCGAACATGGGCGGTTACTCACCCCACTGCTGATGGGAATCCCCTCCCCCCCTCCTTCGACATCAGCTGGATACAAGACTTGGGTGGTGATATCAAGTGGCCAGCGCCCACTCGAGGGGGAGGGGGAAGGGGGGGTAGCCCTGGTGGTTGACGGACGTTTTGAGAGGGTGGGGGAAGGGCAAAAGGCACACTCACCCACTGTACATTAGGCGATGGTGGTGCGGGAAGGGGACGGAAGTATCTACTTAAAAATAGAGTCACGGCACCACCCCCCCTGTACCGCAACATGCAGACAGGGGTTTAGGTGTGCACTGTAGATCCCCCGCTGCACCAGTGAGCGGATCCCACGCAGTAATTGGTTGGGCAGAGAAAGCTCCTTACGCCGTCCCGGCACTGACTAGTGGTACTAAATATGGACGGCTAAGCGCTGTTGAGCGTGACACTGCAGGAGCTTGGCAGGTAGCGTTGTAAGTGGTGGTCCCTTCCCGATCCCACCTCGACGACAACCTCTCAGCGAACGAAAGCAAGACTTTATACGGCGGCCATTCTCGACGACGATTCAAGATGCTCAAAGACCATCGGGTAAATCCCGTCTATCAGTCGATCATTGTCCTGGTGTATGCACGCCAGGGTGCGTTCGGAGTCACATACCAGATTAACCATGTCAGAGGGAGAACACCTTTCTCACTCTAGGACTTCTCTTGGATCCTCCCCGTCTGACCTTTTGCATCACACGAGTGGCTGGCACTCGCCTCCTCTCGCCCCATTCCGCCTTTCTTTATTCTGCTCACCCCATAGGAATCTCTCTCTCCCTGTGTGTGTATGTGTCTGTGTGTGCGCACGCCATGATTCATCCCCCTACGATCCATGTGATCCATCTTCGTCTTCACCAGCCCCCCCTGAATCCCCCTCCCTTCTATTTAGTCACATCGCGCATGGGGGGTAAACCCAAAAAAAGGGTTCTCTGAAGGTTGTGGAGCACGGCTCTTGTGTGTTCTGTCGGGGAATAGTGTCTACCTGCCCACTGTTTGTTTTCGAAATGTTTCGTTTCATCTGTGAAGGGGTTTGTTGGTCCGCACTGCAGGGGGGGGGAGGGAGACAGCCCTTCCTCCTTGATGCTCATTCACCCCAATTTTTGTATAGTATATACATACATGTACGCCTGTCACCTCTTCAGCTTTTGATCTTGTGTAAAGGATGCAGTGATTTGCAACGCAAGTAACGAATTTTCTTTGGTTTTGTCTTGTCTTCTTAGCCTTGACGTCTCTCCTTCTCTGGTGTCTTTTGCATACCATCGCATATGTCTTCGAAAGACTAGTATAGTAAACACTTGCCGGTCAAGATTCACTCCCATTTTCTCATTACTTCCCTTCTACTGCCTCTCCCTTCTCTTCTTTTAGATTCCAAGTTTACTCTGGTTTATCCTTGAAAATATACAACGAGACGACCATGGATCGAAGGGCGCAAATCTCAACGCCTCTCGAGGCAGGTCCCTCGTTACTCGATGCTCATAGACTGCCGTCGTATCTGGGTCCAGCGCTCGAGTTCACATCTCGCCGTCTTGCCATGAAGGGCCTGCATGTCACCCTCGTTGTGGCCCGAAGAGACTACCAACTTCCAAGCCTTGTTGCTGCCAGGACTGATGCCATCAAGCCGGCTTATGTTCCGGTCACCAACCTCTTGACCCTGCCATCACCACCAGCCAGTCCTGCATCCCCCGAAGATGTGGTAGCCTGTGGGCCCCGATTCGGCACCATCAAGTCACTTGTCGGCCGTTCCAGGTCACAACGAGACAAGAAAGACTTTAGACAGCCGCACCGATTATCCAGAAAGCCGTCGTTGGCTTCCTTGCTTGAGAGCCCCAGGTTGAGGCGAGCCGCAACAACATCGGCCACTGCCCTACATGGTCCTCCAAGAACACCAGCCACGCCGGCCACTTCCGTCGCCACCACCACCTCTTCTTCCTCTCCTTCTTGTCACGCAGGGTCAGCGGCCTCAACAGCGTCAATAGATATAAGGGAGCCCGAGATCCGCCTGCTCCATACCACGCCCTTGAACCCTCGGGCGTACAGGCTTGTTGCCGACACTCTGGCCCGCGCAACCAAAAAGTTCAACCTGACCACGCCGCTCACAGCCCACAAGCCGTCCGCCTATGGTATCCCGCCGCTGGTGCTCCACAGCTCCATCCTCCAGAACGAGAGCCTTCACTCCTCCGAGGGGCTGACGCTCCTGTCACTGGACCACCTCTACACCTTCAAGGCCTCGCTGGCCCGGTATGCCGCTGTCCGGTCCGAGTTTGGCAGCCAATTCAGACTCGAGGACGCCGTGGACGAGCTCAGGCGATATGTTGTGTCGGCCGGCGGGAGGCGGCGCCTGTTGAAGAGCACGTTGGCCTCGGCGTATGACTGGCTGGGCCCGGTGAACGAGGCGGCTCTGAGCGAAGTCATGAGGACATACTCACGGGCCTACGGTGGCGCAACAGAGACAGGCGTGGAAGACGACCTTGTGAAGAAGGACCACATACCGGCGTTGGCTGCGACCATGGCTCTCGCCAAGATTGTGAACGAGAGCGCCCAAACGAAGGAGAGGACCGTGGAGTCTGTGTCTGATGCCCAGCCTCAACCTGCTGCGAGGCTAAGCAACATGACCATCAAGTCTGTTGCTCACCAGCCGCTGACACTGGCAGTCCTTCCTCGAGCCTCGTTTCTGCAGAGCCCAAGCGAGTATTCTCCCACGCCGGTGGTGGCTTCGCCTGCGTCTGTCCAGAACAAACAGCAGCTCCTCTCGCCCATGTCTGCGCAGAACTGGATCATCCAGGATGACTCGCCGTGGGCGGTCGAGGAGGGCGTGGTCAAGATGCCGGATACCCCTCCGGCAGACACACCCGCCATGACCCTTGAGGCCGAGCATGACGTTGACAGGTCGGACGAGAGCTTCCTTGTTGTCGCCATGACCAAGGAGGATGCTGCCGAGAACGCCGCAGATCTAGCAGCAGTTTCACAGGCGGCAACATCACCAAAAACGCCCACAAACCTTCCTAGGGCCCTGACACAGGTTCCTTCCGTGCCAGCTGTTTCATCCACTGCTGCTGCTTCCTCTTCCTCGTCCCCCAAAATTCCTTCCCCACGGACCTCGCCCAAGGCATCTCCACCCGCCCTGAGGCTCCAGACCAGCTTCCCGACCCCCTTCAAGCCGACATCCCAGCGCAAGAAGACACCCGTGGCACAGACACGACGGCCTGTCCGCAGGGGCACATCCTTTGACATCCTCCCACCGGCGGTGCCAGTGTCACCGACCGAGAAGGACATCCGGATCGAGATTGTCATCTCTGACTCAGACGACGAAGAGGAGTACGGAGAAGGAAACGAGGAGGAGGCCAACCTTACCGACTTTGAGGATGCCGATCTCACGGCCAGATCGCCGGTCAAGACGCCAGGGGGCTCGATGTGGCTCAACATCGACGACATCCTCAGCAGCTACGAGAGGCCACGGGCAGCGGCCGAGAAGCGCCACCGTCAGAGCTACCAACACAGCCGGAAGAGCTCCTCCCTGTGCGAGTTGCAGACGCCCGCAGGGGACCAACTCGGTCCTATGACGCCGAACGGGTATGATGACATTTCGCCCACCACCAGGGGCGAGTGGGGGTTCCTGATGATAAGTGATCCGTTCCGGACGAGGACGGCTGCTGTGAGCTGTGTATGAGATTGGGCGGGGAACAACTGATTTTCGGTGTTTCATTGTTAAATGGCGCTGGACGAGTGACGATGGGATGTTCCTGCTGGGTATCTTTGCAGCTTTTTTGGTGGTGCATGGGGGTTTGAACCAATTTTTTCTTCATTTCTTTCTTGTATAAACAGCAAAGCGGGCATGATCATGATCTTGACGACTGCTTCAATTAGCAAAATAAACCCCCATATGGCGGGACCTTTTCTTCGACTTCTCATGTTGACCATCGTTGTACCAACTTTTGAAAAAGGCTAGCCAGCTTGGCTCTGTAATTTTCGCCTCGTTGTTTTTGTTGACTTGCCCTGGTGCTTCCCTCCGCTCCCCGGTCTCCTTCTGAGACCGTCGTTGCAGGCCCTTTATATGCCTCGCACACCTTTCGAGACTCATTGTAATCCAGTCCGAGTAACCTCTTCCATTGGCACACAGCCGTGGCATAGCCTGCTGCCTGGCATGTACGTAGCATAGCTATTTACGACGGCTGTTCCTGAGCAAAGGTCATCCACGAACCCATGAGATGGGCCCTTACTCTCAGAGCCACCGAAACTCTGATCATCCAGCTAGTGTATGTCGTGCGATATCGCAGAGGTTGGGTGTACAAAAAGGATCTCAAGTACTCCTGAGAGAGAAATAGCTGTGGTATTGAGTCGGAGGACCGACTATTGTTGCCCAGTTGTGAACAAAGGCTGATTACGCCGACAGACGCCAGGCTCCGTGCCATTCGGAAATCACGCAGCCCTGGTTCTGCGCCTTGAATCAAGGTAAGATGAACGCCGTCCACGTTCTCTTGTGGGCTTGTCTGTCTATGCAACCCGTGCTCATCAGGCCTATTTTGCTAGCAGGTAAGCCACAATAGCAAGCCAGGTCAGGGCAGCACCTTGTCGCAGGACCCAGTCATTATCTGAAACCATACTTTGAGCCAGCCTGCTTCTGCGTAGCCCGATTCTTTGCAAAGTTCTCTTCCAGTGCATCCCGCTGCGTCTGGACTTGGTTGACCAACTGCTGCAGACTGTGCTTGCCCGCTTTGATGGCCCGGAGCGGGTTGTGCTGCTGGGCGTCCAAGGCACCAGAGGCGCGGAGCTCCTCGTTTTGGCGGTACTCCTGGTCCAGGTTGAAGTTGATGACGGGCTTGGCCGTGGCCTTGCCGCCGCCTCCACCACGGCCAAATAACTCGCGCCGGGCAACTGGATCCAGATTGAGGTCATCAGCTATTGCATCGAGCGAGTCGGGGGCGGCGTTCGAAGCTGAGAACGGTTGTGTGTAATTTGCATATTGCGCTGGCTGCGAATGCATGGATGGCGCGGCCTCTGATGAAAAAGTATTGCTGTCGTCCTCCTGGTTGATGTATTCCGGCTCGTACGACACGCTGTCTGGTAGTGGTGCGGCCTCAACAGTCGGGGTGTCATCCTGAAAGGAGAATAGGGAGACTTTCTTCTTGGCAGGCGTAGCAACCTCTGGTTTCGCTGAAGATGCTGCGGATCGAGTAGCAGCCCCTCCTCCAACTGTTGTGCTCGCTGGGGTCGAGACTTTCGGCGCGGCGGGTGTCTTCGACCCGTTCTTCTTTGCAGGTTTCCTGGCTACAGAGAGCGGCTTGAACATCATCGGCTTCCCCACCAACTTGACCTCGTCTGCCGGTTTCTGGCCATCTGGGATAGATGGTTGCGCATGTGTGGAGTCTATTGCCCTTGGTGGTGGCAGCTTCAATCCCGATCCCCCAGAAGTGTTCAGTCCTGTGGGACCATCGCTGTCCTCGTTCCCATCCACAGTGGCAGTTGTTGTAGCTTCCCTACTAAAGGCGGCTTCCGAACTCGTCTTCAAGCTGATTCCAACCTTTGGCGCAGATTTGCCTTCGCTCGCTGGCTTCGATATCGCTTTTGGCGCTGGCAGAAAGGAACTGAAGCCACTGAATCTATTTCCGCCAGTCTTGACCCGCTTCGCTGCGGGCTCGTCGCTCGGTGCAGCATCGTCGATCGTCGAGGCCGAGGGAAGGTTGACGAGGATCTTGCCTGGGTTCGTCTTGTCGACCAGTTTCTGGAAGGATTTCTTGGCAGGAGGCGCATCGGTGGCCTTGGGTACTGTTATGGTCACCTGTGCGGAATCACTATCAGACTCCGAGTCAGAATAGTCCACCAAGCCCATCTTGAGGTCTCAGGTGAAGTGGTGTCGTGATAGGTGGTGTACAAAGATTGATGAGTGGTCAAGTGAAAAGGGCAGGCAGCTTGGTACGGCAAAGGAAACATACAGTTGATGTCGTTGCAGGGGGGGGGGGTTGCACCCTGTACCCACGTCCACCCCGCGTTGGGCAGGGATCCAAAGACCCACTAGCATACCACTATGTTGGTCCTGTTCAGTGGCTGTCACAGCCCTGTTACAGCATCTCCCGTTGCTTGTAGACCCTTCTCCCTCCACTCCAAGTTGTCCTGGCTGGGCAGCAGCGACAGCCAATTTCTCCTTCTACATACTCTCTTCTGTGATTATGACGACAAGAGGCTCTTCCAGAACCTCTATGCAGCAGTGGTATTATAATGTCTGTCATACAAGTTGAAGAGTATGTACACCTCGAATGCATTCAAGACATTGATTGACATGTGATCGAGTACTGACCACTACAACTTCTCCAGTCTGGTATCGTACCAGCTCAGGGCCAGCTACCTGACTGAGGTTGCCGACGGAGTGGGAGAACGACTGATCACACTGAACGAGAACTTTCTGAGCTCAGCACCCTTCAAGGCCGCAGGATGGCGCGCCAATCCTTCCCTGATCAAGAGGACACATTCTCCAGAGATCCCTGCCGCCGTTCCCTCCGAATACTTTCAAGCCCCCCGCCGACTGGGCTTGACTCTCGAGGACGAGCCAGAGGAAGGTGGAATGCTCACAGGAGGGGGAAATGATACTCTTGGCCCTGGCATCGCGACCAAGAGAAGGAGACGTCGGGAGCAGATGGAAGAAGAGGACAGCAGCGATCTAAGCGATGAGAGTGACGAGGAGACAGAGAGGGCTGCGCAACAGATCAAGTTTGCCAAGATGCCGGTGCGAAACCGTTCTGGTTCTTCGCCTTTGCAGTCGTCTACGTTGCGACAGGCAACATCTGCCAGTTCGCCTCGACCTCCGCCGCGACGCGGCTCACAATCTGCATTGGAGACCGTCAAAGAGAGGGCGAGGCGTGACACTGCGACCAGTAGTGAGATATCGTCTGAGAACGAGTTGGAGACTGGTGGCTATCAGAGGCATAGAGATGCCGCCCGTGCTGCGGCAAAGGCTGTGCGCATCCAGACCAACCTGAACAAGTCGGAGCCCGCTGTGGGTGTCAACAGGCAGCACAGTGACCTTCTTGAGGAAGAAGAGGAAGATTCGGACGCATCTGATATGTCGTCAGCATTCAACGAGAGCATCGAGTCCACGACCATGCTAGCTGGAGACCTGGAGAAGCCGCCGCTGGCAAACATGTCACCTTCACATCAGCTTGTTGGAACACCACCGCGGGAGTTCAGGCGGCAGTCGACTATCCGGAGGTCACAGATGCCACCTCCTACACAGGTCATTGGTGATCTTCCCCCCAGGCGGCCTACCAGCACTCTCCGGCCTGTCAGCATGATCAAGCCCAAGAGCTTGATATCTGAAGCTCTCAATGCCAAGAAGACCAAGCCGGCCACACCGTTTGAGGGCTTCGCGGCACTTTCTGGAAAGGGCGAATCCAGTCCACTCATGATCCGCATCTACAGTCCCTTCTCCAACCAGCCGTACAAACCGTTTGAGGTGCTCATCCGCAGGATCACGCGCGATGACAATGCTGCGGACCGCCCCGTCAATGTGGCTGACCTCATCGGTCTTGCCCTCTGGCGGTACAACGAGGAGAAGTACGAGCCGCCGCTTCCCAGCGACAAGCTCAACTTGAACTGGTGGACGCTGAGGATGGTCGAGGAGGGTGGTGAGGTGGACGATGACTTCCGCCCCCTGGAGCGCACCAAACCACTCTCGCAGTTCGTCACCACTTCCAACAACAAGAATGAGGGCGCGCGACCAACAGCCGCCATGCCTCGGATTGGCAGAGGCAGGGCCAACACCAAAATATACGACGACTTTGCCCTGGTTCCAGCCTCAGCCTCCGAATTCGAGGCCAACAAGGCCTTGACTCCACAATTCTCCGAGGAGGTTGCTGCTGCTGCGGAGACGCCGAGCGAAGAGGACCCTCCTCACCCCAACACGGCGGTGCTGGACGCCGCAACGGCACCACCACCACTCGTGCCAAGTACGGGGCGCTACAACCCTGTGCTCAATACGGTGCATCGCGGTGCGAACATGCTTGACATACCACGGCCACAAGTCACCACGACCAACACGTCAAGAGGCCAGCACAAATTTCTGCGCATCCACATCCAAACACCAGAGGCCCCTCCGGGACAGATGGTGACAGTGGACGTGACGACTGACATGTACATTGAGGAAGTGCTAGAGCTTGTCTGCCGCAAGCGCAACCTCGACAAGAACTTCCATATCCTCAAGATCCCCAACTCCGGGGCGGTGGCCTTGCTGGACCGGCCCGTGTCGGCGATTGGTGCCATGCAGGATCTCGAGCTGCACAAGAGACGCTTCGGCGACCCAACGCTCAGCCAGTCCCCAGTTGGGCACTCGCCTGCGGCACGACTGCTGTTCTCTGAGATGGGCGTGGCGGTTGGAAAGAAGGCTTCTAAGACCAAGGGCATCCACCCCCTGGCCAAGGAGGCAATGGCGCAGGAGGAGCTGAATAGAAACAGCAACTACAGGCGGTACATTGTGTGGCGCAAACAAACTATGCGGTTTGCGGGGCTGAATGAGCGCTTGTTCGTCATTGATGGCGAGTACATACACATCATCCCGTCGTCGAACGGCAAAGCCGTAACGGACAGCAGCAGCAAGACTACGACGGTGCACTTTAGCAACGTAATTGGGTGCAAACTGTCCAGACGGCACCCTTCGCAGTTCAAGGTATGCGGCGATGGCTTTTCCCTCCCGTTGTCCCCAATTCCTTTCATTGCCTTCTGAAATCTGAATTTATTCCTCCCGCTAACAGTCAACTCCTAGTTTGTCATTTACCGGGAAAACGAGTCCAAGAGATACGATTTTGAAGCAAAGAACTCGGACGAGGCTGGTGATATTGTGACGACGGTCAAGAAAGGCATTCCTCCCAACCAGTGAGGAGTGATGTAAAGAATACAATAAAAGATGACACCCAATGCGGACATTCTGGCTGCGACTGAGGTTCTGGAACGCAACATTGGAAGAATAAGCTTTTGTGTCTTGTTCAAACCACGCTGCCAAAATCTTGGCGCCGCGAGGAATTCCTCGTCTTGGAACAACGTCGTCGCATTCAGACACAGAGTTTGACAGCCTAATGCAACCCGTGTCTGTAACAGATCAGTTTTGCCGGCTCGTGCACAAGACAGAAAAGATGGGTGTGGATGCAGTCGCACGACGGGAACTTCGATGCAACTTTCCGTCTGTGGGCGACAGGGTGTGCCAGAATTACACTTGTCTCGTCTCAGAAGACTGTACTTGAACAACTTTTGGTCTTGTCACCGCCAGGTCTTGAGAATATCGCATGCCGCCTTCGTCAGCTTGGATCGGCGGGCGAATCCATATTGGGCAGCTCGGGGGAAATAACGATAGTCGGTGCCCGTCCGGCGCCCCCGGACGGCCAAGCACGGTTTGGGCGGCATTCAAAGGTCGAGCAACTCTCAAGCCACGGACCCACACGGGCCTGTCAGTATCAGATAGCCAAAACATGATATTTGCCCCCCTTGTGCTGAGAGGCAAAGCCTCGTGTGATGCCCTGCGAAGAATATCGGAGGTTTTGCTGGTCATAGTCCCGATGTGTTGTTTCGACATTGGAACAAGTCACTCCTTGCAGTTTCTCCCTCTAATCGCTGTTGCTCATCCTTCATAGCACAACACGATAGCAGCCCACCACCCCTTTTTTAGTCAGTGCAGACAGGATCCGCCCCAAGGAAGCTCTTCCTGCGAAGCCGTACTGTATAGCCCTGCCCTGTTGTACTGAGCCACAGTCCGTGTCGTGTGTCTGTGTTTCTGGCTGCCTTGTTTGCTTTAAGGGTGTAACCCTAGATCTTATGTCCCGGGACGGGATTGAACCACTTGCAGATGGCCCAACCACAGAATGACGGTGAGATTTTGCTTGTACACCCCCTCTCCCCCACCTCTCAACGGCAGAAACCCACCGTGCATTCACTTTGAAACAGCCCATCTCTTGCCAAGGGTCCCCCTCCTCCTCCTCCTCCTCCCTTGCGACGATAATGTTCGTCTACACGGCAGTTTTTTATGACCTTCCTTTGCATCTGCATTACCGGGTGGAGTTCTCTCGCCGGTCCCATGGGATCGACATTTGGGACCGTTGAGGTACAAAAAGGGCATGTGAACCCCTATCGGGACTGGTTGTTCTGTATAAATGCGCTTGCTCTATCTTGAAAGAAAATAGGAGAGAGAGAGAGAGAGAGGAAAAAGACGTTGATAAACAGATATATCTTTCTGCACTCTCATGTCCTTGAATTTTGGTATAGAGTAAATCCAATATATATAAAAAGAAGAATACTCTTTCAAAATGCGCCCATCCACCATCCTCTTCGCCCTCGTGGCCACGGTCTCGGTAAGTCCCGCTCACTCACTCACCTCCTCCCTCCCTCCCTCAGACAAGTTCGCTCTCTCTTTCAATTCTCTCCCTCTCCCTAGCTGACCTGTTCCTCTCTCTCTTCCCCCCAAACTCCAGGCCCAAGACTTTGCCGACGTAACCTCGACCGAATCTGGCGACGCAAGCGGCATACTGGAGACTGCCACCGGCGACAACCTTTCCTCGGCCGAGAACCATCTCTCCTCGGCCGTGGGCGAGTTGACGTCGGCAGCAGCCTCTGTCGCCTCTGAGTTCACTTCGGACTATAGCCTGAGCATAACCTCTTCGCTCCGCGCCGACATCTCCAGCCACCTGTCGGACCTCAGCTCCAACATCGCCAGCGTGACGAGCGACGCCGGGAGCCGCGCGAGCTCCATCAGCTCCGTGCTCGCCACCGCCACGGGGAGCATCGCGAGCAGCCTCAGTTCTGAGCTCGGCGGGCTCACCAGCTCGCTCAGCGCCCGCGTCAGCTCGCTGCGGAACTCGGGGAGCGCTACTGGGGCTGGGTCTGGGTCTGCCGCGACCGCGACCGCGACGAGCAACCCTGCGCCGGTCAGGACGGCGGCGGTGGGTATGGGTGCGCTGTTTGGTGGCGCTGCTGTCTTTGCCAACATATAGAGTAGGGTGAAGGCTGTGGAAGGGAGTTATTCTCTCTCTCTCCTTGGTGGGAATTTAGATGTTGGAGCAAAGGAGCCAGGGATACCTGAGCAAACCCACTTACCTACTCGATCACTCGTTCAAATGGCTCATCATGGCAAGGCGTTAGTCGTTCTTTCAAATATTATGAAGAAAAAGAAAAAGACACTTGTTGCATAGATTATGTCCAGCGATTCGAGGCATGACGGAGAGAGTGTTTCGGACGCGTAACAGGACGCGTCCAATAGCTGGTCGTTGTTCTCGTAGTGACACAAGACTCCTCGTCCCGCCTATGCCTGCTGGGTGTCGCGGCCCTGTGCTGAGTGCGACCTGAATTGACAACCATATAGACAGACATACAAGGATTTGAAGCATAGATCTAGTAAAGTCGGTTTTTGGTATTCGTGAATAACGACAACGTATGCCACTGGACCGTCATGTGTGACTCTGAATCCACACTGGCCCCTTCGGCGCCGAAAACTGCAAATACGAACCACCTTGAATGATACCCTTTTCCGACCGGAATCATAACTCATACAACCGAGGTGAGGCCGCGCCCACATTAATACACACATGTGCAACGCAGAACTTTAGATCTGCATGCCCAATGGTGCTCTGCCACAAAGTCCGCACTACTTAGGTGCCTGGCCCTCGACAAATTCAAGAGCATCCTCCGTGTCGTAGCAACCAATGGCAGACGACTTGTTGCGGAACGTCACACCGTAACACTTGTCCGCAACGTGGACAATCTCAGGACGGAAGGTTGTGCAGATGAATTGCGTGCCGACCTCATTGGATAGCGACTGGAGCAGCTCTGCCACCGCCGTCCGGTACTGCGCGTCGAGGTTGGCGTCGACCTCATCAAAGATGACAAAGGGACTGCTCTCTGCGTTTTGAAGGGCGAAGATCAAGCAGAGGGCGCACAAACCTGCCGAAATGTTAGCCTGAACCAGGATGGCCAGTTATACCCAGATGGGGGAAAGAAAAAGGGGGACTCACTTTTCTGACCACCACTGAGCTGTTGGATCTTCTGCTGCTCGTCCATCACCTTCGAGTTGAACGACACGTTGATGCTCACACCCGTGTAGCTCTCGTAACCACCTCCCTTACTGTTCTCCTCGTCCGAATCTTCTGCTGCATCTCGGCGCTTGTCGGTCTTGCGCTCGATCCTGAGACGACCGTGACCGGCAGGCACCAGACGCTCAAAGATCTCAGCGAAACCCTTGGACACCTGCTTGAATGTTCGTTCGACTGCCTCGTCCTTACGTTCATCAAGATGTGCAATGAGTTCCTCGATGGAAGCTTGGGAGGCATCGAGCTCTTGCCGCCGCCTTAGGAGCTGCTCTTGCTGGTTCGTAAAGTTGGTATACTGCTCGAAGGCCTTCTTGTTGACATGCTTGTACTTCTTGAGCTTTTCGTTGCATGCGCGAAGTCTCTTGTGGATCTCGTTTGTCTTGAGTTTCACAAATTTTGTAAACGCCTCGTCGGGCAGAACACCGAGATCACGGATGTTTTTGGCGCACTCTTCTATGTCGTTCGTGATGAGATGCTTCCTCTGGGCGCTCTTCTCTATCCGCTTCTGCTGCTTCTCGATCTGTCGCGAAAGATCTTGCAGTTGCTGCTGCTTGCCTTCTATGGTCGACTCAACCTCTGTGATCTGGCTGCCAACCTCCTCGGCCTGGGTCTCATTTTGTTGCAGTCTATTTTCAATAGCTCCGGCAGACTTCGTAATCTTCTTGAGTTCCTTCTGCGCGTCGGTGTAACTGTTGCCACCATCTGCAGAGGATGAATTCTCAAAAGCCAAGCTGCTCAGCTGGTCTTCCTTAAGCCGCAGGTTTTGACGCAGATCTGTGTCTAGGATTGCATGTCGGGTGCCCACTTCCCGACGAGCACGAGCTGCCTCGTTCCAGTCCTTTTGCAGCTGTTGAACTTGGACAGCAAGCGTTTCCAGCTGCTGCTCCTCCTGGCCCGTTAGCGCCTTCTTGAAATCGGAGGCCAGCTCCTGCTCAAGGTTCTCCAGCATGCCACCAAAGTCATGCATGTTCTTGTTCACCTGGTCCCTCCTGGTCGTCGCCGCGTCGAGGTGTTCGCGCGCTCGCTCCAGTTGGCTTTGCTTGTGCCTCAGCTCAATCTTGAGAGGCTCCAGGCCGCCATCAGCTCGACGCAGATTCGACTCCCTCTTTTGCAGCTCTCCAAGAGCACGGGTGATTTCCTGGTCTTTTTGGTCTATCTCCTTCTGGGTGGCGCGGGCCTTGGACAGTATTTCATCGTGCTTGTCGCGCCATTGGTTGACGGACGAGACCGCCTGCAGACGTGATTTGCGCGAGTCGATGAAGCCACCGGAGATGACGCCTCTCTTGTTGATAATGTCTCCGTCAGATGTGATAGCGTCAACGTTGTGGCTCCTCGCATATTGACTGCCAGTCTGCAGATTGTTCGTTACAACCGTCTTGCCGAAGACTTGTTGGAAGGCATCGTCGAACTGCGAGTCGTATTCGATCTTGCTGATGAGAGGGATAATATCGCCCGCGCGCGGCATGTTGATCTTTCTGGGTTTGAGCTGTGCAAGGGGCATAAAGGTGATGCGACCTCCGTGTCTCTTGTATAGCTCGGTGGCGAGCATGCTCGATGTTTTCTCATTGTCGACGACGTAGTGGAATAGGCTGGTGCCTGCGGTTTGCTCAACGGCGATCCGATACGCCTCAGGAACCTCCATCAGCTCGGCCAAAGTTCCGTACGCACCGGGGATGTCTCGCTCCAGCTTGAGTTGGCGCAGGGTAGCCAGACCCCTGGCGGTCGCGTGGTCCATGGCGTAGGAGAGCTCGCGCTCCGCGCGATCCTTCTCGTCTCTTGTCCTGGCGAGGACTGTATCGAGCTTGTCATCCTCCCGACGAAGCCGCTTTCGCTCCTCATTGAGGTTGTCGAGTGTCTCCTGGGCTTGAGCGACTTGATCAATCATAGACTGCCTTCCGCCGCCCCAACTCTCGAGCTGGGCGCGAAGTTCGGCGACGTCCTCCTCCAGCGATTGGATTGAAGCTTTGACATGCTGCACCTCTTCCTCAGCGTCAACAAAGACCGCCTTTTGCTTGGCGATGGTGAGGTTAAGCTCGTTGATTTCTTTTCGCAGGAAGGTATCCCGTTCGGCCTTGGTCTTGAATTGTGCGCCGCGACTCTGCTTATTGAGGAGGCGAGTCCTGCTGTTCTCGACGACATCAAGGGCTCGCTTGGCCTCGTCCTCCTTCGCCTTGCGTCTCTCGAGCTCGGGGACAAGCTTCTTGAGCTCTGCCTCCTTCGCTCTGATCTCCTTCCTGACCGTTTCTAGCTCCTTGTCGTGCTGTTGCTTGGCCTGATCCCGGGATGACTGGCTGTCAGCGAGGTTTTTAACTTTGAGCTCCGCCTTCGCGCGAGCCTTTGCGCTCTCGCGCCTATCCTCTTCAAGCTGGCGGCGCTCCATCTTCAGCAGATTCAGATTCTGCTGCAAGGAGCTGTGCTTGGACTCCAACTCCGCAATAGCTCTCTCTCCCCTTGTCAATGCCATGCGCTGTTCTGAGTCGTTCTCGCCGCCATCCTTCATTGCCGAGTCAAGTTCCTCGAGTAGAGTCTCAGCGGCCATTTGCTGTTGATAGTAGTACGCATACTCCAGACAGCGCCGTTCCCTGTCAGCGCTCTGGAATCCTCGAAGCTCCTCCTTCTCCTCCTCCAGCTCGACCAGGCGCTCCTTGATGTAGTCGAGCAGCTCATCGATCTTTTCTCTCTTGTTGCTCGTGTCATGCATAATCTTCAATGACTCGGCACGCTTGTCCTCATACAGCTGGGTGCCAGCGATCTCCTTGAGCAGGGCCAGGCGGTCCTTCTCCTTCATGTTGGTAAGCGCCGTGACGCGTCCCTGCGGCACGATGTAGAACGGCTGGGTCCTCGAAAATCCTGCCGTATCGAGCAACTGCATGACCTCTTTCTTCGGCCAGACCTTCTTATCCACCGAGTATTCATCTTTCTTGTGCCCAATTGTCCTCCTTATGGAGACCTCGTCCTCGTCGATGGTGGTGAACCGGCGATGGGGCCTCGAGTTGTCGAAGATGACTTCGACGTACGCGGTAGCGACTGCAGAGCCTGAGCCTTCGTGGAGAAGCGCGGCGCGCTCCTCGCGGCTGAGGTTATTGTATGCATCACTCAGCACGAAGCGGATGGCCGCGAAGAAGTTGCTCTTGCCCGAGCCATTTCGTCCCACGACCACATTGGTTCCGGGCGAGAAAGGCTCGATGATCGTCTGGTCCTTGTAGCTGTGAATGTGTGTCAGTTGTCATGATAACAACAAGTGGGTTGAAGGCCGCGCAAACCTCTTGAAGCCCTGGATGATAATTTGTTTAATGTACATCTTGCTAGTCAACGCAGCAGCAGCGCGTCGCAGCTGCTGAAGAAATCAACCTCCAGCTCAATCGGCGTGACTATTTTAATGTTCAGTGCTAGTCGCAATGGTGGCGGGAGTATTGACGTAGCTGAGTGTGCTCGAGGATGTTTGTTGAGCGTTGCCACGAAGGTGGGTGCTGCAAGTCAAGTACGCGACGCGACGGCCGTTTGGGCTTAATGTTAAGCAGGACCGCCCGATTATCTCGCTGCGGGGGGGGGGGGGGTCCCTTCCCTATCTGAGCCTGCTGACATAAGCTATGAACCGTATCAACCAGAGACTAGACAAGGTACCCTCGGGTTGCCCAGCCGAATCTCAAGTAGTTACAGTCGTAGATGTTGGTTGATTAATATCGAATCACTTGGACAGTAGGAAACGAGAGCAATGTCGTCTATGCACAAAGTCTTCATTTTCCCCTGAGACTATACGTAAGGAGCTATGAGTCTGTGGGAGCGACATACTGGTTCGCTCCCGGGCGCCAATGGAATATATCAATCGCACCATTGTCATCTCTCGGTTCTTTCTCTCTTTCTCCCGTGTCCTGGTCGAAGATTGTCCGTGCTTCCTGGCCTTACATCGTCTGCCACTCCCTGTGTACAAAAACCCGTCTCAATCTCGCGGCTTTCCCTGCAAGTGTCTTCAACAGCCTCGCCCGTAAGACGTGCTGTTGAAAGGCCCGCCGATCACGGTATGAGGCACTGCCATGTGGAGCCAGGCACGACTGCATTGAAACGTCTAAAACAGACTGTGATCTAGCCATGAATGGTTGAGAAGTAGAAGTGACGAGACATGCCCATATACTACTATAGATAGCCGTGTACATCACTGCGGCCCCTGACGATCACTGGCGCGGAACCCATGGCCAGCTCTCTTCCTCAATCTTAGCGGCTTGATGAGATTTGTACGAACAACATTATGAGTTCCGAGTAGGTAAAAAAGGAAGGATGAGGCTGATTTTTAGTAGATTCTGTATCTCATTAAAGACAGTAGGTACGTTTGGGTATTGATTGTTTGAGTAAATCGTTGCCTCGCTGATTTCGACGTGGCTCAGCCGACGTCCCGAAGAAGCCGGTACATGCATCACAGGGCAAGTGCACGCGCTTATCCTGAAAAGTATAGGCAGCAACAATCTCAGCTTGGGAATTTGTGTGAAACTGCGAGGTTGCTCCTTTCGCCGGCAAAATGGTAAAAGGGAGCTATCTCGCAATAATCAATACGATGAAATCAAGCAAGAGCAGAGTCCTCGTGAGCTGAATCAGGGCTGCTGTTACCGCCGATGAGCAAGTTGTTGAATATTGAGAGGGAAATTCAGCTATTGTGCTAGTAAAAGCCATAGGCAGGGATGTGCTCTGTCACGGCCCTCCGGATCGAGAGCTTAGACCGAATGACTAAGGCCAGCCTTGTCCTGTTGTCCCACGAGACTTTTCCTTGACTTTCAATACTCTGCCGGACTTTTGAGTAGGTGCAAATCTTTGGAGATGCTCGAGATGCTCACACTGTTTGAACAGGAGAGTTGCGTCGCAGGAGAGTCGCATCCCTGATAGGCAGAAGAAGAAAGCCTGGTGGGTTGCGACAGCGTTGACGAAAGTACATAGGTGGCCTCTCACGTGGGTGGCGCTCCGTCAAATCATGAGGCGGGCACGGCGGGCAAGGTAGACAGACAACCTGGATGGCGTGTCCCAGATCTGAAGCACGTGCCAAACGGAGCGAGGGAGGACATTT
Organism: Cryphonectria japonica; assembly: GCA_014851275.1. Taxonomy (NCBI): domain Eukaryota; kingdom Fungi; phylum Ascomycota; class Sordariomycetes; order Diaporthales; family Cryphonectriaceae; genus Cryphonectria; species Cryphonectria japonica. The sequence goes on along the minus strand of JACWTT010000029.1, from coordinate 25,516 downwards.
CGCGGAGAGTTGATATGGCCTTTTTTCTGACCAAGGTGTCCACTACGAAAAGCCTCGAGACACTGCACAGAATCAACAAGGGATGTATACATGCATGTGCATGGACATCTCCTAAGAAGCGCATGCATATGTCTTCTCGATAAGAGGGATGAGTGAAGGTTGATGATTTGGTGGCCAATCGATGCGAAATTTTTCTTCCACATTATTGCCACTATTCAGATGATGAATTTTGAAGGCTGGATGGAAGCAGAAGCGGCAGGGACGATGAAGATGTAAGGTGGCGCTAGGCAGAGCTTGTGTGGATCTAGCTTCCACTATCGTTATCTACCGGCTAATCATCAAAGGCTACATGAGGGACAAGGAGAATTGGGTAGAGAAGAAAGGCACGAGAGAAAGCCAGGCTCGACTGATGGTGATGGAAAGAAAGCCAAGCCCTGAAAAATTTGGTTGTCCACAGGCGGCGGTCTTGCTGCTCTGGTCCCAGAAGTGGCAGACACGGGAGCAGGGGATGGCTCTGGCGCTAGTCCTGATTCAGTGGGGGTTGTGCAGGGAAGTAACGGTTGGGGCCAGTCCCACGCGATTATAAAAATAAGGATACCTTAGATATAGAAGGCCACGCCCGCCCCTGGGGTGATTTCTCCCACAAGCTCGCTGCCGCTGCTGCTGCCGCCGCCGCTGTGAAGCCTTGTTGTCCACAGATCGCGCCCAGGCCCAGGCCCAGACCCAGAAGGCCCATAACCCAGATCTCAGCCCCAGACCCGCCGCGGTACTGCATGAAAAGGAAAAGAAAAAGCAACCAAGCTGGTACCACATCATTCTGCATTACAGCATCAGCAACCAACATTACCCGACGCGGCCCAGTTCCCCCAAGTCCAACCTGCAAACCCACATTGGCACATTCTGCATGCCAAAGTTTCAGATCTCGCTGCCAACTTGGTGTAATTTTTGATCGCGACGCCCAACTTACGACCACAGCTTTGCTTTTGAAAACAAAAAGAAAAGCATCGCCAAAGCGCCACAAAAGAAAAGAGAAAAAAGACTACCAAGGCCCATTTCCACACCATCATCACTCATACCTTCCTCAATTCTTCCTGTAGCCATCTGCAGCAACTCGACTTCCGGTTACAGCGCCTGCTTTCTGCAATCCCAACAACGCAAACAAGTGCGAGACAAATTACTCGATAGGAAGGGTAGGTGCCTCATCGCCCCACAGCAACAATTTGATTGGACAGCTTCCATCTTAGCCTCTAATCAACGCAAGTAAGCCTCTCACTCATCTATCTCACCTCATCGCTATCCTCGAACTTCGATCTTCAGGGAATGCTTTCGGTCAGCACCAGTCGCATTATCGTCCATCGGAATTTGATTTGGGATTTGTTTGGTTTGCGCGTCTTCTCCTGCAGTATTTTCTAACTATGTACCCCAGGTTCAGTAATCAACTAGGCTTCCTGCCTCTGAAACACCGGAAAAAGTGGAATTGATGGCTCCGTCAGCCTTGTCGCGCTGCCAGTAGCTTCTGATCTTTTCTCAACTGCCCATCTGGTTCGCGCCATGATATAGTTCAATATGGCATCAAGACTCGATCGCCTTGTTACGTAAGTCAAATTTCGTCAATGACTACCGCACCCCCCCCCCCCCCAAATCATCTGATCTGCTCTCAAGCTGACAATTCTCAGTATCCTGGAGACTGGGAGTACCCGTCTCATTCGGGACACGGCCGTGAACCAGCTTGCCGACTGGCAGAAGCATCAACCAGAGGAGCTCTTCAACCTCCTCTCTCGAGTGGTCCCTTACCTGCGACACAAGGACTGGGAGACCCGCTCAACTGCCGCCAAGGCCATCGGCAAGATTATCGAAAATGCAGAAGCTTATGACCCAAACGCAGATGAGCCCGTGGCGCCCAAGAAGCAGGACGAAGACGACGGGAATGGGTTCGTTAAGAAGGAGGACAGGGAAGCACCAACCCTCCCCGAGGATGACGCGTTGAGTCTGGACACCCTCAACGTGACAAACATAATAAAATACGGCAGAGAGCTACTTCGAGGTGGCACCGTCGACTATGCACTGAGCGCATTGGACCCACAGGCCCGTCTAGCACATCAAAAGAAGACCCTCATCGGTCGACTGGGTCTACTTGGCCGCCCATACGAGGACGAGGAGCTGCCTGTCTCTCGTGATAGTGCCAGCCCCAGCACGCCAGCCGACACGAATGGTTTCAACGGCAACCATCATGGGGCACCCACCCCCCATCCGACAGAGGAGAGTGGCATGAGCGCAAGGCAGCTCAATGTTCTGAAGCGGAAGCGCAAGCGCGAAGCTCAGAAAGCTGCCCAGGGCAAGGGTGGCTTCGGCGACCTCTCGCTCCGCCGCGCAACGACCGCTGGGTCTGAAGGTTTTCCGGATGAGGCGCCCATGGCCGATGCCGATTCTAAGAAGAATGGCAAGATGGCTGATTACTTCAGCCTTGACAGGCCCACTGACATTGACGAAGACTCGAAAGTTGTTTCCGAGTACAAGGGCCCTATCATACCGATCAAATCGGAACTCGAGACAGACGTCGTCGTCGAAGGCATCGAGTGGCCCTACGAGCGGCTCTGTGATTTCCTGAAGATTGACCTTTTCGATCCATCTTGGGAGACAAGACACGGTGCAGCCATGGGCCTGAGAGAAGTCATCAGGGTCCATGGAGCAGGTGCTGGTCGATGTCGTGGCAGATCACGCAGCGAGAACGATGAGCGGAACCGGAAGTGGCTCGATGATGTTGCCTGCCGGCTATGTTGTGTCCTGATGCTCGACAGATTTACAGATTACAGCTCAGACACATCGGTGGCACCAATCCGTGAGACGGTGGGCCAGACACTGGGCTCCGTCCTGTTCCACTTTCCCGCAAATTCTGTGCATGCCATTTATCGCATTCTCTATCGGATGGTCATGCAAGAAGACCTACCCTTGGAACAACATGTCTGGCCCATCTGCCACGGTGGCATGGTGGGACTCCGATATGTTGTTGCTGTGCGCAAGGACCTCCTCATGGAAGACGGCGACATGATTGATGGCATTATCCGTGCTGTCATGAAGGGCCTAGGCGACAGAGATGACGATGTGCGTTCAGTCAGCGCTGCCACATTGATCCCTATGGCCAAGGAGTTTGTCACGCAGCGTCCAGGCGAGTTGAACAAGCTGATCTATATCGTCTGGGAGGGTCTCGCTGATCTCAGCGACGATCTGAGTGCCTCCACGGGCAAGATCATGGACCTTCTCGCCATTCTCTGCGGCTTCCCCGAAGTTCTCTCCGCGATGAAGACCTCGGCCAAGGAAGATGAAGAGAGGTCGTTCACCGTTCTCGTCCCTCGACTCTATCCATTCCTCCGTCATACCATAACTTCTGTCCGTCTCGCAGTCCTGAAAGCCCTCATGACATTTGCAAAGTTAGATGCAGAGTCATCCCAGGGCTGGCTCGACGGCAGGCTCCTCAGACTCATCTTCCAGAACCTCCTTGTGGAACGCGATCCGGAGACGCTCGAGATGTCCCTCGAATTATGGACAGCTCTCGTCAAGTCTCTTTCCCAGAGCCCAGCAGTGCTGGCAATGGAGTTCTCTTCTCACATCGCCCCGTTGATGGAGCTCTCGCTGCATCCCATCGGCGTGCAGCGCAACCCAATACCTATGAACGCAACACTGTTCCTAAAACCATCGGGTGGCACCTATGCCCCTCTGGCAGGTGCACCACCGCCTCCGCCACCACCCCGAAAATCTAGTCCGTCAGAAGGGGGGGAGCGGGCCTCAAAGAGGCGCAGAAAGTCCACCAAGATCGAGGAGGCTATACCTTCCCAATCTCATGATCTCGATGGACGCATGATGTCAGGTGATGTCGACTTGGTCGGCATGGAAACACTCGTGCGATCCCGGGTATACGCCGCTAAGGCCATGGGCATTATAATGTCTCGGGTACCTTCGACAGACCTGCAAGAGTACGACGCGAATATCCAGCGTGGCCTCTCTTCGGCGTTCTCGTCCACCCAGCTGGCTGCTTGCATGATTGTAGACGAATATGCCCAGAGTTGTGAGAGCACGGAACAGTGTTCCCGGTTTGGCCCGCTGTTGCAGCAGATGGTCGAGGGTGAACGGCCACCCTGCTATCGTGACCTTGTCAGCTACATCAAGGCGGTCCGCGCTCAGTGCCAGCAGTTAATCAACCTGTTCCGCGACCACGGAAAGGTCTCCAGCGGCAAGCTTCCGGTACTGGCTGTAGTTGTCCAAGGCGAGGCCGAAGCAGGACCAGGAGCATTTTCGATCATCAACGCGGAGAAGGTGGTAAACGAGGACTACGAGAAGCTGAAGAAGGTCATGGCTCCTGGTCAGCGTCTTATCGCGAGCCAACAACTCGCCGAGGTCCGAGACAGCACCGCGGAGATGATTGTGGAGGCCAAAGTCAAGAAGGATGCTCGCGATGTACGAATCAAAGGCGCAGCAGCCTGTGCGTTGGTGGCAATCAAGCTGCTGCCGAAGAAGCCCAGCCCACTGATCAAGGCAATCATGGAGAGCGTCAAGAATGAAGAGAACCAAGAGCTGCAGTTGCGATCGTCATCGACCATTGCAAGACTAGTTCAGCTCTTCACCGAGTCTGGTCGTCGTGGTCCTGCCGACAAAGTGGTGGCCAACCTGGTCAAGTTCTCATGCATGGAGACAAGCGAGACTCCCGAGTTTGGACCCAACGCAGGAAAGTTGGACGATGTTCTTTCAATGCAGAAGGATGAGGACCGTGTTGATCGCCCTGATGCCGCGCAGTATGCCCGTGAGGCAAAGGCCGCACGCATCACACGCCGCGGTGCAAAAGAGGCACTGCAGATCCTGGCCAAGACGTATGGTTCCGAGCTGTTGGCCGTCGTGCCGAGCATTCGCAGCGCTATGGAGCAACCACTCATGATGGCCTTCTCGGGTGATCTTCCTGCTGAGGCTAGGGATCCTGAGCAAACCTTTGGACAGGAAATTGTCGATGCTATGTCGGTTATCCGTACCATGACACCCACAATTGACGTGGCACTGCATCCATTCATCATGCAACTTCTCCCCCTGGTCGTTACAGCTCTGCATTCTGAGCTGTCGGTATTTAGGTACATGGCTGCAAAGTGCCTGGCGACTGTGTGCAGTGTCATCACGGTGGAGGGCATGACGGCGTTAGTAGAGAAGGTTCTTCCGTCTATTACCAATCCTCTCGACCTCCATTTCCGACAGGGTGCGATTGAGACTATTTACCACTTGATCGCCGTCATGGGAGATTCCATTCTTCCATATGTCGTCTTCCTCATTGTGCCCGTATTGGGCCGCATGAGCGACTCGAATGACGATGTACGGCGCATCGCAACGACTTCATTCGCGACGCTGGTCAAGCTTGTGCCTCTTGAGGCCGGCATACCAGACCCACCAGGTCTATCTCAGGAGCTGCTGAAGGGCAGAGACCGCGAGAGGACCTTCATTGCACAGCTGCTGGATCCCAAGAAGGTTGAGCCCTTCCAGCTCCCTGTTGCCATCAAGGCTGAGCTCCGTTCCTACCAGCAAGACGGTGTCAACTGGCTTAATTTCCTCAGGAAGTACCATCTACACGGCATTCTCTGCGACGACATGGGTCTAGGAAAGACACTGCAAACTCTGTGTATTGTTGCTAGCGACCACCACGAACGTGCTGAAGAGTTCTCAAAGACAAGCAATCCAGATATGAGGCGCCTTCCATCATTGATTGTCTGCCCTCCGACTCTGTCAGGTCACTGGCAGCAGGAAATCAAGACATACAGCCCGTTCCTCAGCGTCATGGCCTACGTTGGACCGCCCCCCGAGCGAAAGGCAATGAAGGACAGGCTCGACAAGCCAGACATCGTGGTCACATCCTACGATGTTTGCCGTAATGACATTGACGTCTTGAGCAAGTACAATTGGAACTACGTGGTGCTCGACGAGGGCCATTTAATCAAGAACGCCAAGGCCAAAATCAGCATGGCGGTCAAGCAGCTGGCCAGCAACCACCGGCTCATCCTAACCGGCACACCAATTCAGAACAACGTGCTGGAACTATGGTCTCTCTTTGATTTCCTCATGCCAGGTTTCCTGGGCGCGGAGAAGATGTTTGCGGATCGTTTCGTCAAGCCCATCTCTGCGTCGCGCTTCAGCAAGGCCTCGTCGAAAGAGCAGGAAGCAGGCGCACTCGCTATCGAGGCGCTGCACAAGCAAGTGTTGCCTTTCTTGCTGCGTCGCCTGAAGGAGGAAGTGCTCAACGACCTCCCACCCAAGATCTTGCAGAACTACTACTGCGACCTAAGTGATCTGCAACGGAAGCTCTTCGAGGACTTCAGCAAGAAGGAGTCCAAGAAGCTCGCCGAGGAGGCTGGTCGGGACGACAAGGATGCTAAGCAACACATCTTCCAAGCGCTGCAGTACATGCGAAAACTCTGCAATTCTCCCGCCATGGTACTCAAGCCGGGTCATCCTAAGTACGATGACACGCAGCGCATCCTTGCCAAGAGCAATACCAGCCTCGAAGACGCCGTCCACGCCCCCAAGTTGACAGCTCTCCGTGACCTGCTTGTCGACTGCGGCATCGGCACCGAGGGTCCAGATACCAACGATCCGCTCTACCAACCCATCAAGCCTCACCGTGCCCTCATTTTCTGCCAGATGAAAGAGATGCTCGACATGGTACAGAACACGGTTCTGAAGACCATGCTGCCCTCGGTCACCTACCTGCGTATGGACGGTTCGGTCGAGGCCAACAAGCGGCAGGATCTCGTCAACAAGTTTAACAGCGATCCGTCATACGATTGTCTACTGCTCACAACAAGTGTCGGTGGTCTCGGGCTGAATTTGACGGGTGCCGACACAGTCATCTTTGTCGAGCATGACTGGAACCCACAGAAAGACCTGCAGGCTATGGATCGCGCGCATCGTATCGGTCAAAAGAAGGTTGTCAATGTCTACCGGCTTGTCACTCGTGGAACACTGGAAGAGAAGATTCTCAATCTCCAGCGCTTCAAGATTGATGTCGCCTCCACGGTGGTCAATCAGCAGAATGCGGGCCTGGCTACCATGGATACGGACCAGATTCTGGATCTCTTCAATATCGGTGATGCAGGACCAGGCCTGATCCAAGAGAAACCTGAGAAGGGCGGTCCAAGTGGCAGCGGCTTTGAGGGTCGTGAGGAGGACATGGTGGATGTGGAGACGGGAGATGTTCGGCAGCCGGGCAAAAAGGCGGCCTGGCTGGAGGACCTCGGTGAGCTTTGGGATAACAAACAGTACGAGGAGAGTTTTGACCTCGATGGATTCTTGAAGACGATGCAATAGGGCACATGTTTTTTTCTTTCTTTGAGCATCGTTACTACCACTTGCAAGGTGTGGTCAAGAAGAAGGAAGAGAAAAGAAGAGAAAAATGCAAAAATTTGGTTCTGGGAGTTTTTTGGTCAGGGAAATAGGAGGCATCACTCATATGCAGATGGAGTTGGCAACGGTGGTATCTTGAGGCGGTCGGATGGTGGGGGTAGGGCGCCGGTATGATAGGACATTGGGAGAGCGGGTTAGCAGGAATTGATTGATCTTGAGGCTTCTTTTTCATACTTAATCTTCTGGGGTTGATGAGCAAGGCGTTCGAAGTGGTTCTTGTATCATCATGTATTGACTTCTGTATAGCCATGAATGGGATGACGAAAAGGCGAGGTTTCAGGACAACCATACATTTGTATGCGGAACTAGAGCTATACAGTGGTGAAATGAATCGCAAAATTTATTTTCTGAAGTATACAAGAAGCATTTGTGATGACTGAGGTCTATATACCTTATTCTTCTTCTTTTCTTCTTCTTCTTTCGTTCGTAGGTTGTCCTGTTACTTGCGAAAAGTACAGTAGACGAGTATTTGCTGTCTGATGCTTTCCTGCTTTAGGGCGCTACTGGAGAGGAGGAATAGAGAGGGCCTGGATGTGGTAAGCTTGAGCTTGTTTCCAGTAGGACAGGCCCCACCAAACTACCCCTCCAGAAGCTTCGGAAGTGGCACAGACAGTGAATGGCATTATAACTGCAACTTCATCCACACATCAAGGCTGCGTTCATCCACCACCCTTTCTCACACCAACCAACCCTTTCTTCTTGAGACATCTCTTTTTATGCTGAAAAATCTCTACATTGATTAATTAAGAAGACACTGCCAAAGGGAAAGACATAACGAGAAGAAAAGGTAATTAAGATGCCTGTGGACTATAGCAAGTGGGTAAGTCATGGCATTCCAGCATCATCGCGGCGCAAGCCAAGCAGGCAGGGGAAACAAGTCTCAGCTGACACTCAACGTCGCTTCCAACAGGACGCGCTGGAGCTCTCGGACGACTCCGACGTCGAAGTCCACCCCAACGTCGATAAGCGATCCTTCATCCGCGCCAGGCAGGCGCAGATCCACCAGGAGCGCGAGCACCGGCGGCTGCAGATCGTCCAGTTCAAGTACGAGCGCCAGATCAACGATGCGCTGATCCAGCGCATCACGAGCCTGCTCAACGCGCTCAAGTCCCACGCCTCGGATGTTGAGAGCAAGACCAGGAATCCCGGAGAGATTGCCTTCGCCGCTGTCATGGAGAGCGCAGCGGGCCTGAAACCCGAGGACGACCAGCCTCCGCCGCGCCCCGAGGGCCTGCCGCGGCCTGAGGGGGACGAGAAGATGCCGACATACAGCAAGATGATGGCAACTCTACTGGACCAGGTGAACACCGCGATGGAGGAGAAGAAAGTCAAGCAGGAGGACCGGTACGAGGCCATGGTGGCGGAGATCGGAGAGCACCTCGACAAGGTCACGAAGCTGCAGGGAGAGCTGGTCAAGAAGCTGGGCGAGCTGGAGAAGGAAGAAGGGCGCAAGATCACGAGCGAGAGCATCCATACGGGATTTGACAGCTCGCATGTGAACAAGGCAGTGCCTGGGCAAAAGGACGACTCCAAGGTGGAGCTGCTGAACCCCAACTACGCTGCACCGTCTGCAGCAGGAAGCGCTTCATCGTCTAAAGGCGCATCAGCAGCAGCAAAGGAAGATGGCGACAATGATGATGACGATGGTGATGACGAGGAACACGTCGATGCCTCGCCCGCCGCGAAGCAGTTCGCCAGTATCAAGAACGACGACTACACAGCCTCCCTGGCCTTCCTCAGCAAGAACCCGCAGATCCTGACGGAGAAGGAGACGGACGGCCTGCTCATCATGGCATTTGACGCCCAGCTCGACAACAAGGACGACTTGGCGCGGCAGTGCGTCCACCAGGCCCTGCTGCTGCAGTACTGCCGCGCCCTAGGCCGGGACGGCGTCTCGTTGTTCTTCAAGCGCATCATGACCAAGGGCCACCAGGCGCAAAGTATTTTCTTCAAGGACGTCCAGGAAACCTACCAGAAAATCAAGGTGCGCGCCGCCGAAATCAACAAGCAGCGCGCCGCCGGCGCCGCCGAGGGACAGGACGTCGAGCAGATCCAGCTGCACGCCGTAGAGCCGGGCACGGTGATTAACATCCGAGTACCGCCCGCCGACAGCCAGGACCCGGAGGTACAGGAGGCCAGAAAGATCTTTGAGGGTTTCAGCCCCGACATGAAGAAGGCGCTGGAGACTGGCAGCCTGGACGAGGTGAATGCCGCGCTGGGAAAGATGAAGGTGGACGAGGCCGAGGACATGGTGAGTAAGTTTGACGCCGCCGGCATCCTGTCCCTCGAGCAGGAGATTATCGACGCCACGACCGAGGAGGGCCAGGCCCAGTGGAAGCAGCTGGCGGAGCAGGGCAAAGCCACGACCGACGAGGAGGTGTATGCGCCTGATCCGGAGTAAGGCTCTGGTGATACTGGAGCTGCTGCAAATTGTAGGTAGAGAGAGAATTCATAGTACGTTTAGGTAAGGCTCTTCTTGGGATTATATTAGCATTGGCGTGAGGCCGCATGGCAGGTAAGAACCAATCGCTGTCCACTTGTATAAGACTTGGAATTCTACTCTAGATTTGTCTCCAAAAAAGAATGCTGATTGCTGTCAACTCTGGTTGATTCCCCAGTGAGTACGGCCTCCCGTCTATTATACACCCAAGCAAGCCGTGAGACTGATGAACGTCAACCCCAAGTCAATTTCAGTTGTTGCAACGCCCGTGCTGTCGAGACAGAACCCACCAACACCAGAATGATGTGACACCTACATCATATGGTAATTTTAGGCAGAGTAACATCTCATGCGATGACCGTATAGCTCCATTCCCAATCCATCGATGTTAGGAGGAATAAAAAAGGCCCGAAGTGCTTGTAATATCGTGTTTTGGGACAACTCTGAGAGGATTCCTGAAGGCATCTGAGGACAAGTCTGACCGCACCCAGTCTGGTGTGCAAAGATGAAAGATTTGGGCAACTCTGGAACGCACTACGGGCCGTATAATCAATTATGTGCTAGACCTGAGGCTGGATTTAACCATCATCGAAAAACATTTACGAATTCCTACTGCACCATCGATCGATTTTTGCGTCCTGTAGGTTCATGTATGATGGGAGGTATTTGCGCACAACGGTTGTTGATTAGAATGAAACTGTTTCTGAAGACATTGCAAGAATCTTGTGCGTCGCCTCGAAACCCCCGGGTGAGAGGAGGGGTGGTCATTTCAAGGCAGACCCTCTCTTGTCTCTCTCTTCCTCTCTCACACACATCCAAGCTGTGCTATGATCACCCAGTTCAGACCCTCCCCCACAGTCAAATGCTTGAGATTGTCCAAACCAGCGTCGAGTCGGCGACAAGGTCCTTTTTCGATTATTACAAGAGAGGTTGGAATGGTTCGCATGCGGAAACACCACAACACCCTCTTCTTAGAGCTCAATTGGCCCGCCAACACCCCCTAAAAACCCACATCATTCCTCCTCGCTAACATCACCGTTGTCATCGGTCAAGGGAACGGGAAGTTCGTCGCCCATGTCCTCTTCGTTGTCCGACTCGACCACCTGAGCTTCGCCAGTCCTGCCGGCCGCAGCCGTAGCGTTGGAAAGAATGGTTTGAACACCTCGAGCGCTGTGCGCCTCCGCCATGTCCATGGAAAAGTCCATCTCGGTATCCATGGGGCCCTCGATTTCGATTTCGATCACGCACACCCGAGCATGAACAAAGCGCCACGGCCGACGAGAATTGAGGCCATGGAACGGCTTCGGAGGACATTCAATCTCAGCGCACTCGCTGTCCAAGTCCACTTCCTTCATCTGCTCGGCCAGACTGGGTAACATACTCTCGTTCCAGTGATCAAGGGCGTTGAGATCACAACCTATGGGCTTCCATGCGATCCTCGGCACAGAAAGCGCGCGCCGGTTGGCCGTGCGCAGGTCCGTGAAGGAGCCGTATGTCCTTGTCACAAGTTTGCAGCTGGCGTGTGGGTTCCTGGGGTCATCATCTGTGCCTGCAGAGAAGGGAGTCGGGCCGCGACTGGTCTCATCATTCCGAGACCCCATAGGCCTTTGATCGTTGTTATTGTTGAGACTTTCCAAGCCAGCAGTGTCGTATTCTTGGGGATCTACGTGGGAGTCCGTGTCCGAGTCCGAAGACGAGTAGGATGAGAACAAGTCGTGTTCATCTTCACCATCCTCATGACGTCTCTTGGCCTGATGAGGCGCAGATCCACAGGCTGGCAGTGCCCTCAGAGCTGAACGTAGCTCGTCGCCCTCAAGACCTCTGGGTTCGTTGTCTTTCTCAACGCCATCCATGGCTTCGGTCTGGGCTGTACTTTCGCGATCATCGTCACGAGTGGCGGGCTTGTCTTCCTGTCGCTGGTCCCGGAGCTTCTTCGCCTCCTCGTCTCGTTCCTCTGCCTCGATGACCGACCTGGGGATGAACTGGAACTCAAAGACATCATAACGTCTGCGATGGATGTCCATAACATCCTCGTCCACCCACTGGTTGCGCAGGACATCCGGGTCCATGTCGCCCACTAGCGTGTTCTCCTTGCGCACCTGGGCATACACGTACTTGCCGTCCCCTCGTTTCTTCAGCCCGAAGAGCAGACCGTTCGCGTACCAAGTTTGTAAAGATACCAACCGCCGCGCCTGGTTCCTGGACTGCTGCTGCGGCGGCGCCGACATGCCGTCCAGCAGCAGCTTGGCGTAATGGTTGGCCGAGTCAGATTTGCCAAATGCCTTCGTGCGCATCATGACGTCCTCGTGGCTCGCACCCTCGTCGACCGGCTGGCTGAGATACACACAGTAGGTCACGATAGCCTGGCTCGGCTTGAACGCCTGCGAGGCTGGGATCTTTCGTTGGTTGGGGCTAGCAGTAGCAACCGCCTCGCCCGCTTGTCCGTTTTCGAGGAAGTCAACAGGAGGAAGGCCTTTGTTCTGGCCCCGAGCCTTGTTGAGCATCTGCGATTTCTTCTTGTCCATATAACGGTCGCACTTCTCACGGATGAGACGCTCTTTAAACTCGCGCGTCTTGCTGCTTTCTCTGAACTCCCGTTCTACGTCTGTTCGGATGCGCTGCATCCGATTCGCGATAACACGCTCCTGCGTGGTCGCTTCGACCTGCTCGCGGCTGGCGATGTTCTGCACGGCTTTTGCGCGCGACTTATGACTCGGCTGCGATCTTTTGAATTCTGGCGGCAGCGCATCAGCTAAAGTAGTGGTCTTCTTCTCGGCATACTGCTTTTGGAGATTCCTCATCTCCTTGGCGGCACTCGCAATCTCATCCCCGGTGATGCGTGACGGTCTTTGAGCCGCATGCTTGGGGACACTCGAGACCTTGAGGTTGTTCCGTGCCGCCTTCGGTTGGACCAGGCTGTCCTGATCCGCTAGGTGGGCGTCATCCAGCCTCTGAAGCCTCTGACGACCCAAATCTGTCAGCTCGCGTGTCGGCGGCTGGTTGTCAAGCTCACGCAAGGGCTGAACGTCTTGTTTGGGTGGAGCCGGGGACACTCGTGGAGTGGGGAGAGTGTGGGCGCTGGCGACGTCGGTCTGCCGTGAAGAGTTTCTTGGCGGCCGCACTGGAGGGTAAAACACGGTGGGACGTTGCTTTCGAGGACGCTGCATCTTGGGGCGTGGCTCTTGGGCTCTCAGCAAGCCAGCTTCGTCCTGTCGTCGGAGGTCATTGTTACCACCGACGGCAGGCTGTTGCAGAGGCGAGTTCTCCCTCGGCTGCACCGGAGGGCATGCTTCTTGAGCCTTTGGCAGTGGGGCTTCAGTTTGAGAAAAATAGCTCCTGTGGCAGGCCTGTTGGTCTGTGTCATGAATCTTTTCATCGCGTGCCGCCATGAGCTTCGTTAGCCGCTCCTTCCTTATGCCGCGTCGTATTTCCTCGAGACCTTCTGGCTTCGAAAGCTTGGTGATCCTTTTCCACTTGTCGTCGGATGGCTCGGCGTACACTGGCGGTTTCTCGGGTCGCCTCTCGGGGCCCAGGTATCCTGTGAGAGATCCGGGCTCCTTGGCTCCAATAGATGTGTGTTGCGGTCTCTGCTGAACGCTTCTTCCTTCTGCTGCCGGATGGAGGTTGGTGGCTTGGCCTTTTGGGACGCCAGGTCGTCGTCGTGCAGTACCAGTACGAGTACTGTTGTAGTCTAGCTGATGGTCGCCTTTAGAAATGGGAACAAACGGGCGCGATGGCGCAGAAGCAGAAGTGCTGTTTGAACCAGCTTGATGCAGGATGCCAATCTCTGCAGAAACACTGTGAGACCCTTGTTCCAGAGCCGGCTTTTGGGCAACTGCGTTCTTCTGCACAGGCACGTTTTCTGTTCTGGATACCTGGCGCAGTCCTTGAAATTCCCCTGCATGATGGGTTGAACTATTCTTCTTGGAGCAGGTCTCAGTCGGACGAGCTTTTGGGGTGCCCTGGACGGCAGAGGACCCCAGCCAAATAGCCTTGACTGTATCTCTCTGGCGGGTGCTGGGTGTGCTCATACTGATCTTAGGGGTTGTCTTCATCTGGGTCTGGCCATCTGCTTGCCTGGGCTGAGAGAGAATCAAGCCTGCATCACCGACTCTCTCGCCCTTCCCTTGTTCATCGTTGGATTTGACTCCTGTTGCTAGGTCCACGCGACACTTCTTTCGTCTGTCTTCCTTCGAACCCTGATGTTCGTCTGGACTGATATTTGGACGCCACGGGTCTCTACGCTTTTTGGAGGAGGACTCTTGTTCGTTTTCAGCGTGCTTGTTGTCTTGAGGAGCGACGTGAGGCTGGCCTGTCATAGCACGCACCGACGGAGACCGATGGATGGTGAAGAAATTGGCACCCTCTTTCAGACGACATCCAAGGAAGGATTGAAATGCCTCGGATGTGAGAGATGGATGGCGGCTGAGGGCTTCAGGCTTGGGTACAGTATGACTAACAGGCTCGTGTTTGTGGTTCCTACATTGAGCCAAGATTGTACTCAATGTCAGCGAGTCGTCATCATCATCAGTGTCGTCCATGACGTTCGGGGTAGGCAGGTCGTCGCTCGGCTCTGTCACGCTGTGGCCCAGGTCGGACGCCAGACTCGGGACGGCCTCTTGTTCGACGACCACTTCACCCGAGGAGTCTTGAGAAGAGGCGAGGTCTATGAGGTCGACAACCCCACCATCACCAGCATCACAAGTAGCTCCAGATGGATCTAGAAACGGAAAGTCCGCTGGGTCCATCTCGACGGCTGCGTTGTTGCAGTTTAGCGGTACGTTCGAAAGCACGAAAGTAAGGATGTGCTATAAAAGGCCTCTCCTAATCTATTGAGATTATAGAAGAGGTCCTCTGGGGGCAACACTCTTGGGCAGATTGAGGGCTCTGGCAGGGGAGGACATGTGGAAGTGGTGGGAGATACCCTTGACTGACCTGATGGCAGAGCGTGGCTCGCGTTGTGCTGCTTCCTCAGCCCGAGAAGAAAGCCCGACCGCCCTCGAATGTAAAATTTCAAACAGAAAAAAGATTAGGAGGGGTGGCCAACTGAATCGGACGAGCTGTTTTGTTGATTTCCAAGGAAAGAGGTGGAGAGGAAAGCAGAGCAGCCTCCTCAACTGTAATGTTGATGTGGCCCAAAAAACTTTCGAGACGATGCTATCTCGAGTGTGTCTGACCCGAAGTCAATAACAAGTAGGCATACAGGGGTCTTGGTCCGGATCAACTTTGGCAGCAAAGGTCGTCGAATTGAGCCGAAAAAGTGACTCAGGACAAGAACTTCGTCGGGTGGGGGAGCTAAAACAGGGTAAGCATGGCTACATGTTCTGCGACAAGAATGATATCAGGCTTTAACAAGAGTTTGGACAAGTGAAGGTAGATATTTCCTTGATGCCAATGCGACAGAATAAGATGTGCTGAACCATAGACTGTTGTGGTCGAAACAACAGAATTGTGAAGTTGATTGCCAGGACTTGTGATCCATTGACTGAGGGACTTCTATAGTTTCAAGGGTAGCGCCTTCCTGTTGGTGTTCCACCAGACTTGATGGGCCTCAACATATTGCGTCCCTATTCTTTGATTCAAGAGCCCTTGTTGCCATCTCCTGCCCGAGGTGAGCTCCTCATGGCTGTGGGAAGGTTCGAACTAGATCTGGCCCGAGCTAAGCAACATGATTATGTTAGGTATCCATAACATAGCAAGTCAAAGACATGGTGCTTCTCGTGTTCTTTCCCCAGGGGAGAGCCACAGAACCCTGGCACTCATAAACCTGAGCGAGCTATACCCCAGTCAATGCAAATTCCTGGTCTTCTGGCTCGTCATCCAACAAGATTGGGTTGGAGCATTGGCCTGCAGTGCCTTGGATCGGCAGAGGAAACGTGGCATGTGACCATGCCTCTGACCTTGCAGTGTAGTTTGAACCGTTCTATCATGCTCACGTGTTAGTCCAATGGTGATTTGGATTTGGCCTGCAAAATCTCTCTCTATTTTGACTCATGGTTATCTTCTCTATGGCAAGCAAATACTTTTCTCATTCCAGTGAAAGAAGCCCCGGGATAAGACGCCAAGCGTATATCTATAGGAAGGCCTCCATGTTGACTTCGAGCGCTGAGACTGGGTATCTGCGATTTGTCAGACAAGACTTTCACGCAGTGTTATCATATTAATGGAGAAATACTTACCGTATATCGAAAGCCTCCAACACCGATGGATGCAGAATGCCAAACTGACCGACTTGCTCCGTCTTGCCACCAAGACGAAGGTAGATGGCAGCCGCGTGCCCGTGGAACCAAATAGGCTCGTCGATTTCTTCGATCCAGTATCCATCTGGCTTGGAAGGGTTCTCGGTCACCTTGTAGTCAATGCTCTTGCCCTCGAGTCCCTCCTCGTGTGTGAGGAAAGCAGTTCTCAGCATGAGTAGCACGCGGTCGAGAAGACCATGGACCATTTCGAAACCTGACGACTTGCCGCAGAAGCAGGCTGCAAAGTTTCTTTGATTACGAGCTTTTCGCTCTTCGGCCTCATCCTTGAAGCTATGAGGTAAATTAGCAACACTTTGTATCCATATCTAGTCAGTCGGTGTCCACTTACGCAACATCCGAGCATTCGAAGATCTTGATTGGCAGAGCCTTGCCCTTGTTCTCACGGATGGTCTTGAGAAGACCACTTTGGGCGACATTAGCGATATATACAGAGCAAAAGGAGGAGGAGGGGCAAGCGTATGCTTCACTCACGGCAGTAATGAGGTGCGGACAACCTGGTATTCGGCGGTCTTCGGGTTTGCAAGCCGTATTGCTTTGCCACTTTTCACCCAATGTCAGCTGCACAATCCACCACAGCTCCGAGGATATTGAGCGTATACTCACTCATCTTTTCGGTTTAGATGAGTGTAATTCTCATCGAAGGAGCAGAGAATCAGAGGCAGGACCTCAGTCCAACCGGCATAGGCAGCCTCATTCCGTACTATGTCGCTAAGCTTTTGGATCTTTGTTGGTGCCCCGATAGTTGCAGATTTATTCGGGGAAGTTCTTGGAAGATTGTTGTAACCGTAACAAATAGCCAAGTCCTCCATAATGTCGCACTGATGGAGGACGTCAGCTCTTGTCGGAGGGATGGACACTTCGATCACATTCTTGTCCTTGTTGGATGGCTTGGCGGCGTAGGCCATCTTTGTGAGCAGTTCGCAGATCCGTTCGGGGGTCTCATTGAGACCAGTGCAATTGTTAAGATAGTCAATCTCGGTCTCGATGACTCTGGGAGTCAGGTTAGGGCAAGTCCTGGTCCGATCGTTGTGTTTCGAGATGACCTCAACAGGCTCGATTGTGAAGGGCTCTGCGCAGTGCATGGAGAACATGGCAACCATCATGTTGGTGACAATTTCCAGCTTGGTCTCGTCAGTTGCGGTGAGGTCGATGAAGACGTTCCTGGTGTTGAGCGTGATCTTGGAGTGCTCGCCATTAATGATTGGCGGCATGGACAGGACAACGTTGCTGGCATCGAGCATGACTGGGTAGACGGGTGCATCTTTAATGATATGTAGGTACTTCCCCAGATGCCTGTCGTTTTCGTAGAACGTCATCATCTCCTGCCCCGTCATCTCCTTCTTCTGGTTCAGGGGGATGAATTTGATCTCATCTGGCGAAAGCGCGTCGTACTTGAAGGGACCCTGGATCGTGTCGAGATCGTGCGTTCCGATGGCGACGAGTGTCCTCTGGCGTGCCAGATTCATGTGCAACTTGTCCTGCAGGGCGATGAAGGACTGATAGCTCTTTTCGGTGAATTTGATATTTCTCAAGATCGCACCGGCAGCATACGGGCGGACTTTCGTGGTATTCTCGGTGATCGTCAAGGTCTCGCGCTTTCCGCTCGCCGGCTCGACAAGGCGCCAGTTGGGCACGGGTGTCTTGGAACGGAATATGTTGAGCATCAGTTGAATGCCCTCGAAGCACAACATGTCGTATCGATTGGCCGGTATTTCTAGAGTGGTAGTCGTCAGGAGTCTGTTGGTTGCCCCGAAGGAACATTTTATGCCGGGCAAGACTGACCGATCTTCAGCTCTGGAGGCACGCCGGCAGGACGCTCGTCCTCCTCGGTGTCCTCATCGAGCTCAATTCCAAAGTCGAAGCATAGATCCTCGAACTCCTCCTTGGTGTACCTGTAGATGCCATGTGTAAGCCTGCCGTCCTGCGTCTATGGAGGGGCAATTTTTGGGTGCAATCGCAAGCTCACTTCTGACCAAGGGCCTCCCAGAGGTCGTACTTGTCGACGGAGATGGTAGGCATGGTGAACGGCGGTGGTCTTGGTCAAGAAATATGTCTGGCTGGGCCAATTTGGCAAGATTGGGCGCTGTCGTCGGCGTCCTTTCAAAAGATCCCAGAGCTGATCTGGTTGACTCACAACCGCTGCCCGAATTTTGGATCACTGGTCTGGAGAGCTGCTACCACGTCTGGCGGGGCACTACGCAAAGACAAGGGGTCCGTCCGGTCGCGGGGAGGCTGCAGGTGGGCCTGATGTGCTACCAAACTACTTACCCAAGCGGTACGTAGCAGTCGAGTACCCCCTGGCTTGCCCAGACCTCCCTGATCAAACAACCCTAACCCTTATTGACATACGTACGACGAGATAGGTTCTCTGAGAAGATTTGTCAGAAAGTTATCCTTTCAAGTTGATACAACCGAGACATCATCGCCTTCTGAATCAAAGCAGTTTTGGGAAAACAATGGCCTAGACACTTGTGGAACTGTGCAGGGCGGATCTGACGAGGAGGCGTTGTTGGGCTGGAAATTAGGACGTTTAGCCTGCCACGGCAAGCCCTGTTCTGCTGCTGTGTAGCGCGGTACGTTGCTGTCGAAGGAGCTGTAGGAGGGGGCCTAAGGGGCTGCTGCCGCCAACAATCAGACCCAAGCCTGCCAAGCTTGGCTTGCCCCGACTGACATGTTCGCCCATTTGCCATCCATCTCAGATGCATCTCGACCTGACTTCATCCCAATCCACCTTAAGCCCGCCATACCTCTAACCCACCCCCTCCCAACACACCTCCGACCACATCAAGCGGCGGCACCATCGCGATTCTTTCCCTCGAACGACGATTCACACCTCACGATATTCATCTGGACACGACGTCAGCATCCCGACAAACGGAGCCTGCCTGATTGAAGTAGTCTGAGGCACAACTGGTTCAACGCGAGAATCAGCTGCAAAAGTCGGTTGCATATTACATCACCTCGCACGCGATCAAGTTCCGACCCGCGCTCACATTCTCTCCTCATTCCAGAACCTCTATACTTGTTGTCCGACATCTACGCAGGAACCATCCTCACCCACATCGCTCGCCATGGCTGACGCGCCGAATGCGAACGATGAGCTTTACCCCATCGCTGTGCTCATCGACGAGCTGAAGGTGCGCAACCCCGCTACAGCTATAGCTATCGCCCCCCATCCTGTATATGCGACTGACCGACCAAATGTAGCACGACGATGTCATCCTCCGCCTCAATGCCATTCGACGTCTCTCTACCATTGCCCTCGCCTTGGGCGCTGAGCGCACTCGGGAGGAGCTCATCCCCTTCCTCGACGGTCCGCGCTTCCCCCCCTCTTCTTTCTCTACAAAGCGTTTAGACACAATACCTAACAGGAATGCAGAATCCGTCGAAGACGAAGACGAGGTCCTGGTTGCCCTGAGCGAGGAGCTCGGCAACTTCATCGAGTATGTCGGTGGGCCTCAATGGGGCCACGTCCTTCTGTCGCCCCTCGAGAACCTCGCGGCCATCGAGGAGCCAGTGGTGCGGGACAAGGTACGTCACTCTTGGCCAATGGGACCCCCCCCCCCCTCCCTTCCCAATACCTGTGGTCTGAGGCACCTCAGCTCAACTTAAGAATTACAGGCTGTCGAGTCCCTCAACAAGATCTGCGTAGATCTCTCCTCCCAGCAGGTCGAAGAATACTTCATTCCCCTGACGATCCGACTCTCCAAGGCAGATTGGTTTACGTCCAAGGTATCAGGGTGTGGTCTCTACACTAGCCCCTACCAGAAGGTCTCGCCACCTATCCAGTCGCAGTTGCGCCAGCAGTTTGGACAGCTTGTGCACGATGAGACCCCGATGGTCCGCCGTCAAGCTGCGACCAACCTCGCAAAGTTCGTCAAGGAGATGCCAGCATCGATTGTGGTGGAGGAGATGATACCCATGTTTCAGCACCTCGCGCAGGACGATCAAGACTCGGTGCGCTTACTGACCGTCGAGGTTCTCATTGCCATTGCCGAGGTTGTTCCCAACGAGCAGCAGTCTAGCCACGGCGTCCTTCTCACCTCCCTTCGGAGCCTGATAGAAGATAAGAGCTGGCGAGTCAGGTACATGATTGCAGACCGATTCGAGAAGGTTTGTAGAGTATATCTGTTCTGGTAATCTATGTCCACATCACTGACTATCAGTCTAGATTGCAAAGGCAGTCGACGAGGAGGTTGTAGCGAGGGATTTGGTGCCCTCGTTCGTGAAGCTGCTCAAGGACAACGAAGCCGAGGTACGAACGGCAATTGCAGGCCAGATTCCTGGGTTTTGTGCCTTGGTCGAGCGTAATGTTCTTTTGAACGACATCATGGCTAGCATCGAGGACCTTGTCTCGGATAACTCTCAACACGTCCGCGCTGCTCTAGGCACCCAGATCAGCGGCCTGGCTCCTATTCTGGGCAAGCAGGAGTATGTTTTCGCCTGGTACAATCCCTCGTGGCTGATAATACTGACTCGGATATAGGACTATTGACCACTTGCTGCCCATGTTTCTCCAGATGCTCAAGGATGAGTTCCCAGAAGTCCGCCTGCACATCATCTCGAAGCTCGAGCTCGTTAATCAGGGTGTGTGCTTCCTGTCCACTTGCATAGCCTCTCCTTGCTAATCTTAAACAGTCATCGGGATCGACCTACTCTCGCAATCTCTCCTCCCCGCCATCGTCCAGCTCGCTGAGGATAAGCAGTGGCGAGTCCGCTTGGCGATCATTGAGTACATTCCGCTGCTGGCAAGCCAACTCGGAGTTAAGTTTTTCGACGAGAAGCTGAGTGCTCTGTGTATGGGCTGGCTTGGAGACACAGTCTTCTCCATCCGTGAGGCAGCCACTCATAACCTCAAGAAGCTCACGGAGGTTTTTGGTGTCGATTGGGCCAGCGAGGCGATCATTCCCAAGGTGATGGCTATGGGCAATCACCCGAATTATCTCTACAGGATGACGACATGCTTTGCCATCACGGTACGTCAACCCCTACTGAACTCGAGCCATTATTGCAAAAATAGGGAGAGACACTGACCGGTTACGTGATAGACTCTGGCAACTGTTGTGAGCATGGACGTGATTGCCAAATCAATCCTGCCCATGCTGGACAAGTTGGTGGCGGACGAGATTCCGAACATCCGGTTCAACGTCGCCAAGACCTATGCTGTACTCATCGATGTCATGCGGCGCCTGCCCGAATCTGGGACCATCTATGAGCTCGAGAAGGCGGGCGAGACTGGGACACCGTCCTCTCAGGGTCAGGGGCTGATCCAGGAGCGCGTGATGCCGAACCTAGAGAAGCTACAGAAGGACGACGACGTGGATGTTCGGTATTTCGCAACCACTGCCGCTGCGGTCGCGACTGGTCCTCTGCCAGGTGGAGAACCTATGAACACATCGCCTTAGACACGAGACATCTAATGAACCAAAGACTTTCCCAACACGAGCCCCCGTCCAAATTTCAGAGTCACGCCGAGATTCATCGCGTTTCTTAGACTGTTTTGTCTTCTCTTAAACCCTTGACCACATCTCAGCGTTCCAGATTCAGTTACGAGGAAGTTCAAGAGAAATTACACCTTTAGAGCTCGGAACAGGCATACAGGAGGAGCACAATCAATTTCCGCCTTCTTGGTGGGAGGGCGGGGGGGCATGGGGATATATCAGTTGCGGTTTGTTAGTAGCGGACCGTTGTCGACGAAAGGAGAAAAAAAAGGGGGGAAGAGACCAGCAGCCTGGGCTCAATTGGAGGGGATGTAAAATTATACCAGTCATCAAACCGTAGAGGAAGGAGACTTGCCGCGCTGTTGATGAAATTCATGTCTGCATTTTCCCAAGACGTCACGGTCACGGGCTAGGATCATGCATTGTCGCGCGCATGTCGGGTAGAATCATGCTCGTTCCATTGGGACCAAAATACACGATTGTCTCATGCATTATTATCCTTTCGTTTTCCTCTTGTTGTTTCCCCAAACCAACAACAACTTGTACTCGGTCAAACCCTCTGAAAACACAACGTGCTAATCGTCTGCCCCTTGACCCCGCCGAAACTGAAACTGGGATACTCGACCTTGCCCACCCTCACAAACCTCCCCCCCTCGACCTCGCTGCTGCCCTCGCCAAACCACCTCTCCAGCTCCTCCTCGGTCCAGTTGCAGCTCGTCACGA
The DNA here is from genome assembly GCA_014851275.1 of Cryphonectria japonica. Taxonomy (NCBI): domain Eukaryota; kingdom Fungi; phylum Ascomycota; class Sordariomycetes; order Diaporthales; family Cryphonectriaceae; genus Cryphonectria; species Cryphonectria japonica. The sequence goes on along the minus strand of JACWTT010000029.1, from coordinate 3,221 downwards.
GGAACAGCCCGCCCCGCCTCACCAGCCTCACCACCCGGCCCTTGTACCTCTCACAGCTCCTCCGCCCGTCTGCGCCCTGCTCCTCGCTCAGGCTGATGGCGTCGAAGGTTCCCTTGTCCAGCACGACATCCCACCCGTCTCCCTGTGCGCCGGACAGCACCGCATCGTAAGGACCCTGCAGGACGTCCCAGGCCGCAAATTCTACCTCGTCCTCTCTCGCCCTACTGCTGCCGCCCTCGCACTCTACGTCGTCGAGCTCTTCTCTTACTTCTTCCTCTTCTTCTTCTTCTTCCTCCCCCCTTCTGTGCGCCTGCGCCACCTGCCGCGCGAGTGCTACGCTCTTCTCCGAGTAATCTACCCCGAGCGCGCGCCCGGCCCAACCGTCGTCGCGCAGGGCGAGGAGGAGGCTGCCGTTGCCGCAGCCTAGGTCGAGGAAGGAGGTCGTGGTTCTGTCTAAATAGGGGTGTTGCTGCTGTTGCTCAGAGGAGGAGGAGGAGTAAGAGGAGGTCGTCTGGTCGTCGAGGTATTCGAGGAGCTTGGCCTCGGCGTCCGAGTCGTCGAACCAGACGGTGCCGCGGTCCGAGGGGTTGGAGGTGTGGTTGGTGAGTTCTGTGGTGTAGAGAGAGTCCCAGCTGTTGATAAAGAGGGGGCGGGCGAGACGGTTAGCTTTGGAGGAGGTTTGCCATTCAACAGGGGGAAGGGGGGGGAGAGAAAAGGATCATACTATTCCTTGGTTCCCAGTTCAGAGGGGTCGAGGTGGTTTGGTTTGGAGGGGTTGTCGGCTGTCATTGTTTGTTGATGGAAGGGACTTGGAAACGGAGGTAGGTTGTGTAATTTGGGTGAGAAAGAAAAAGAAGAAAAAATAAAGAAAAAAGAGGAAGAAAAGTCTTAATAAAACTTGGATCGTTGACCACCTCCAATGGAGCCGATGTGTACCGTCTTTTCTTGGAAATTGAGGCGGGAATCTTGAGAGTCGTCTGAATGAATGGAGGGGCATTTCTGGGTGGCAGAATCTTTCAAGCCTGCGGAAGATAGGCAGGCGGTGAGGAGATCATCTAGGTACAGAGGAGGAGAGGAAGGGCCTACTGACCACTATACAACACGTCTCTTAGCCCAGCGGAATTCCCTACTGCACAGCAAACACCAAATAAGAATTTAAGGTTATACTTGTTTACCAGGATTGTAGAATGAGCAGACTCAAACCGCCCCCCGCCCCCCCCTTCACCAAATAGTCTTGCCTGTTACCTCCGTCTTCGTACTTTGTCCTCATTCACTTCGGTTGTCAGGGCTGACGATGGCATCTGCTTCACTCCAAAGTTATCAGTGAAGTGAGTGTGTAAACCCAGGTCGTGCGTGGCGTTCTTAGAGGGTGTTCACTTGCGAGGCACAGAACAGAAGTATGACAAGAAATCCGTAATGGATCTTTAAATAATCCCCTCCCAGCCCACGGGGCCCAAGCTCTACTACAATAGCTTTTGTTGGTCATGACGTTCTTTTGGAATCATAAAATGCGCAAATGCTCTCAGGCCCTCCTCTATGATATCATCCATCCCCTTACGTACAACAAAGCCTAGTTCCAAAGAGCCGAGCACCAAATGAGAAGCCCATACCGGTGGGGAGGATTGCAAGAAGAGAAGAGAAGAAATGCTGGAAATAAAATAAAACGGGTTGATTCTTTTCCCCTTGCCTGTATCCTATCGCTCGTCACAGCATTGGTCTCCGGGTATTTCTCTGGCCGCAACCTCGGGGACGCGCGGCAGCGGCGCAACGGCACCGTTATTCAGACAAGGCAATCCAGTTATGTTGAGGGGTCCTGGTTTTTACATGCTTTGGAGGCGTGGCATTTACTGAAAGGGCGATATTCCACTGCAGTCGTTGGGTGAGGGGGGGGGGGGGGCGACTCCTGGAGGGAGAGAACGCATCTTCGCATGCATGTGGTGGGGAGGTTTCCCCACTTCTCTTCAGCCGAGCGTCCAGACAGGCGCCTTGACAAGTACCTGGCGCCCACGCACCTCGACGGCGAGAAAGCCAGCGAACCGCACTTTGTTGCTGTCCTTGGGTGGCAGGGCTATGTAGGGATTCGAGTCAGTAAACGAAGTCGCAGTCGAAGGAATCCTATCAGCAGAGGCAGAGGATTGCTGTGTGGCGAGACCGCTGTCCTTCCGGATGGATCCCCCAGGAACAAGGGCCGCCGGGACGAGGGCCGCCGGAGTGTTGCTGAGGATACTGGAAAGAGTTGAAATCGCTGACATACCGGCTCTGGTCTTGTTGCGCTCCTTGCTACTGCTACTCTTCTCCCCGCCGCTCTCCTTGCCGGTATCGTCTCCTCTCGAGTCGGTCTCACCATCACTATCTGGCGGCCTGGTTTCGATAGGTGGGAGCCCCGTCTTCTCCACGTCCATAAACTCGGGCTGTATGGGATCCTCCGGGACGGGGTAGAGGATCGCCACATCTCGACTCTCGAGCGGTAGGTTCGCTGCGATGCCCACAGCAAGCTCCACGATCATACTCGCGCTCCCGTCCACACCGGCTGGTGGTGGGTCCGTGAGATGCTGGAAAACATAGCTGGTAAGGGATGCGGTGGCGTCACGGATGAAGTCCTGGCGGTGGTTCGCGCTGTCTGCGGACTGCAGCACGTCCTGCAGGCCCTCGAGCGTCGTCATTCGCCAGCTCAACACCTTTGACGTCAGGGCGTCGAACTCCTCCTGGCTGGTCATAGTGTAGCTGAACCGCCGGATGTTCTGTTCGACCTTCTTCAGCGACCTGCTGAGATCAGGATCGAGACCAGGGTGAAAGCAGCCGTAGAAGATCCTCTCAACGAGCCACCTCGTGATCACAGCCCGGCCGACTGCAGTCATCTCCTGCTTGCCCGTCTTGAGCGCATCAGCACTGACATACTTGCCCAGCCATTCTGGTAGCGACGTCCAGTCCTTGCGGATGTTAAACGACAAATTGTTAATTGCACCATTCAGCCTGTTAAAGCGCGTCGTGTACTCGTTGTCATCCAGAGCGGTGCGGGACTGTGATATCCTCTGGTTGGCGACGGCATTTTGGAGCTGCTCGACCTGGCCGTTCAGCGACTCGATCTGGGTTTTGCCGTCAAAGTACAGTCGTTTGACGTTTTTGTATTTTTGCACTGCAACCTTTCGTTAACACACACACACACACACACACACACACACACACACACACACACACACACACACACACACACACACACA